>CM070781.1:81455833-81795833 GCA_036346955.1 Dipus sagitta
CTGAACTCAGGTTCTTATGCTTACACTGCAAGCATTTTACCCGCTCACCATCTCCTCAGCCTACTTCTACTTCCATGTGTGGGGTGTGTGTGTGTATATATATATATATATGAAACATAGGGATCACAAATGAGAGAAAGCATATGATATTTGTCTTTGTGAAACTGACTTAATTCACTGAATATGATTACCTCCATTTGCATCAAGCTGACCTTATCATAAACTTAACATGGCTTTTTAAAAAAATTATATTTAAGCCAGGCATAATGGCACACACCTTTAATCCCAGCACTTGCGAGGCAGAGGTAGGAGGATTGCCATGAGTTTGAGGCCACCCTGAGAGTACATAGTGAATTCCTCATCAGCCTGAGCGAGAGTGAGACCCTACCTCAGAAAACCAAAAAAAAAAAAAAAAGTTTTTCTATTTATTTATTTATTTATGTGACAAAGAGAGATAGAGAGAGGGAAGGAGAATGGGTGGGCAAGGCTCTCTAGCCAGTGCAAACAAACTCCAGATGCATGTGCCTCCATGTGCATCTTGCTTACGTGGGTTCTGGGGAATCAAACATGGGTCCTTAGGCTTTAACCACTAAGTCATCTCTCCAGCCCTAACATGGCTTTTGATCAACAAGTACTCATGGTAGTTTTTCAAAATATTTATTTATGAATGAGAGAGAGAGAGAGAAAGAAATAATGGGCACGCCAGAGCCTCTACCAGCTGCATATGAACTCCAGATGCTTGCACCACCTTGTGCATCTGTGCTTACATGAGTTCTGGGGAATCGAACTTGGGTCCCTTGGCTTCACAGGCAAGTGCCTTAACTGCTAAGCTATCTCTCCAGCCCCAAAATAACTTTTAAAAATATTTTATTATTTATTTATTTACTTGACAGAGGTAGATAGAGAGAACAGGTGCCCCAGGGCCTCCAGCCATGGCAAACGAATTCCCGATGCATGTGCCACCTTGTACATCTGGCTTCTGTGGGTCCTGGGGAATGGAACCTGGGTCCTTAGGCTTTGCAGGCTAGCGCCTTAACTGCTAAGCCATCTCTCCAGCCCTAAAAGTAACTTTTGACAGATGTCTTGTCAAACCACCTACTAAATATTTACCTTTATATCCAACAATCAGTTCTGCTGTTGGCCCCATCTGAAAGGGTTTTTTTTTTTTTTTCTTTTTTTGCAGTGGGAGGCAGTCAATGTAGATAATCATAACTGATCAAATGCAGAAAACAAATGACTGACGAATGCCCTGCGTGGGCCATACGCATCATCCCCTCCAAGGTTCAGGAAGTATCACGGAAGACAGATCAGAAAGAATGTAAGAACTGGAGGATGGGGAGAGGTGCTGTGAAACTCTGGCAGCCAGACGTGACAGCACCATGGCTCTCATGATCTCACACCAGATGTGGTGACCTGCACAAGACCTACACACGACAGGGCCAATCGACATTCTGCTGTAGACAGGGGAAGAGCTTGGGAACCTGTCTACTGCCCTCCACAGTGAGCTCATGACAGTTAAAGATTGCTAGGGTGATGCTAGGGAGGGAGAGTCTCCTCCATATTGTAGCCATTAGCAAGTGATGATATTATAGTGAGTACAGCGAGACTGGAGAGGATAAAGGAAGGTGATGTGGGGACTATACAATGAAAATGTAATATTAACTGGGCACGACGGCGCATGCCTTTAATCCCAGTACTCGAAAGACAAAGGTAGGAGAATCACTGTGAGTTTGAAGACAGCCTGAGACTACATAGTGAATTCCAGGCCACCTTGGGCTAGAGCAAGACCCTCCCTCAAAAAACAAAAGTGTAATATTGATATGGACTGGGAGCAAGGCAGCTTTTTCTTTAAGTAGTCAGCTAGGGACTGGCCCAAAGTACAGGATGGATGCCACCCTGCCCTGGCCAGACCAGAACTACAGTCTGACTCCGCTTCATTTAAGACGGTGCTGAGCAGCAGCTTGCTGGTTCTTCCCGTTTCTTCCCCCACGTCCTATAGGCTTGCACTACCTGTGGGCAGAACCTTCCTAAGTCATCATATTTTTTCTGGGCCCAACAACTAACCAGGATCCTTCACGTACATTTTGAACTGGCAATGATGCTCATCCTAATTGGATGCCTAATTAATATGAAGACTTGATCCAAGCCTCCATGTGAGAGTTTTCCTGGCTCCCTCTTCCCTTCCCAGCTGGGCTAGGAGGGGAAAACTCCTCTTGGCTTGGGAACTTTTCTTCTCTCTTAATCTTACTCTCTCTTGATAAATCTTTCAGAACGTACCCTTCTCTGGGTTCACATTTATGGACAAGAACTCAGAAGCCACTAGATTGGTGGCTTGGCAGATTCATTGAGAGCCAGTGGCTTGGGGAGTTCTAATTCTACCCAGAGCTCTTTTCCACAATAGTATAAATGTGTGAATATGCCAAAAACAATTTTTTTTTTTGTTTTTTCGAGGCAGGGTCTCACTCTAATCCAGGCTGACCTGGAACTCACTATATAGTCTCAGGATGGCTTCGAACTCACCGCAATCCACCTACCTCTGCCTCCCAAGTGCTGGGATTAAAGGTGTGCACACCACGCATGGCTTAAATTTTATTTATTTGCAAGCAGAGACAGAGAGAGAGAGAGAAGAGAGACAGAGAGAGAATGGGCACACCAGGGCCTCTAGCCACTGCAAACAAACTCCAGATGTATGTGCCCCTTGTGCATCTGGCTTACATGGGTCCTGGGGAATTGAACCTGGGTCCTTTGGCTTCATAGGCAAACACCTTAACTGCTAAGCAATCTCTCCAGCCTCCAAAAACAAATTTTAAGAAGTTTAAAAAAATGGTATTTCAGTTACAGTCTTTTTGAAAATGTATTGACAGCCACAAGCCCTTTGCCCAGGAAAATACAAATGCAGCATTTTATGTTCAACTTTAAGGGGTCCATAGACCCCCAAAAGAGAACTGCAATACTCCCAAGTCTAGGAAGATAATAGGGCTTTTTTTGGCTTCAGGCAAGATGTGACCTGCCCTTCACAGCACTGACCGCAAATTTTTCTCTTAGCCATTTTCCTGAACATTTTATTTTTCAAATGTTTTTATTGATAAAAGATTAAACAAACCTTAAGTATTGAAAGTATTCCCTGGCACCAGGGAGCTCACAGTGTTTCTATATTTTTTTTAGCATTGGTCATCAAAGAGACTATTCTATTGTTAATAAACAATTTAAGTTCAGATTGGTGAACAATCCAGGGCACACTTATTTCTTTTGGTACATGAGCAAATTGAGGTATATAAAGCAAAGCAGAATTGCTCCCTCCTGCTTTTTTTGAACATAAAAAGAGACTTGAGCTGTTGACTAAAAATACAAATATGAGAAATGTAGAGTTTGGTGGTTTCTATTACCCTCAAATGTGAAGGGGAAAGTGGGAGGTTAGAGAGAAAGGAAAGGAAGGAGAAAAGATAGGGGAGAAAAAGACTAAATGATGTTGCCATTTAGAATAATTTGAGATTAGCCTTTGTTTATCTTGGAGACCTATGTGTTCTTCCTGGCCAGTAGGATCCAGTCCACCTGGGAACTCACTAAAGCGCTCTCTGCACAGTGTGCTGGTACAACCCTGGCATCCCAGAACTCTGGAGGCAAAGGCAGGAGAAACACCACAGTGCAAGCCCAGCCTGATCTACATACATATCTAGTTCTAGACCAGTGAGACCTGTATATATATATATATATATATATATATATATATATATATATATATATATCCATACACAAAAGTTTGGTTTTTTCCAGGCATGGTGGATCTGGCATATAACCCCAGTACTAGGGAAGCTGAGGCAGGTGGCTTGCCATGAGTTCAAAGATTTACATAGTGAATTTAGGACAGCTTGGACTACTGAGTGGACCATGAGTAAGATCAGGTAACTGTAATAAAAGGAGCCCATTCCGTCTCATGGAAATTCTGTCTCTGAGAATTCACTGTTTCTGTTTCTCCCACATTCACATATTCTTTATTAAAACTTTTTTTGTTTTTCGAGGTAAGGTCTCACTCTAGCCCAGGCTGACCTGGAATTCACTATGTAGTCTCAGGGTGGCCTCGAATTCATAGCAATCTCCTACCTATGCCTCCTCTGCTGGTATTAAAGGTGTGCACCACCATGCCCAGACTTATTAAAACTTTTATATCAGCTCTGGTCTGATAAATACTTTCCCCTAATTCCTTGTGTCTAAATGTCTTCACATGACATCTACTTGCTAACGATAATCCTGGTGGCTTCCACGATTTGGCAATGATGAATAAAGCTTCTCTAAACATCTGTATGTATGAGCCAGGTATGGTGATGCATGCTTCTAATCCCAGCACTCAGGAGGAGGAGAGGAGGATCAGGACTTCAAGGTCATCTTTGACAACATAGCAAGTTCCAGGTCAGCCTGGGATATATGACATTCTGACTAAAAAGAAAAAAAAATTAATCTGTGTGCAAGTTTAGACAACATTTTTGGCTAATTTTGGATAAATACCAAAAGACATGATGGCTGGGTCCCAAGGAAGAGTATGTTTAGTTTTGTAAGAAACTAGTTTCCTAAGTGCTTATACAAACACACATTTCTGCTAGCAAAGACTGAGGGCTCCTGTTGCTTCACATCCTCCTGGGTATTGGTGTTCCTGAGTTTGTCCAGGTGATGGGTGTATAATGGAAGTGCCCCCAGTGATGTGGAAAGATCTTCTCACAGAAGAAACCCTCCCAACTGATCCTAAACCAAACTGGTGGCATTCCAATGAAAGGGTATCATGCATAGGAGAATAAACAGCCAGGAAAGTAGTGTTTAGTGAGTGACAATATGCCAGGCACTGTGTTTATGGTCTCATTTTACCCTGGCCTAAGGCTGAGAACTTTTACTCTTATCTCCATTTTAAAGACTTTTTGAAATGAAATGCCAAATGATATAATGTATTCAACCTTACAGACCTACACAGAAATGACTTCACTGTAGCAAGTTTGGAAAATATAAAAATGTTATAACAAAAATGAGAATTAGGGCTGGAGAGATGGCTTAGTGGTTAAGGTGCTTGCCTGCAAAGCTTAAGGATCCGTGTTCAACTCTCCAGATCCCACATAAGCCAGACACACAAAAGTGAGGCAAGCACATGGTCGCACATGTCCACTAGGTGGCACAAGTGTTGGGAGTTTAATTCAGTGGCTGAAGCCCTGGTGTGCCAATTCTCTCTCTCTCTCTAAAATAAAAAAATAAAAAAAAAATAAGAATTACCCACCACCCCACTTAAAACAATTACTATTATCACTAAGGTGCCTGCTCGGTGTATGTTTTTTTAAACCTGTGTAAACTCCTGTGAATTTCAAAGCTTCTTTGTGGTCTGTCATGGAGTGAAGGCTCCAGAAAGGATTCCTTCCTCTGAGCTCTGGAGACCCAGGAACCAACGCCTCAGCCTCCAGCTTGGTTCTGATCTCCTCTAACAGCAAGTATTTGGACCCTGAGATTTTTCCATCCATGCTTCTGCTTGATGACATACAGATGTAAGAGCTGAGTAAATTAAACCAGCGATCTTAGAAAGATGCTGAAAGCTCATCTAAAATGAAGCAGAGCCCCAAAACACCTAAGACACCACCCCTGCCTCCCACCAAGACAGACAAGAAATGGACAAGTACCTAGATGAGCTATTTATACTCGGTACTCAAGGAAAGGTTAGGTAGGCTCATTCTACACGCACATCTTGTTCTGGGGGCTAAGGGAAAACTGCTGTTTCTGGAACACACTGCAAGTATCTGCCCTGGGCAGGACATCATTGCACCACAAGCCAGGTCTTGTGCGCCAGTCAGGGAATGGAAGTCATCAAAATTCTGTGATGTTTGGATAGTTCTCTATTTAACCCCCTGTGGAGGCTGGTGTGTATCTGTTTCATGCCAGACTCTGAGAAAATAGTGAAGATAAAAGACAGGAGGTTGAAGCTCATAGCTGTTGTTTTCATAATGTGCTTGTTTTCCTTGCTGTTAAGACCACTTGTCCAAGTAAATCATTTAGCGTTGCATTTTATTAAAGGGCCTTAAAAAAAAAAAGCCAAAATGTTTTTACAATCTATAGCTGTGGGTGGCCCAAACATAATGAGCTTCCTCCTTCTGATAAAAAAAAAAAAAAAAAAAGAAGAAGAAGAAAGTAAGAGAAGAGAAGGACAGGAAAGCTGAGGGTTCCTTCTCCAACCTCACCACCGATTCTGTGAAATCTGGAAGCAACTATTGCCCTTTGCTTCCAAACCCTTAGTTTTTAAGCCAATGTAGGGCAGAAATGAAGATAGTCTGGAAGGATTGTACATGACAGAAATTGGTCATATTCAGCTTGTAAACAAGCGGAATTTACAATGAACAATTAGAAGGATTCCTTTTAATCCTTTTAATTCCTTTAGTGTCTATGCTAATAGGACAATTTAGTATAAGGACAGGAACTATAGTCTCTACCTGCCAGTTTTCATTTGTGGTAAGCAGAGCTAACAGAGGTTTTCCTGCTTAGTCAGATGTATATTATGTGAAAAAAAAACATGTATGTTCTAAAATTCTATTGTTTAACACAGATTCAATACAGTGTTCAATACCATGTTTCCCATCTTATTTTTTATACTTGTCAATGTCTGTTCAATTTTTTTGGTATGTGTGTGTAAGTAGTAATAGTGGTAGTAGTATGTGTTGTGAGGTATGTGTGTGTCTATAGTACGTGCACATATCTACACAGATGTGCACATGCTACGTGCACATGTGAAGTGGCCAGAGAATGCCGGTGTCCTCCTCTATTGTTCTCCCATGTTGTTATATCTTTTTTTTTAATTTTTAATTTTGGGGTTTTTTTGAAATTTTAAAAGATTTATCTTTATTTATTTAGTAGAGACAGAGGGAGAGGGAGAGAGAGATAGAGAATGAGTGAGAATGGACGCGCCAGGGTCTCTAGTCACTGCAAACGAACTCCAGACGTATGTGCCTCCATGTGCATCTGGCTTATGTGGGACCTGGAGAATCGAACCTGGGTCCTTAGGCTTTGCAGGCATACTCCTTAATCACTAAGCCATCTTTCTAGCCTTTTTTTTTTTTTTCTGTTTGTTTTTTGAGGTTAGGATCTCACTCTAGCCCAGGCTGACTTGGAATTCACTATGGAGTCTCAGGGTGGCCTCGAACTCATGGCGATCCTCCTACCTCTGCCTCCCAAGTGCTGGGATTAAAGGCGTGCGCCACCACGCCCTGCTACTTGTTATATCTTGAGACAGAGTTTGGCGCTAAATCCAGAGAGGCCATTTTTGGTCAGCCTGGCTAAACAGAAAGCCCCAGCCATTCTCCTTTCTCTTCCCCACAACAGGACTGGGGATGCAGACATGTATGACCATGCCCAAATTTTTCTATGGGTGCTGGAGATGGAACTCAGTCCCTCTCAAGTCCTCATGTTGGTGCTGCAAGCACTCTTACCTATTTCCCCAGCCCCCGTTTTCTTCCAAGACAGCATTTCAGTATATGAGATCACCTCTGAATTTGTGATCTTCCTTCTTTGTCAGCTGAGAGATGAGAGTACGTGCATACCCCGTCATACCCAGCTGGCTCTTCAGTACTCCTACCTTAAACTCATGCACCACAGTAGAGATTCCTGCCCATGGTCTCTTCTGTGCCTGTTTGTTCCTCTGCTTTCATTGTTTTCCATCTCTGCATTCATTGTGAGGTATTTCCATTTTTCTTATTTTTTTTTAATCTGGTTAAAGATCAGATCTTTGTGTTGCCCTGATCCTGTTTCTAAGAACTGTAGTGATAACAGGTCTGAAGAAAATTCCTAAGGTTGGGTGCTTTCATCTTTCTGGAGAGACAGGTGTACAACAGGAAGTAAAGAATAGACAGAGACTAGACAGGAAGGAGGGTCAGGATTAAAGGTGAAGGTACTAGACAGTAGCAATAATATAAAAGATCTTGGGCTGGAGAGATGGCTTAGCTGTTAAGGCGCTTGCCCACAAAGCCAAAGGATCTCTGTTTGATTCCCCAGGACCCACATAAGCTAGATGCACAAGGTGGCATGTTTGTCTGGAGTTCGTTGGCAGTGGCTGGAGGCCCTGGTGCACCCATTCTCTTCTTCTCTCTCTCTCTCTCTCTCTCCCTCTTTCTCTCATGCTCTCTCAAATAAATAAATTTAAAATAAAATAAAAAGATCTTAGTGATTGAGATAGACAAAGCTGTGTTTGTATGTGAGGCGTTCATGATAGATGTTCAGATGAGATCAGGTGCATTCAGGGTGGTATGGCCATGTCATAAATGTTAAATGACAGCTAACACATTGAAGAATTAGACGGAGATCTTGCTGAATGTACAGGCTAGCATGTGCCTGGATAGCTACAGAAGTTAGTGTAGTCTCTTTATGTAGTTGTCCACAGGAAGGATGATATTTTAAAGAGAGACTCTTCTGCTTTTACACTATGCAAACAATAGACTCCAAAGAATTAAAATGTTCTTAGGAAAACATGCTGGGGGAAGAGAAAGGCTGGGCCCTGGTACCCACCAGAGGAGGATCTTGTCTCTCAGGAAGAGGTTTCACACAGTTCTGACTGCTGCTCAGATCACCTTCCAGTGCAGACTGGAGCCAGAACAATGATGGCTCAAGAGTGGGCATGACCACACCTTGACCAGGACTGCTTAGTTGTCCATCCCTGTTGCCTGCTGTTTAGACCTAAGCCTCATGTTAGTCCTGGTGGTGGATAAGGGGGTCACTGGAAGCCTTTATTTGTTCCTCTTCCCAGTGTGGCCACGTTGAATGAATCATCTTTCTCTGCCATTCATGAGTACTTGTCTCTTTAATTGGCATACCAAGGACAGGTTGCCAAGCCTACGTGGTTGGGACCACTGAGGCAAAGGCTTTGACCTTAGAAACTCTAGTAACATATGATGTGAATGTCAACTGATATATTTCTCATGATTAATGAGTGGGAAAATTGTGGCTAAAAATGCACCCATGCTGTGAAATTTTTCAGAAACTTCAATTATTTTAATTAGAATGAAAAGGCTTATCATATCATTTATAACAACAAAAATATTAGAAGCAATCTAAATGTAGAGAATTTATGTAGCAAATTCTGTATATCCAAAGGCTGAAATATTGTCAGCTGTAAAATATGTTTATAGACATAAAAATGTTCTCCATACATTTATGAATCTAAAAATAATTACTGTATATTTCAAAAATCTAGAAGAAAGACTAATGAATATTTTCAAAATAAAGAAATGGTGAAAGTTTGAGAAGTCAAATATTTACCCATATTTAAACCTTATGAAGTATATATACACACACTGAACTATCACATGACATCTCAAACATATGTACAATTTTATGTTTTTATAATTCAGTTAAAATAAATTTAAGTTAAAGAAATGTGTACAGTCATCTCTCAACATCCACAGGAAATTAACTTTAGGAAACTGACTTCACAGTTATCAAAATATATAAAATATAAGAGACATACTCAAGTCCGTTATATAAGATGGTTCAGTCCTTGCATATATAGATCAATTCAAAGCCAGAAACTATAAAAGCAAACAGACCTTATTTGGAGTCTTGGGAATTGCAATTCAGTAGACACAGATTCAGAGAGATTAGGTGAAGTTCACACAGAAGTTACAGAAAGTTGGAACTTCAATGGGCAAACAGAGCAAAGTAAAGAAAGCCTTTCAGAAAGAACAAGTGCTATATGACAGAGTTTGTGTGACCGAGAGAAGATGAATGAAAGAACATGCATACTTAGTAAAAATTTTCCATGAAGCAAGAGGCTGATAAACTCTGGGTATACCTATTGAGTCTCTGGACATAACACCATGGTGTGTTCTAGATGCGTGCAGCCAAAGGTAACCAAAGTACATATTCCCAAGCTCAGCTGGAACTGTGTTTAACTCCTTCTGAGAGGATGTTTAATGTTCTCTTCCCATCATTTTTCTTTTATTTTCACATACACCTTCTTCATCTTTTAAATCATCTCCAGGTTACTAATAATACCTTATACATTAAAAGCTATGTAGTTGTAATCCTGCATTGTTTAGGGAATAATCACAAGGGGAAAAAAGTCTATGCAGACTACCTATTCTGTATAGAAATAATTTCCATCCAAGGTTGGCAGAATATAGAGGCCCAGTGCACAGCACAACGGCTTATTCTATATTATTTTAATGGACTGGTAATAGCAAATGCTTGTTGGGTTTCTGTATGTACTTGTTACAGTATTTTAAAATGTAACTCCTTAAAACTTTCAATCCATAAACTAAGAGTGATAATATTTTCCAATTTGAAGACCAAAGTAAGACACAGGACCGTTAAGCAACCCAGATGAGATTCCACCATCGGCAAATGGGAGAGCCAGGAGTTGCACCAGAGAAAGAGCCAAATACGTGGTCACATGTGATGGTGACTATCTCTGTGTGTGAAACCTACACATAGAATGGAGTTAGAGTTTTAAATGGTGAAATAGGGGGTAAATTTTTCCCAGTGTGAGGAAAAACTACCTTCAGAGGGCAACTCAAGCATGTGGGTATAAAGGGCTCTACTGGTGTCACAATGGTTCAGTTCTCATAGCCTGATATTGGCAACTGAAGTCACCATTAAAAAATAAATCCAAGGGCTGGAGAGATGGCTCAGTGGTTAAGGCACTTGCATGATGGGCTGATTCTCTGGTACCCATGTAAAGCCAGATGCACAAAGTGGCACATATATCTGGAGTTCGTTTGCAGTGGCTAGAGGGACTGGCATGCCCATTCTCTCTCTCTCTCTTTCTCTCTCTCTGTCTCTCTTTCTTCTCTCTGTCTCTCTCTGCTTGCAAATAAATAAATATTTTTTAAAGTATATAAAGAAATAAACTCAAAGTGACCTGAGAGGGTCCAAAATGAATTGCTTCAGTATCTTAAAAATGTTTGACTTTTGGCTGAGAAGATAGCACCGGTGGTTAAAGATACTTTCTTGCAAGCCTGCCAACCCCACTTCACTCCCCAGCACCCACATAAAGCTGTTGAAAAGTGGAGCACCTGTCTGTAATCCCAAGGTGTTTGTGACAATGGAAAGCAGAGCTGAGAGAATCCCGAAGCTGGTAAGCAGCAGCAAGAGACCCTGTCTCAGAAGAAACTGGGAGAGCCGGGCATGGTGGCGCACACCTTTAATCCCAGCACTCAGGAGGCAGAGGTAGGAGGATCACCATGAGTTCAAGGCCACCCTGAGAATACAGAGTGAATTCCAGGTCAGCCTGGGCTAGAGTGAAACCTACCTTGAAAAAAAGAAAGAAAGAAAGAAAGAAGGAAAAAAGAAACTGGAAGGAGAGGAGAAACACTGGGAGGCTGTCCTCTGAGCTCCACACACCCCTATGGCATGTGCACATTCATATACACAGCATATGCATGCATATATACATACCTACATATACAAGTAAATAATAAAAATCGAAACAGATATTTTAATTTAACCATAAAACATGCAATGAAAGAGCTTTTTTTTTTTTTTTCAAGGTAGGGTCTCATTATAGCCCAGGCTGACCTGGAATTCACTATGTAGTCTCAGAGTGGCCTTGAACTCATGGTGATCCTCCTACCTCTGTCTCCCGAGTGCTGGGATTAAAGGCGTGCGTCACCACGCCTAGCTCATATTTTTAAATATTTTATTTATTTGAGAGAGAAAGAGGTAAATACATAGAGAGAATGGATACACCAGGGCTTCCAGCCACTGCAAATGAACTCCAGACACATGCACCATCTTGTGCATTTGGCTTACATGGGTTCTGGGGAATTGAACCAGTTCCTTTGGCTTTGCAGGCAACTGCCTTAACTGCTAAGCCATCTCTCCAGCCCATCCAGCCCATGTTTTAAAGATGACAGACATATAAGTGTTTATATATGTGAATGTGCAATAGACTGTTTATTTGCTTAATAAATGTTATCTGTAATGATTGCTTAGGATGATATTTATTTATTCTTTCCTTGTTTGTTCATGGAGACAGAGTCCAGAGTAGTCCAGGCTGGCCTCAAACTCAGTATGTAGCTGACGATGACCTTGAGTTCTGGGGTCACAGGCATGCACCACCAGGACGGGTTTATGTGGTGCAAGGCACCGAACTCAGAGATTCATTCATGCTAGCTAAACACCCCATCTGCGCAGTCCCCTTAGGATGCCTTTTAAAGGTATGTTCCTCTTATGCACTTAAAACTACTTTGAAATTAACACAAAAGAATAAAATAAGCTAGGTATGGTGGTGCACACCTTGAATCTAAGCACTGCAGAAGCAGAGGTAGGAGGATAGCAGTGAGTTCGAGGCCAGCCTAGGGGCTACAGAGGGAGCTCCAGGTCAGCCTAGGCTAGAGTGAGACCCTACCTTGAGAAAACAAATAAACAAAAACAAAGAATAAGATGAGGCAGCTTTGTGATGAGACAGAATCAAACTCAAAAATAACTCAGCTGTATGTCATGAGTAATATAGGCCCTATTTTGTAACCTTGCTTTTTTATATAACATTCGCTTTTAAACCAAATATCACATTATTTTACCATGATGTAACTTCCTATTTAAATATATATTGTATTCATTTGGCCATCTGTACATATACATATCTAAAATATACTTCAAGGCATATGGGCACAATACTCCTAAAAGCACAATAAACACAATTTTCCAATTCATCACATAATGGCCCAGGGTCTTAAGCAAACTAAAATAAACTATACTAATTTTTCAGTTGTATGGTAAAGCCTTAAAGCCACCACATAAATATTCCCAAACAAGCTCGGAGCTAAGGTGATGCTTGAGTCTACAGTCAGAGGGAACACTCCAGGGCTTTGAGGGAGCAGGGAGACACGCTTCTTGACCTTCTGTACTGGAAGGCTCCTTTTCATCTGGTTTCAATTCTCTTGTTTGTGCACCTTGCCATATTTATTATTGAATTCCTGGTTTCTTCATGTTTCATGTTGCATGTTCCAATGATTTATGAGAAATTGCTGATCTAGATGTTATCTTTGGCAGCCAGAGAGTGCACAGAGCCCCTTAAGGATTGTGATAGAATAAATGTAGTTTGAGCTGCACAATAGGCAGGCTATGCAGACGCCTGTCAGTGCCTGAAAAATGCCATCTGAAGATGTTTCATAAGATGCATTTTTCTTCCTACACGCAACAGCAATGCATGCAGAGTCATGTATATTTCCCTCCACTGGTGGATGATTATTGTTGAAAATGATTACAGTTGCTGTTCATATAGTCCGTTGAGGAGAAATCTGGCCAAAGAGACTTTACTTTTTTTCCCTTTTAATTCAAGGTGAAGTGGCATGTTTTCTGCAACAGAAATTTGTCTTATTTGGTTGGCTAAGAAATAAAATATGCCACTGATATTTCAGTTACTTTTGTGTCTGTTTTGGGGGGCATGTGTGCAGTGTATGTATGTATGTATGTATGTATGTATGTGTGTGTGTGTGTGTGTGTGTGCATGCACATGTGCAGGGGCTTGTATATGGAGGTCAAAGGACAACCTTGGGTGTCATCCCTTAAAAACAGCGTCCTCCTTTGTTGGAGACAGGATCTCATTGGCCTGGAGCTCATCGATTACGCTAGACTGGCTGGCCAGCGAGTCACAGGCTTCCTCTTGTCTCTGCCTCACCAGTGCTGGGATTACAAGCACATGCCACCAAGCCCAACACTGATTTGTAGTCCAACATTTTTATATGTGTGCTGAGAATCGAACGGAGGTCCTGAAGTGTGCAAGGTAAGCCCTTTACCAACTGAGCTATCTCTCAGCCCTGTTTTATTTTGCTGAGATGGGGTCTTACTATATTGCCATGGCTGGTATTCCCAAGCTCCCCGACTCAAGTAGTCCTTCTTTCTGACTTAGCCTCCCGAGAGTCATCATGCCTTGCTCAGTTAATTTTTAAACATCTCCACGAAGATAATTTAGTTTATAAGTATTCAGGGGAAGAAATTTTTTAATGGTGACCAGTTTTCTCTTATTAAAATGAAAACTAATTAGCAAGTTAAATGTGCTTGAGAAAAGTCTCCTAATTCGATAAATTTTATAGGCTAATACAAAAAGTTAGGAAATTTCCCCTAGACTCCTCTCCACTAGACGGGGGGGGGTAAACACCTCCCCAGGAAGCATTACTCCCACTGAGTTTCAGCATTTTGTGCAAAGTTAATTCACCAAACTATTATGTTAAACATGTACACAGACTCCTTAGTGGCCCTAGTGTTTTGTGTCTTTGCCCGTATAATTCAATAATGTTTGCTTATTTAACAGTGCTGGGGGTAGAATCTATGCATGCTAGGCAAGCGCTCTATCACTGAGACACACCGAAGCCCAGAGTTTAGTAATTTTTAAGAGTAAGATGTGTCAATAGATCAAGTCCTAAAATTTTTAAATTATATTTCATTCATTTCCATTTTATTTCTCAAAGTTAAATGAGAAAAGAAACATGTGCAAAGTTGGGCACCATAACAAACAGTGCATTTGCAATAAAATGTATATAATAGGGAAAGGACAAATATATCCCTTTTTAAAAATATTTTAATTGATGTGACAGAGAGAAAGGGAGGCAGAGAGAGAGAATAGGGCCCGCTAGGGCCTCCAGCCACTGCAAACGAACTCCAGACACATGCACCACCTTGTGCATCTGGCTAACGTGGGTCCTGGGGAGTCGAACCTGGGTCCTTTGGCTTTGCAGGCAAATGCCTTACCTGCTATGCCATCCCTCCAGCCCTATATCCCTTCTTATGATAATAAAGTGGAGAGTAGGGCTGGAGGGATGGCTCAACTGTTAAGGCGTTTGCCTGCAAAGCCAAAGGACCCAGATTAGAATCCCCAGGACCCATGTTAGCCAGATGCACAAGGGGTGGCATTCATCTGAGTTCGTCTGTAGTGGCTGGAGGCCCTGGCACGCCCATTCCTCTCTCTCTCTCTTTCTCTGGTCAATTAAATAAATACAAATAAAATATTTTAAAAAATAAATAAAGTGGAGAATAGATACTCTCCTCTGTTTTGTCACACACATGTATCGGCTATGCTTTAACACCTGGAACACCATTCTACACAGTTAAACAAATTTAGCAGGGACATAAGTGAAGATGGTTTTAACAAGTCAAATATTATTTCTACAGTTCAAAATTCTTAGAGTACATGGTATTTACAGAAGAATCACAAAGATTGAAAGTTCTATAAATTTCAAAGTCTTAAAGACATAACACCTCAATCTCATCTGGGGACAAATCTCATTTTCAAGACTATCCTTTACAAAGGACATCAATTAATTTCTAATGCTCAGTGTTAAACGTCAAATATTTATTCTTTTTTTATTAGTGCTGTGAATCTGTGTGTTGTGTGTGAGGGGGAGCAGGGTCTATGTGACACAGGCTGGCCTTGAACTTGCAATCTCCTTGCCTTAAACACTTAAGTGCTGGGATTATAAACAGACCCCACCACACTGAACAGAATGGCTATTTTTATGTGGTGAGATTAAGTATGAGTCGAAATTGTATTTACACTTTTCTGTTTTGTATTTGTATGGTGTTTATTACTTTCATAATTGGGAAAAAGGATGTTAAAAAATTCTAGGCTACCAAGTACACACAGAAGTGCAATTCACAAGTGAATGGTGCAGTGTACTGAAGGAACAGCATTTATTGAGGGTTATGTGAGGATAGACACTTCTTACTGCACTACATTCTGGGACTCAGAAACTTCACCACAAATGTCATCTTGTGTCCAACTAGATTAGGCACTCATGTGTCTTTTCTAAGAATTTTATCAAGTGTTTAAGAAACCGTCCCACGCTAAGAACGATTTACAATAGAATTAATAAACATTTAAAACCAAGTCTCAGAGCACAACAACAATGATATAAAAATACACAAATAAAACTGAATTACTCTCAAATGGTTCTCCCTGAGATTATGGAAAACCACGATCCAAAAATTATGTGAGAAATTTCAAGGGAAGTCTCAGGCCTGAGTAGATTCTTCTGCTTCCCCACCACAGTTGAGTAGTGTCCATAGCCTCGTGTCTGTATTCCAGTTGGCCACACCACATGCCAATCTGCCTTCACTCTCCGACACGTGATTTCTTCATATTGTGTTTGTGCTCTTAGCCTTTCTGTCTGCAGTGGTTCAAATGTCAGACTTTAGGGACAACGTCTTCTCTAACTTGCATTGTTAGGGGCTGCCTCAGCCTCCAGCAACTGTATCACAGACCAAGGCAAGCATCACATTAATGGGCACTGTCACTACCTGTTGCAGTCAGTTTCGCATTGCTGGTAGAAATCACCCAACCAAGAGCAGCTTGTGGGAAAAAGAGGTTTATTTTGGTTTACAGGCTTGAGGGTGAAGCTCCATGATGGCAGAGAAAACAACGACATGAGCAGAGGTTGGACATAACCCCCTGGCCAACATAAGGTGTACCATAGCAACAGGAGAGTGTGCCAAACACTGGCAAGGGGACACTGGCTATAACACCCATAAGCCCGCCCCCAACAATACACTGCTTCTGAGAGGTGCTAATTCCCAAATCTCCATCAGCTGGGAACCTAGCATTCAGAACACCTAAGTTTATGAGGGACACCTGAATCAAACCACCACATTACCCATCACAAAAATGCCTTCTTCTCTCTCCCACCATGGGTTAAGAGGGATTTTAGACCCTCTTCAGGTATCAGGCACTCCATGAACTTCATTTATAATGAAGATAGAAGTTGTTGCCTCTTCCTAGTAGCCTGGCCCTGTCTTAGACAATGCCAGGAAGAACTCAGACTCCACACTCTTTTACAGGGGAGGAAATTTATTCATTTTGAAACTTTTTGTATTTTCACTTATTTGCACATGTGTGTGAGGGAAGACCATGAGGTCACTGCAAATGAATGCCAGATGCTTGCACTACTTTTTGTATTTGGTTTTACATGGGTGCTAGGGAATTGAACTTAGATTGGCAGGCTTTGCCAGCAGGTTCCTTTAACTGCTGAGCCATCATAGCAGTTGAGATTTGTTTTTAGTTTTGCAATGGTGGCGTTTGAACCCAGACCCTTGAGATATATTTTTAATTTTGTAATACTAGGGACTAAACCTAGGGCCTCATACATGCTAAACAAATACTTAGCCACTGAGCCATATCCCCATAAGAAACAAAACAACAAAAAGAAGAGTCCTTAGCAGACTGGGGAGATAATCTTGAGCATAAGGACCTGAGTTTGATCCCAGAACCTAGATAAAAATAGCCAGATATGGTGCTGTGGGCTTATGTCCCAGCCTCGGGGAGGTGGTGATCCCTGGGGCTCTCTGGCCAGTCAATCTAGCTATTTGGCAAGTTCCAGACCTATGGCAGAGCTTGTCACAAAAGAAGGTGGATGGTGCCTGAGGAATGACACCCGAAGTTGTCCTCCTGGCCTTCACACGCACACACGTGCACACAAGAACACACACACACACACACACACACATCAATTCTCTGTCAACTGCCACAGACATCTAACTCACAACGGACTCTTATCCAACTCTAGCTTTGTGCTCCTGGGGTTTTCCTTTCATCCCTCACTCCTCATCGAGCTCCCAGCTCCACCAGTTTCCTTTCCTTCCTCCAGTCTCTCACCTCCAGCCTGCATGTTCATATGTCCACTTGTCAGCAAATTAACAGCCCTCTTTAGAAAGTGAGGGAGGAGGAGTTTCTCCTAATACACTGACATTGTAGCTCCCAGCAAGGCTTTGCCATAGCTTTCATCCTCCCTAGTTTTTGTTGATTAAGTACTGAGTACAAACCCAGACTCTCTGTCCAGAGCCTCAGCAATACACAATGTCTATTTCCTTGTACAGCCATAGATACCTGCAGAACCCTCACACAAATGAGTGGGAAATGCCCAGGCATCGAAATCTAGGCAGCTTTACTTATAGGGTTTAATTTATTTATTTTGGTGTGTGTTTGTGTGTGGGGGGTGTGTGTATGGGCACATGTGCGGAGGTCAGAGGACACCTTCGAGGTGACTGTTCTGGCTTTTGTAGACTAAGGCTCTAGCCACTGCTGAGGAACCACCAGACTGCAACTAAACAAACATCTGACTAGCTGGCCCTCCAGCTTCCATTTCTGGTTCTGTCTTCCATTATCACAAGCACATTGGGATCACAGATGCATGCACCACATTGCATCCAGCTTTACGTGGGTGCAGGGAATTAAACCTCAGCTCTTCAAGGCTTTTCAAGCAAGTTCCTTTAACTGCTGAGCCATCCCCCCAGCCCCAGGGAAGGTGGATCTCTGCTTGTTCGAGGCCAGCCTGAGGCTACAGAGTGAGTTTCAGATTAGCCTGGCTAGAGAAAAACCCTATTAAAAAAAAAAAAAAAAGAATAAAGAAAAGAAAAAGAAAATTTTAAAAGAAAATGGCAAGACCATGGGCAAAGATGCCCAAACAGTTAAAAGTTTACATCTGGCCACTATATGCCAGAAATACATACACAAAATTTAAGCTTGTCTTGCCAGACTTTATCCTGATTTGGTCCCATTCCTCTTTACTGTGCCCCTCTCACAACTCTTCAGAATGTGAATGTGTACTCTATACCATTGTTGACCAGAAGAATGGAACTTCTTTTCAAAATCCAGCATGGGCTCATTGCTAAATTGGCCTATGGACTCAGATAAGACTTCTGACTTAATGTTTTGAGTAATGTTTGAACTGTTGGGACCATGGGGACTCTTGGGAATGGAATGAATGCATTTTGCATTAGGAGATAGACATGACTCCTTTGGTTGAGAAAGATAGAACATTTTGGTTTTAGGATATGTGTTTGGGTGTCAAGTGGTTAAGGAGTGAACTTGTGATGGTTAATTTTGTCAACATGTTTAGATAGAGACAGCCTAGGAGATTAGTAAAGGACACCTCTGAGTGAGTGTCCAATGTAATTTCCACAGATTAACTATGGGGCAGGGAGGAAGACATGCCCTGAATGTAGGTACAGCACCACACAGGCTGGGGCACAAAAAGTAATGCATACATTTGGTGGTTGTTTGCAGTGGCAAGAGTCTCTGGCATGCCCATGCACTCTCTCTGTCTCTCATATTCTCTCCTCTGCTTGCAAATAAATAAGTTAATTAAAAATACATGTGAGGAACAGACCTAGTAGACACATTTTAAAGATTGATAATGTTGTAGAGCATAAGTTTTGGATGTATATAAGAAATAACATGCTACAAAGAGCTAATCCTCCTATATGTTAAGCCTCTAATATGCCAATGAATCCAAGATTAAGGCTAGTTGTTTTAGAATAATAATAAGGTTTGGTAATTGATTACAATGAAAATTTTATAACATTATATTAATAGCTACTCCTCTAGGACTAGAATATAAATGGGTGCCTTTTGAAGGGAGTCATAGAAAACAAAGTTCTATTAAGTATATTTATTCCTAAAATATATGTAAAATATGAAGCCTGTATAAAGCCCACCAGATTAATGACTCAAGATATTTCAAACGTTTGAAATAACAAGGCTAGTCAAAAAACAATTTATGACATGAATTTTAATAAGCAATTCTTTCCTGTTTTGCTCCAAAATTCAACATCTATAAAATGTCCCTTTTATACATTTACAAACTTATACTGCAACAAAGATATAGCTCCACCTAATGGGAAATATATGTAATTGCATCCTTCCCAGGAGCTGGAATTAAACCACAGTATATACATGCTTGTACATACATACTAGGATATTTTTATGTATTTCTCCATTTTTTTAAGTTAAATAATATCCAAAATACTTAGAGTCCTTGCCAGAATATATTTCTGTTGTACCCTAAGCTCATTTCTATTCCATGTCCTTATTCACCCACAGAATAACCTTAAGAGTGTTTAATTTTCTGCATTTATTTATTTAGAATTTTCAAGATAGGGTCTCACTCTTGCCCAGGCTGACCTGGAATCCACTACATAGTCTCAAGGTGACGATCCTCCTACCTCTGCCTCCCAAGTTCCGGGATTAAAGGCATGTGCCACCATGCCAGCTTAACTTTCTGCTTGTAAGAGTCGTGACCTCTCTATAGATGGAAAGGGCAGTAGAGATTATCTCAATTAGTGGCTCTGTACCCTGGGAGGATTAGAATCATCTGGTTCCAGCAACAGAAATGCCGATGTACTTGGTCTGAGGGAGGAACAGGGTTGGATAGTGTGCAAAATCTCACTTGGGTGATTTTGGAGGCAGCTGAGATTACACCCCAGTAAATTCTAAGACAGCTCACCTGGAACTTTGGTTATTAGAGACTCTGACATAAAAAAATTATAACCCCTTTATGCATCAGTGTTTATATCAATTATCTTACACAAAACTTTCCAGTAAGAAGATATAAAAAGATGTATTTCTTTACCATTATTACTTGTTTGTGTGTGTTTTACTTATTTCCCTCCTTTCATATTCTTTTTCAAAATGGATTTAGCTGTTATAGGTCCTTTGTCTTTTCATATACATTTAAACGTCTACTTCTTTAAAAAATATTTAATTTTTATTTATCTGAGAAAGAGGCACAGAGAGAATGGGTGCACCAGGGCCTCCAGCTGCTGCAAATGAACTCTAGACATATGTGCCACCTTATGCATCTGGCTTACATGAGTCCTGGGGAATTGAACCTGGATCCTTTGGCTTTGCAGGCAAGTGCATTTACCACTAAGCTATCTCCCTAGCCCTCTACTTCTTTTTTGAGTGAAAATGTTGCACTCTTGATTTCCTCCAGCCTCCCCCACATTGCACATGGTTGGGGTCAGAGGGCATGTCCCTGTTTCCAACATTCAGCTCCAGGGTTAGCCGTAATTGGTTTTTCCACCTCCTTTATTTCAGGGAAATGTTAAGGGAAGGATACCAGTCACAATTCCAACTGAGAAGTTAGCTTAGAACTCATTTTTCTAATCTAAGATCAATTTGGATTGGGTTTTTCTGTTATTGAGAGTTAGAAAAGCAGTCAGGAGATAGCTTGGCATTCATAGGCACACCAGTGTAGTTTATTAAATATATTTATTTCAAAAAGCACAAACATTAGACACAGTCACTCTGTAATTATGAGACAGCAAGTTAAAAACAAAGCGATGTAGAAATGATGTCTATGCATTAAAAATAAGAATGCCCACAAACCACAAAAATAACAAAAAGACCTCCTTGCAGCAATATAAGTAATCAGTGTTGCTTTATTCTATCAGCTGTAGCTCTAATTCATTTCCCCTTCTAGATAAAATTCATAAAGAATAACTCCTGTTCACTCATAGCCACCAACCTAAGCAATTTCCCACTTGAACCATCACAAGCCACTCAACACAAAGCCAAATTCTCAAGACTCCTTAACAACATAGTACTCAGAGATTCCCCAGAGGACCAGTGACCTTTGTGCCATTGTGTTCCCCAGAGTGTCCCTAAACCAGCCCTGCTTCGAACATGCCTGCTGCTCCATGCTTATGCTCAGCCTCAACCAGATGTCAGCTTCCCTGCCAATAAGAAAAAGCCTACCCAGGACTTCCAGGTAAGATGGCAGCATACTAACCACACCAAAGCAGCCTAGGGAGAGAAATAAACAGAAACACAGCAAAATACATTCTCCTACTGAGAAGTGAAGGTGTATAAGTTATTATTAACCACAGCAGAGAAGCAGGAGAGACCAAGATCTTCCTGAAAGGAGGAAACCGGTCAGAATCCCGCAGAGGCACCAGCGGCCCCAATCCATGAGCCCACCTGGCCAGGGGCGCAGAGTGGCAAGAGCAGAAACAAAACGAGATTTTCCACTCACATCAGCCTCCTCCCAAAGGCAAGAAGCCTGAAAGGGAAGATGGCAGAGGCCAGCTGAGCAGCTGTTGAAGGAGAATACAAGTGGGACTGGCTGAGCAGCTCTGGCACTCCAGGCACCCTGCAACGTCTCCCATCCCCCAGAACTCATTCACCCCTGGCCGCCAGGCACCAGCAGAGATCAAGGTGGGCGCTCAGCATTGCTGAGATTGGAAGCCATCCCCAAAGGTAACAGGGCCTACTTATACAAAACCAGATACACAGGCCTGCACTGGAAATTCTAATCTCTCTTTCCATGAAAGGAAAGATTACATATTACATTTGAATGATATATTCTTGGTTGGCTTTACCCTTCTCAAATAAGCTGTATTTTGGTGTTGACTATTATTGCATTTGACATTTCCTGATTTTTAGGGCCTTTGTCTTTTTAACTCACTACTGGGGGCAGGGACTGACTGGCCCCTGGCTTACTTGGAACCCATTTCAGACTAGAACTCCCAACCTCCTAGTTCACAGGATTAAGGGTGTGGGGCAACACATACCCTTAGGATTTTGGCTTTACTAGACTGTTTAATTTAATCTCTACACTTGTATAAGTACTCTGTGTGGCTTTTGATTGAATGTCTGTATTGTTCAGTTGAATTTTAGAATTTGCCAGTAATTTGTTTTACCCAGTCTACTACAATACTTGAATAACAGGCAAACACAACACCTAGGGTCACTTCTGCTGTTTCTTTTGGAGTATAAGAGCTACACCTGGCACCTTACACTCCTACAATGAAGATATATAAAGTCAGATTTACATGGCTAAGGATGCTGCAAATAATTAGAAAACCCAAGCATACAATTAACTCAAGACGCAAAAATCTCTATGTTATAATACAAGAAACACAAAAAATCAAGACCATAGAATCCCACCAAAAATCATAAATCCATCCAAAATGACCTCCGGTGATACTAATTTAGATGAAATGCCTGACAAACATTTCAAAAACAATGATTACATCTATGCTTAAAGAAATCAAAGAAGAAAACCAACTCCTGAAGGAATCTCAAGAAACCACAGGAAACCAACTTAATGAAATAAGTAGGTCAATATAAAACATGAGTAAGGAAATAGAAATAATAAAAAAAATGCCAGTCAGAAATACTAGAAATGAAAATCAGAGTAAGTCAAGTAAAAAGTTCTGTAGAAAGTCTCACCAGTAGAATGGACCAAGGAGAGGACAGAATATCTAAACTAGAAGACCAGGTGGTAGATCTAATATAGGCCAACAAAGAGAAAGACAAACTAATAGGAAGGCATGAATGTGAAATTCAAGACAATTGGAACACTATGAAGAGACCAAACATAAGAATTCAGGGCATACTAGAAGGAGAAGAAATTCACTCCAAAAGGCATATTGGGTAGTTTCAACAAAATCATAGAAGAAAACTTCCCCCAAGTAGGGAAAGTGATGCCAATACAGATACAGGAAGCCTATAGTATGTCAAACAGACAAAATCAGGAAAGAACCTCTCACCATCATAGTATAATTAAATTACAAAACATGCAATCCAGAAAATATATTGAAAGCAGTTAGAGAGAAAAATCAAGTCATATACAAAGACAAGCCCATCAGGATCACAGCAGATTACTCAACACAAACTTTAAAACCCAGAAAGGCTTAAAATGATATATTCCAAGTTCTGAAAGATAACAACTGTCAATCAAGATTACTTTATCCTGCAAAGCTATCCATTCAAATAGATGGAGAAATAAGGACATTCCACTACAAAAGCAGGCTAAAGGAATATTTGAAGACAAAACCAGCTATACAGAAAATACTTGAAATGATTCTCCATGCTGAAAAAAAGAAAAGTACACATATAAGGAACCTGGAAAAAACAAACCACACTCAAATACTAGTTAATACAAGAGAGCAAAGGTAAAACCGGAGGAACTATGAAAGAAAAATAGCAAAAATGGCAAAAATAAACACACACCTTTCAATAATAACTCTTAATATCAACGGCCTCAATGCCCCAACCAAATGACATAGGTTTGCCGACTGGGTTAAAAAGCAGGATCCAGGCTGGGGAAATGGCTTAGCGGTTAAGGTGTTTGCCTGTGAAGCCTAAGGACCCCAGTTCAGTTCACCAGGACCCATGTTAGCCAGATGCACAAGGGTGCGCACGTGTCTCGAGTTTGTTTGCAGTGGCTAGAGGCCTTGGAACACCCATCCTCTCTTTCTCTCTGCCTCTTCCTCTGTCTCTCTCTTTCAAATAAATAAATAAACAAATAAATACATAAAATGTGTCAAAAAAAAAAAAACCAGGTTTCTTGAATTTGTTGCCTCCAAGAAACTCACCTTTCCACAAAATATGGACACAATCTTAGGGTGAGAGGTTGGAAAACGATGTTTTAAGCAAATGTGCCTAGAAAACAAGTAGGTGTCACTATCCTAATATCTGACAGGGTAGACTTCAGACCAACATTAGTTAGGAAAGATAAGGAAGGTCACTTTATACTTATTAACGAAGCACTCCAACAGGAGGACATTACAATACTAAATGTATATGCACCTAACATGGGGGCTCCCAACTTCATCAAATAATCGCTATTAGAACTAAGGTCACAGATAACACCAAACACAGTTGTAGTGGGTGACTTTAACATCCCACTCTCATCAACTGACAGGTCATCCTGGCAAAAAATAAACAGAGATGCATCTGGATTAAATGAGGTCATAGAACAAATAAACCTAACAGATATCTCCAGAACATTTCATCCAAATGCTGCAGAATACACATTCTTTTTAGTAGCACATGGAACATTCTCTAAAATAGATGATATATTAGGATACAAAGCAAATCTTAATAAATACAGGAAAATTGAAATAATTCCTTGCACTCTATCTGATCACAATGGGATTAAACTACAAATCAATAGCAGGAAAAGCTATAGAGACTACACAAAATCATGGAAACTAAACAACACACTACTAATTGATTAATGGGTCCATGAAGAAATCAAGAAGGAAATAAAAAAAAGTAATAGAATCAAATGATAATGAGAACACAATGTACCAGAACTTTTGGGACACAATGCAGGCAGTCCTAAGAGGAAAATTTAGAGCGTTAAGTGCCTATATTAAGAAATTAGCTGGGAGGAGCCCCAGGTTACACCGCAGCTAAGCAGCCAAGGCAGGACATGTGACACTTGGGCTCCTCTACTGCAGCACAGGCTAGTCATGGCCCATGTGCCAGAGGCCCTGGGGAAGGAGGTACCATGAGATGACCCTGGTCAGGTTCATAAACCTAAAACTCAGTTTCCTCATCTGCGAAAGAAGGACAATGATTTTGTGCCACCCCAGTCTGCTGGAAGACTGTCTATATGAATAGTGACATGTTGTTTAAATGTCCCTTCTGGAATCCAGCTGGTAAGAGCAGTACACTGAAGCCATGAACCTACCAAGTACTTTAATCAGGGGTAATGAATGGTAGAACGGTAAAATTGGATGCCTGAATTATAAACAAGGATACACAGAGATCTACATTTTAAAAAATGGGAGCATATGAGTATGCACTAGCAGAAAATGCCATTGACGTGTATAACCTGGTAATAGGGAAAAAGAATTCAGAAACCAGACCACACTTTGTTTTGTAGACTGAATTTTGGGCTCTTGTAAATATTTTACAGGAATTATAAAACATAAATCTGGCTTAAGAAAACTTAAAATCAAACAAAAGGAAATAAATGAATCTATGTGTCAAGTTTGTGCCATATCCATATAGTGAGTCATTTCCAGTGACTTCAAACATAGAGCTCTTTCAAGGACAAAAAGACTGCAAAACAATCTCAAACTGTAAATCTTAATTTTCTAAGCAGTAATGTTGATAGTTTTATAAAAATATTTTTATTTGCATGCAGGGAAAGAGGGAGAGAAAAAGAGAGGGCGGGGAGAGGAAGAGAGAATGGGCATGCCAAAGCCTCTTGCCACTGCAAACGAAATCCAGATGCATGCACCACTTTATGCATCTGGCTTTACACAGATACTGGGGAATTGAACCCAGGCTGTCTGGCCCTACAAGCAAGTGTTTTTAATCACTGAGCCATTTCTCCAGCCTGATAATGCTTTTTTGAAACTATTATATGTAAACTGTGAACAAAAGCAAATAAACATTTGTATTGTTATCATTGAAAAATTAGAATTTTGGTATGGAGAAAAGAGATATGGGTATACATTTGAAGTCAAAACTATCCTATCCTCCTGGGTGTGGTGGCGCAAGCCTTTAATCCAGCACTCAGGAGGCAGAGGTAGGAGGATCACCATGAATTTGAGGCCACCCTGAGACAACATAGTGAAATCCAGGTCAGCCTGAGCTAGAATGAGACCTTACCTCAAACAACCAAAAAGAAAAAAAAAAAAAAAAAAACCTCTTATCCTTATTTTTTTCTTGTGTGTGTGTGCATGTGTGTTCACACACATGCTATGGAGTGTGTGTAGAGGCCAGAGGATAACCTCGGGGTGTTGGCCTTCATCTTCCACCTCATTTGAGGAAGGGCCTCTCTTTGTTGTTTGCCATTGAGGAAGCCCGACTTGCTGCCCCTCAAGTTTTGAGATTCTTCCAACCCCGCCTCCCACTGCCATAGTCACATGGCAGTTACATAAACACACACCATTGAGCATCCAGCTTTATGTGAATGCTGCAGATCTGAACTCAGTCAACAGGCTTGCAAAATAAGTGCAAGCCATCTCTCCCCAGCCCCTATCCTTATTTTTATTTTCTCTCTCTCTCTGTGGTATATGCACGTATGTAGCCATGTGGTACCCCATGTGCTTGCCTGTCGCAGGGTACACTTGGCTGCAGTGGAATGCCAGGTGTCCAGCTCTATCACTCTTCTACCATTCTTATCTGAGCCAGTCTCTTATTACTTTTTTCCGGGAGTTCCAGAAATTCTCTGGTCTCTGTTCCTCTACAGAATTGGGGTTACAGCCATGTGTGCCCATGCCCAACTGTTTATGTGGTTCCTAAGGATCTGTCTTGAGTGCTCCTTAAGCCCTCATACTTGCACAGGAATTTCTCTTAACCACTGAGCCATCTTTCCAGCCCCCATCCTAATTTCTGATTGAAGCATTCATATAAACTTAGCTATTTTCTCCATTCTCTCTTTCCCCTCCCTCCTCCTCCTTTATGAAGCAAGGTCTTACGGTATCACCCAGGCTTCCCCCAAACCTCTGGACTCCTGCACCAGTCTCCTGAGTAGGCCTACAGGAACATATCACTGCAGCTCAAATGCTTTCTTTCTTAAAAAAAGAAAAGTTAGCCAGGCGTGGTGGCGCCCGTCTTTAATCCCAGCACTCCGGAGGCAGAGGTAGGAGGATTGCTGTGAGTTCAAGGCCACCCTGTGACTGACTACATAGTGAATTCTAGAGTGAGACCCTACCTGGGAAAACCAAAAAAAAAAAAAGAAGAAGAAAGAAAAGTTGTTGCCCACATCCTTCACCAAAAAGAAAAGGAAAACAGTATTTCCTTCTCTGTCCACTGGAAAAGCCTAGAAATAATAACCAGCTCACTAGAAAAAAGCATCTTTAGTGCCCCTCTCCCAGCCCCAACAGTTCAGTCTTTTTGTAAAAATGGACAATTCCAGATCAAGGAAAGAAACTTGGCAGAACCTTAAAATTATCTTGTCATACTAGGACGCAAGGAAGCAGTAAAAACATGAATACAGTCATATCAAATTATACAAGAATCAATCTGAAGACACTCCCACTGGCCAAAGATGGAACACTTTGCGTTTTAATGTAAGAAACCGTAATGGTTCTGGAGAGATGGCTCAGGATTAAAGACATTTACATGCAAAGCCTGCAGAACTAGGTTCAATTCCCAAGTGCCTATATACAGCCAAATGTACAATATAGCGCATTCATTTGGAGTTCATTTGTAGCAGCAAGAGGCGCTGGCATGCCCATATTCTCTCATATAAATAAATGAACATATTTTAAAAAGGAAAACCAACAATGTATTAGAGCACACCAAGTATTTTTATACCATATGATTAATATGATACTAACATAAAAGCAAACTAAAAACCACAAAAAATCCTCAGGACCTAATCTTCATTGGTAATCTTTAGAATATATCTGCTTGGTAACATGGGAAATTAGTAAAGTATAAGCATGAAGACCCGAGTTTAGATCCCCAACACCCACAGAAAAAACAGGTGCAGGGGTATGTGTGTGTGTGTGCTTGTAATCCCAGTGCTAGGGAAGCAGACAGGAAGATCCTTGGGGCATGCTGGCTACTAGTCTAGTCAAATCAGAGTTCCCGGTTCAATGAAACCTTGTCTTAAAAAATAAGGTGGGGCTGGAGACAGGGCTTAGTGGTTAAAGCATTTGCCTGCAAAGCCAAAGGATCCCAGTTCAATTTTCCAGGACCCATGTAAACCAGATGCTCACGGGGGAGCATGCATCTGGAGTTTTGTTTGCAGTGGCTGGAAGCCCTGGTACACCCATTCTCTCTCTGCCTTTCTTTCTCTCAAATAAATTAATTTAAAAAAAGAAGCCGGATGTGGTGGCGCAGGCCTATAATCTTACCACTTGGGTGAGACTCTACCTCAAAAAGACAAAATAAGGGCTGGAGAGATGGCTTAATGGTTAAGCGCTTGCCTGTGAAGCCTAAGGACACCGGTTCGAGGCTCGATTCCCCAGGGTTAGCCAGATGCACAAGGGGGCTCACGCATCTGGAGTTCCTTTGCAGTGGCTAGAGGGCCTGGCATGCCCATTCTCTATCTGCTTCTTTCTCTCTCTGTTGCTCTCAAATAAATAAAAAGTAACAAAAAAAATTTAAAAAAAAAAAAAAAATAGATAAGGTGAAGAGCTATTGAGGAAGACAGTCAACATCAACATCTGGACTCCATACACGTGCATCTACATGTATACAAACATGCATACACATATATATATGCACCTAAAACGTCTCCTTTGTAAAATCTGTTCCTCAGAACGCTAACAGCAGAACAACCATCTGATTTAGCTATGAAGGAGCCTGTCTACCTACCACAGATACAGCCATCTTTAATGCTGCTGTAGTCACTGTGACTAAGAAGTGGAACCAGTCTCGATGGCCACCAACAGATGAGTCAGTAGAGTGCTTGTCTAGTATGCACAAAGCCCTGAGTTTGGTCCACAGGCTCATCTCTGTAATCTCTACACTCAGGAGAGTGGGCAGATCAGAAGTTTAAAGTCATCCTAAGTTACATAGGGTGTTCAGGGCCAGTGGGCTACATGAGATCCTGTCTCCCCACCTCCCAAAAGAAAAGAACGTATTTGGGAAAGAAAAAAAAAAAAAGATGAATCTGGAAGAGTATTATGTTAAGCAACAGAACCCAGACTCAGACAAATATGTTTTCTCTCATATGTGGACTCTTGATTTAAATTTATATATGTGCATGTGTGTGTGTATATGTTTGTAGGTCATGAACGTGGAAAGGGAACCTTGAGAGCAGAGGAAGAGCTCTTAAGGGAGAGTAATGTGACATGAAGGCAAAAGTGGAGACTATTTGGGTAAGGGAACCAGCAACAGTGGGAGAGGGTAAGAACAAAATACACTAACAAATATATTACTTTGTATACTGACTTTCTTTACACAGGGTCATACGTATTCTAGGCTGGCCTCAAACTTGCTATATACTAAAGATGACCTTGCCAATAAATTTTTTTAATGTAAAATAAGCTAAAAAAAAAACAATAAAAATGAAATAATACAAAATATCCTAGTTGATTCAGGCTGGCCTCAAATTCCTGATCCTCCTTCCTCTTCAGCAATTTCCCACCAGCTTAGTTGATTCAGATCCACAACTTTCAAGGCAAGGAAATATCTTCAGGACATAGTTGGCTTTAGAACTGTGAAGTCACATGTCCAGAATGCATCATTCTAATTAAGAGCTTTGATATCAACATTTATCCACTTATAATCTAAATCATACCTGAACTCTTGATAGCCTCCCCTAGCACTCAGCACAATGGCTGAGGACCTAGTAACACACAGCTTTACCTCTTTACCCACACAGTGGTGGCCAGCCTGACTCCCCCTCCTAGGACTCCTGCCTCTATGAAATCCCCTTCCCCTGATCCAAAAGTGGTTTCTGAGATCATGTGCTGTGACTTAACTTGTTTTCTCCCTGAGGGAAGCCAGCTATACTGTCCAGCGCAGACCCTTTGAGACCAGAGGAAGGAGCTGAATTTCTCAGCCAACAGTCTGTGGATATATGCTTGGGAACTGGTCCTTTAGCCCCTTTAAAGCCATTTTTTCTTTTAAAGAGATTACAGTCAACTCTGCCATTGCACACATATGTAAAGCAATGGGCAACGCTCTGCTTGGACCAAACAAAATCTGAAGAGGCCAGATGCTGCTGTCTTTCTCCTTATTGAGACAAGGTCTCTCACTGAACCTGGAGCTGACGTGTATAGCCAGCATGCCCCAAGTATCTTCCTGTCTCTACTTCCCTAGCACTGGGATTATAAGCACAAGCACACACACACACACCTGCACCTGTCTATGTGGGTGCTGTGTCACAGGTCACTGGGGCTGTCTGAAGGGCATCTTGCTCTTCCGTCTCTGCTTCCTGTCCGGAAGTGAGCTGCTCCACTACATGCTCCTGCCATGATGCTCATCTTCTTCACAGCCCCAGCGTAGGTAGTGGAACCAAATACCATGAAATTTCGTATTGTTTTCTCAAGTAATGCCTAGCATGCAGCTTCTTTAAAGCAAATGTACTCAGATAATGATATATAATATTGAATGTAAAATTAATGTGGAAGCATTTACCCACATCCTTAGGCCTCTAAACTATTAACTAAACTTCTTGTTTTTGTCTTACATCACAAAAGCACTCAAACTCAGCATGGCCCAGATTGAAAAACTGACACCCCTCCCCTTTTTTGAGCCTGGTAATTAGGCACACAGATTAAGTCTTCCAAAGGAGGCTGTTATTCTAGGACAGTTCAGCAGGACTAGAGAGCACTTTAAGCTCACAAAAGCAACTATTTCAAACTCCTTTAACAAGATAAATCTGTATGTTAGGTTAGAACCAACAGACATATTTGGTAAATTCTATTTGTATTAAGAACCCACAGAAGGGCTAGAGAGATGTCTTAGTGGTTAAGGCATTTGCCTGCAAAGCCTAAGAACACAGGTTGAATTCTCCAGTACCCATGGTAAGCCAGATGCACAAGGTGGTGCATGGATCTGATGTACAGGCTCTGGTGCACCCTTTTCCTCTTGACTAAAATCTTGACAGTTGACATTTTTAAAATGAAGAGCATCCTAAAGAAACAGGATTCCAATTAGGCAAGTCTTAAATTTCCCACACTTGATGTGATAGGTTAAATATTGGTCTAGCATGTACTCACACAACTTAAAAGTGGGCAGCAGTGAGTCAATTATGTATGAGTTGTAGACAAAACATTTACATACTAAAGATATCTTCCAAACAGGTATGAATTGCCTTAATATCTTCTATTACACATTATCTTTACTTTATATTCTGGATATCCTAGAAAAAATCCTACTAGCTGTAAACCATTAAATATTGCTTATAAAAAGATATCAAGGAAAGGGCCGGGTGTGGTGGTGCACACCTTTAATCCCAGCACTCGGGAGGCAGAGGTAGGAGGATTGCCATGAGTTCGAGGCCAGTCTGAGACTACTTATTGAATTCCAAGTCAGCCTGAGTAGAGTGAGACCCTACCTCAAAAAAAAAAAAAAAAAATTCAAGGAAAATCAAAATCATATGCACGTCATCTCTTAAGTAATAAGTTTAATGATTTTTATTCACTGATAAATTCAAAGTTTCACTTTCAGTAAAACCTTACTACTTCATTTGATTAAAAGCAAAGCCCTGCAGGGAAGGCCAACTAGTCCTCAGACTCGGACCCATCTTCATCCTGACTAATCTGGAAGTAACGAAGTTCGTACGTTTCCTTGTCAGATGCAACCACACGAAGCCAGTCGCGAAGATTATTCTTCTTCAGGTATTTCTTGGTAAGGTATTTCAAGTACCTTTAAAACAAAAGCATGAACTAATCATTAAGATGGTCAAACTCCACTGTGTAAAGGCGTAGTATATGGAAACATGCACTGCCACATTCATCTTATGCTTAACTCCCTCCCCACAGTTCATCTTTACTTCTAGGAAGCGTGTTTGACAGGGACACACAACCAGTTTCAACCATGTTAATCTATATTCTGTGAAATCTACATTCTCACCTCTTACCTAAAAGCTAATTTTTTTAAATGATGGAAGCTAGTACATAGGACAGAAATGACAGCTGCCTATACTGCATGAAAACATTGAGGAATATTAAACGTTTCCCTCAGCAAGCTGGAACATTTCCCAAGTACACATTACACATATTCTAATACTGAAGCACCAAAAGTTAAATAAAACTTATGTTAGAAGGGCCCATAATTCCCTGGAGAGGCTTCCTATAGTGTAACAATTATAAATGTTGTGACAAACCAACCTAATCAGTTGGCACTCAAGATACTAGTATCTCTTCCAGCCATCCAGGCCTTTATTATAAAGTTCCAAGCACTTCTGATTTATCATGTGAATTTTTGCAAACATCAAGACGCTACATTTACATATCCTATAAAATGTTCCACTAAAATTTGCAACATGAGCACCAACCTTTTAGAAAACTGTTTCTCAGAAACAACTGTGATTTTATTCTTGAAACGTTCAATGTGAACAACATTCCCGAGATTTCCAGTTTTTCCATTGACTTTAACCTTCTCCCGTAGAAACTGCTCCTATTTTCAAACAGAAAAAATGCGAAACTAGGGAAGGAAACCCTAGATATTCACTAGGGAAGGCACCCTAGGAATACAGCTTAGGTTAATATTGAGTATCATACTAAAATTATGAAGTACTATTGACAGAAACAAGTCATGTAGAATGATACCTACAAAATTTACGGAATCAAAAATCCCATCTTCCACTGGATGAGTAAGGTCCAAATTAAACTTCCAGGTTGACCGCTTAGGCTTCTTGTCTTTCTGCTACACAAACATAATGGTGGTGTTAACTTGCACAGTTTACATATACAACTTTGTACTATTCATCATGGACCAACACTACCTTACCCTTAGTCCAGCTAAGAGGGGGAACAGGTAGTATTCTAACCTCAGGTCATTACGTGCCAGAGCTAGGACTCCACCCATGTATGGCTACGGAATTCAATTCTTATCCTATTACAGGTAATTAGAAGCACGCTACATAAAATGGCCACACAATCAAATGAAGCTAAAAAAGTATGTACATCTTTAAAGACTTGGCCAATATACAATCATGGGTTGACGTTTTCATGTATGTGTTGTCAAACTTTGTTCTAGTTCCAACATATCCAGTTTTTACTGAGAAATTGTCATCACCAAATTACAGGTATCCAAATGTCTATTAATACCAGGGGTGGCCTTCCCGGGTGGCTTGTGAACTGCTCCCCATCCTCATAACAGCCCAAACTTGGAAACAGCACAAGATGAGTGAAGAAAGAACTTGATTCATTCTTAGCTGGGCGACCCACCCCCATGCTGTGGCAGAAGTTAAGCGGGGATGCAAACAGTGTGGTCACCAACACACAAATCCGGGGGGAGGGGATGTGACTGGTCCCATTCTCGGCTAGGGCCTCAGCTTTTTTCTTGCTTTGCTGCCCACATACAGTTGACTTCAAACTGTCACTGTTAACGACTTAAGTGTTTGAATCGCGCTTGTGATATTGCTAAGGTCACGACTTGACTACTGCTAAAAAGAGGAAACTTAGGGAAAAATAAGCTTCTTTCCCTACTCCTCTATTCTAAAGTTTTCAGAAGTGTTGGCAACCGCAGCTCTCCGGCCAGGCCGTCGGAGTGGCCCCACTGCCCAACCTCTCCCCTTCAGGTCACTAAGGCTAGGCGGCAGCAAAGGTGCAGACGCCTCCCCTCCCGCGGCCCGGCCGCGAGGCAGCCGGCAGGCTCTAGAAGCAGCTCGGGGCTGCTAACCAGGTAGAGACCGCGCCCTCGTCTCCCCGCCAGTTCCCCCGAGCGGGCCATTCCCACTCGCAGCACAAAAAGCCTGCTCCCACTGCAGCGGAACCCTCCCGCGCGCCCCGCACGACGCTCACCGGCGCCATCTTGACAGCCCGACCGACGGAGAGATGGAGCGCCGGCGCGCGCACGCATTTATACCGGAGCCGCGCTGCGTCACGCGCCGAGTGCGTAAGCACGCCACTTCCCGGAACAGGAAGTAAAGAAGCAGCGCGCAGTCTGTCACCAAGGAAACGGAGGCGTGGCCCGGAGCGGGTGGCCGTAGATAGGCGTCGTGTTTCGCGCGAGCGCCCCCCGGCGGACGGTTGTGGTTGAATTGAGGGCCCCGTACTGCTGGCCAAGCAAACCCATTGGCAGTAGTAATGGAATCACAGGTATTTCAAAATTACCAGTAATATTCAAATACGTAATTAGTACTGTAATGTAAGAAAATTTCTTTTTCTGTTGATTAGAAAAAAACTTAAAATATTGCCTAGAAAAACTTAAAATATTATCTAGAAATGTGCAAATGGAAAGAAAAAAATGTAAATTCTTTCCAAAATGTGGAATGTTTCCACACAACGTATATTAACATAACTCAACATCTGTTTTTTTTCACTTTGACAGCTCATTCTAAAACACTAAACAGTGGCAAAAAGAGCCAATAAAAATTAGAACAATGAGAGAAGCTTGACTTTCCAGCTGTGTAAATATGCTAATATCACATATGACAGATACATTTGTAACAAATTATAAACTAGTCATTAGACTACACAATACTGGATTCTGTACAAATATATCAGTTTAAAAAATACGGAAATGAGCCGGGCGTGGTGGCACACAGCTTTAATCTCAGCACTCAGGAGGCAGAGGTAGGAGGATCAATGAGAGTTTGAGGCCACTCTGAGACTACATAGTGAATTCCAGTTCAGCCTGGGATAGAGTGAGACCCTACCTCGAAAAACCAAAAAAAAAAAAAAAAAAAAAGAATACAGAAAGGACATCATAGATTAGATTTATATAAAAATCCCTCACTTGTAGCCGGGCGTGGTGGCGCACGCCTTTAATCCCAGCACTCGGGAGGCAGAGGTAGGAGGATCGTCGTGAGTTCGAGGCCACCCTGAGACTCCATAGTGAATTCCAGGTCAGCCTGGGCTAGAGTGAGACCCTACCTTGAAAAACCAAAAAAAAATAAATAAATAAAAGAAAAAAAAATAAAAAAAGAAAAAAAATAAAAATCCCTCACTTTTGTAGCCACCTAAGAATGGCTAAAACACAGTGTTATAAATCACTTTTAATTCATGGGTAAGTTGATAGAAAAGTAAAAGAACATTTGGAGGTCAAAATGACATGACACGTTCATCTGTATTTGAAGTTTGAAGTAGCTTTACCCAGATACCATGAAGAGGCTCCAAAGTGAGTATGCAGTTAGTGTGTGTTGGGATTACTGCCAGGCAGAAATGAATGCAAATGCTCTCTGGAGTAATGAACTTTAGATCTAGGCATGAAGAATTCTTTGAGCTAGGCTTCCATAAATATGGGCTGGAATTTATTAGATGATGAAATACAAAGGAAAATAATTTTATTACTACTTTAATTAATTTATGTATTTGCAAGCAGAGAGAAGAGCAAGAGAGAGAGAGAGAGAGATGAGAGAGAGCGAGCGAGCAGGCCAGAGCCTCCAGGTGCTGCAAATGAACTCCAGATGCATGTGCCACTTTGTGCATCTGGCTTTACATGGGTGCTGGAGAATCAAACTCAGGTTGTTAGACTTTTCAGGCAAGCGCCTTAACTGCTAAGCCATCTCCCCAGCACCCAGGAAAATAATTTTTAAATTACAAAAATACATGGGAAAACCAGCAACTGTGAACAAATGTGAACACCTCTGTCACTATGGTATTTTGAATGTGGAATGTCCCCTGTAGACTCATATGATTTGAATACTTTGTCCCCAGCTGGTGGCAGTTTGGGAGGTGTAGCCTTGCTGGAGGAGGTGTGTTGCTTGGGGAGGGGGCTTTGGAGTACTATAGTCCAGTTTCCCCTTTGTCAGATCTCAGCTCACTCTCTTGCTGCTTTCTGCCAGCTGCTGTGGCAAGACGTGATGCCCAGCCTCTGCTCTGACATCCTTTCCCTACTATGTTGAAACTTCCCCTTGAAATTGTAAGCTGAAATGAACTCTTTCCTCCTATAAACTGCTGTTGGTCAGGTGTTTGTCCCAGCAATATGAATGTAACTACAATATTTCCTAAACTATAAAATCAGGGCCACAGAGACTGTATATAATAAATCACATAAATACTTTTAAAAGCTTAAGAGCTAAAATTATCTCAAAACAAGAAAATCAGAGACAGTAAAATTTCACCAATATTTTAAAAATTGAGTAAATAAAAACAAGGAATTTAAAATATAAAAATTTAAATTTAAAAAGTAGATAAATTAATCAGGAGGGTAGATACAGCTGAAGAGAATATAAAACAGCAGTTGGAATGCAAGAGGAAATGCAAAGGATCTGGTCATGGTATAGTCTCAACTGCTTGTGAGAGTGGGGCAGGAGGTTTGCTTGGGTATAGCTTGAGACCAGCCTAAACAACATATTGAAACTTTGTCCAAAGGAAAGAAAAGAGAGGGAGAGGGAGGAGCAAAGAGGTGGAGAGGGAAGAAGGGAAGTGAGGAAGGAGGAAAGGAAGGAGAAAGAGAGGCAAGTGAGGAAATTTAAAGATATGAAATGTAAGTTAAAAGACAAAGATGACAGAATTGTTCTATGGAGTGGAGAGATGGCTTAGTGACTGAGGCTCTTGCCTGAGAAACCTAAGGACCCAGGTTCAATTCCCCAGTACCCACATAAGCCAGATGCACAAGGTGGCACATGCACCTGGAGTTCTTTTGCAGTGGCTACAGGCCCTGGCATGCCCATTCTTTTTCTTTCTATCTTCCTCTTTCTCTCTCTCAAATCAATATTTTTTTTTAAAAAAGAATGTTCTAAACTAAATTATGCCATCTAGGAGGTCCAAAAGATATATAGATAATGGTCATATATATTCCCTCTATTAACTTAACTTCATAGAGAATGAGGGGAGAGAGAGGATGAGTGCACCAGGGCCTCTTGCTACTGTGGTCCTGATACATGTGCCCCTTTGTGTGTTTTATGTGGGTCCTGGGGAATTGAAACCCATGTGTTAGGCTTTACAAACAAGTGCCTTTAACCTCTGAGCCATCTCTCCAGCTCTCTTTATCTTTAATACACACACATACATAGTGACTAAATTCTCTGATTCAGGAAGCCCAACCAACCCCAACTAAAATCATTTACAAGAAATGCATACTGACACACACTTTAGTAAAACTTTAAAACACAAAGGCCTTACAGGATCAGAAGATGACACAGAGAATAATAACTAGTTGAACTCTTTGGGAAACATCGGACTCACAAATCCTCTCCCCCATATGCCAGCAGTGGGAACACAGACTGCACTAAAGCCAAGGTCTCCTTTCTCCAACACAGTACTGAGCTGAGCCAAGCCAAGAGTGCCCAAAGGAAGGAACTGAATCCCCAACTCAGAAAAAAAAAAAAAAAAACCAACTTCATCCCAAAGATAGCTGGTCTGAACACTAAAGCAATACATAGCTCTAATAATCTGGCCCCATAGATTTAAATCAGAAGTGCAAATTGAACCTTCCCTGTCAGTGCAGGTTCTTAAATGAAACATCCCAGGGAGGATAATTCAAAATCCACTCTAATAAACCAGAAATATGGACTGATGAAATATTTTTTCTTTTTAGTTTAATGAGCATTTAGTATGTGTTGCCTTTTTATTGTATATTATGGTTAATTTTTTGTCATTTTTAGCTTTAAAAATGGCAACTATTTTTAAATCCCCACTCTTTTATTAAGATTTTTATTTTTATTTATTTTTTAGAGACAGGAGGGAGAGAGAGAGACAGAGAGAAAGAGAGAGAGAGAATGGGTGCTACAGGGCTTCCAGCCACTGCAAACAAATTCCAGACACATGCGCCACCACGTGCATCTGGCTAATATGGGACCTGGAGAATTGAACCTGTATCCATAGGCTTTGCAGGCATGCACCTTAACTGCTAAGTCATCTCTCCAGCCCAAATCCCCACTCTTGCATATTGTACCAGTTACCTTCTTGTTGCTGGGACAAAGCACTCAACCAGGAGCAGCTCATGGGGAGAAAGGATTTGTTTTAGGCTTAAAGGGGAAGATTCATCATGGCAGGGAAAAACATGGCAGAACATAGGCTGGGTATCATACCTCACTACATTAGCTGCAAATTAGCATCAAGAGTCATATGGCTAGCACTGGCAGTCTGGGCTACTAAGCCTCAAGGTCTGCCTCAAGTGACATAACTCCTCCAGCAAGGCTTTACTTCCCAAAGGCTCCACCAGCTGGGAATGGAATATGTTGCTTAATCACAAACACATGAGGCTATATGGGACACTTTACATACCCTGTACTGGTTTTTCTTCATATATTGCTCAATTAGGTTTTGAAATTGTTCTGTATTATTTTCTATCCAGTCTATGCTAGAGCAATCTCCACTACTCTTTCCAATTCTTATGATTTCCCTCTTATTATAACCTCTTTTTATCTCTTCCTCTTTATACTTCACAACTACAACCAACCATAATGGTACCAAGTTTAAAAATGGTGGACTCCTAATAAAATCTCAATTTTCCCCACCCAGATACTTCTCCCACCTCATTTTTTTCAAAAATTGGTCTAATATTATTCCCTCTCCTCATGCTCTCACTTATAATTTTAGTAACAAAAACCCTAATATATTCCATACCATCTTCGTTTGTTTATCCTTCAACAATTACTAAGGTCAAAAGTATCCAGTTGTTAATTGCTAATATGACATTTACACAGTGGGCATATTCAGCAATTGTAACCCTTTCTGTTAATATTCTATTCTTGAGTAATACACATGATGCATCAGATAATTGAGCTCCTGGACTGAAGATACAGGTTATGAACTATTCATCTATGAATACAGCTAGTAAAAAATTTACAAGAACAAAGTAACCCCAGATGCATAAGTCCCAATGCAGTAATATAAGCAACATGAAAAGTCAAGGCAACATAACTCCTCTAAAAGTTACTAATCCCACAGTAATGGCTTTCAGTGAAAGTGAATTAGATAAAATCCCAGAGAGATAATTTGAAAGAATGACTAGAATTATATTCAAAGAAATCAAAGAAGAAAAAAAACAGAAAGTAAAGAAGAAAAAAAAATCTCCTGTATGAACCCCAATGAAACACACACACACACACACACAGTTGAATGAAATAAGAAGGCTGATGATATAAGATATGAAAGAATAATTCAGTAAAAATAGAAATAATGAAGAAAAAGCAAATACTATGAATGAAAACCACAAGTTAAATAAACTTTGTGGAAAGCCTTACCAATACGATGGCTCAAGCAGAAGGTAAAATATCTGAGCTTGAATAGAAGGTTGATAAACTAGAACATCTCAACAAGGACAAGGTAAATTAAGGTTCAAGTGAGTCTTTCAGGATATTCAAAACACCATGAAAAGCTCAAATATAAGTATTATGGGCATACAAATAATACTTAATGGGGAAAGACTCAAGGAGTTCTCATTAAGATTGGGAAGAAGACAGGACTGCCCACTCTCACCACTGCGCTTCAACAGAGTATTAGAAGTCCTTGCCCATGCAGTAAGACAGGAGAAAGATATTAAATGGATACAAATTGCAAAGGAAGAAGTCAAATTAGCTTTATTTGCAAATGACATAATCCTATACATAAGTGACCTGAAAGATTCTTCCATAAAACTTCTAAAGGTGATAAATTCCTTCAGCACAGTGGCAAGATACAAAATCACCACACAAAAGTCAGTAGCCTTCCTATACACAAAAGACAATCATACAAAGAAAGAAATCAGGTCTGGAGGGATGGCTTATCCATTAAGGAGCTTGCCTGCAAAGTCAAAGGATCCAGGTTCAATTCCCCCAGGACCCACATAAGCCAGATGGATAGGTGGCACATGCATCTGTAGTTCATTTGCAGCAGCTGGAGGCCATTCTCTCTCTCTCTCAAGTAAATAAATAAAAGTTAAAAATATTTTTAAAAAGAAAGAAATCAGTGAGGCTATACCATTTTCAATAGCCATAAAAGAAATCAAATACCTTGGAATAACACTAACCAAGGATATGAAAGGCCTATATAATGAAAACACAGAAACACACAAGAAACTGAGGAGAACATGAGAAGATAAAAAGACCTCCCTTGCTCCTGGATAGGTAGAATTAATATTGTGAAAAAATGGCAATTCTGAGTCAATGTGATACTAATGAAAATCCAAGCATCATTCTTCAGAAAGATAGAAAAAATGATCTCAAAATTCATGTGGAATGGAGCAGGCATTGGATATCCAAACATATCCTTAGCAAAAGAAACATCTCTGGAGGTACCACAATATCTGATCTAAAGCTATATTACAAAGCCATTGTAACAAAAATAGCATGGTACTGGTATACAAACAGACATATAGACCAGTGGAACAGAATCAAAGACCGAGCTCTAAGTTCAAGTAACTATATTTGTTTGATCTTTGACAAAGGTGCCAACAAAGTACACTGGAGAAAAGACAGCATCTTCAAAAATGCTTCTGGTGTAACAACTGGATGACCACATGTAGAAAAATGAAACTAGACCCTCTCCTCTCACCATGCACAAAAGTCAACTCCAAATCGATTAAAGACCTCGATATAAGACCTGCAACTCTCAAAATACTGGATGAAAAAAATAGAGGGAACTCTCCATGATATAGGAATGGGGAAAGACTTCCTGAACAAAATCCCAGTAGCCCAGAAAATTAAACAATCACTCAACCAGTAGGATCTCATGAAGCTAAAAAGCTTCTGGATAGACAAACATACCATAAACAGAGCTAATAGATTACTCAAAGAATGTGAGAAAATCTTTGCAAGCTACACCACTGATAGAGGCCTTATGTTTAGAATCTACAAAAACCTCAAAAAAACTAAGCATGGGTTGGACAGATGACTTAGCAGTTAAAGTGCTTGCCTGTAAAGCTAAAGGACTCAGGTTCAATTTCCCAGGACTCACATAAATCCAGATGACACAAGGTGGCACATGTCTGAAGTTTGTTTGCAGTGGCTGGAGGCCCTGGCATGCTTATTCTCTCCCTCCTTCTCTCCCTCTCTGCCTTGCTCTCTCTCTCAAATAAATAAATAAAAATATTTTATAAGGCTAAGTAGGCTGGAGGGATGGCTTAGCAGTTAAGGCGCTTGCCTGCAAAGCCAAAGGACCCAGGTTTGATTTTCCTAGGACTCACGTAAGCCAGATGCACAAGGTGGCACATGCACCTGGAGTTTGTTTTCAGTGGCTGGAGGCTCTGGAACACCCATTCTTTCTCTCTCTGTGTGTCAAGTAAATAAATAAAAATAAAATACATTTTTAAAAGCTAAGCAATAAAAAAAATCAAACAGTCCACTCAAAAAATGGGGCAGAGAAATGAATAGGAAATTCTCAAAAGAAGAAATACAAATGGCTAATACTCACTTAAGAAAATGTTCAATATTCTTAACCATCAGGGAGATGCAAATTAAAACAACTATGAGATTCCACCTTACTCCAGCCAGGATAGCAATCCTTAAAAAAATCAAATGAAGCCAGATGTAGTGGTGCATGCCTTTAATCCCAGCTCTTGGGAAGTAAAGGTAGGAGGATCACCATGAGTTCAAGACCACCCTTGAGACTACATAATGAATTCCAAGTCAGCCTGGGATAGAGTGAGACCCTACTTCAAAAAAAAAAAAAATCAAATGACAATAAATGTTAGAGAGGATGTGGGGAAAGACGAACCCTCATTCACTGTTGGTGGGGGTGCAAATTTATACAACAACTATGGAAATACAAATGGATACTCCTGAAAAAGATGAAGATAGAGCTACCAACTGATCCAGTTATTCCTCAACTGAGCATCTACCCTCAAGGCTGCACTCATCACTGTAGAGATATTTGCTCTGGAATCAATGCAGGTGCTCATCATTGGACAAATGGATAATGAAGATGTGATATATTTACACAGTGGAATTTTGGCAGTAAGGAAAAATAATGTAATGAAATTAATAAGAAAATGGACAGACTTGAAACAGATCATACTTAGTGAAGTCACACAAGCACAGAAAGACAAATGTCACATGTTCTCACTCATCTGTGAGAAGAAGGGCCCTCAAGAGGGTGGGATGAAGTCTAAGCTTAAAACATTTGGTTGTGGCCTGTAACTCCCAGTACCAGAAATTGGTTGCAACCCACATTGAGCTGTTGATTGGACAGACCTATGAGGTCTCCAAAACAAGACAGACTTCTTTCAAAGCACTTTATTACCTGCCTGAGGTAAAAGGTAAGGCCCTATTGCTGAAGACACCACATGCTGCTGACACAGAACATTGAGAGGTCTGATTGGAATCTGAAAGGAAGCCAGTTCCCAGATGGTTAGCCTGTATAGTGCTGGAAAGTAGTATATGAACTGCTGGGGGAAAGCCACCAACAACATTAAGAGCAATCAGGGGACACTGATATTCAAGGGCATCCAGCCTGACAAGAAGTACATACCTGCACAATTGTGGCACCCAGCCTTGGTGGGTAACTAATGGCTCTCTGATTGGCTATGAGATCCACTCAGTGGAAAAGATCTAATAGCTGAAACTGGCAACCAAGTCAGAATCCTATGGGAACCAAGAGTATGGTCTCATGACAAGCTCCCACTAGTTTTCAGCCAAAAGAGGGTCTACAGCCATTAAAATCTCTTTAACAATGCTTATCTGCTTTAACCTGTGCCACTCTCACTCTCCATTGGAGAATCTGCTTTTCATTTTCAGAAGGCAGCAAGAACCAAAGTAACCCAAAATCTATCAACAAGACAGGGAAAAATAGCTGACTCCTTGGCAGGATCTGAATCACCCCTCACATAGGAGCTAGGGCCCAAGTGAAACCACAGAGGAATTAGGGAGATGAGCAAGAGTGCTGCTTCCATGGAGAGCCTGACAACCTGTGCCAGAGTGAAGGAGACAGACACTAAGGCTATTCAAAACCTACCAAAGCAGAAATCCAGAAGCTGCTGAGAGCTCAACACTAATATAGACTTAAAGCACACCTGCCACAGCTCAGGGAATTTTGCAGAAGTGGGGGTGGAAAGACTATAAGAGCCACAGCTTGGGTGGGAATATCCAGAGGTGTTGCCTCCCCCCACAATGACTGACTGCTGCTCTCACAACTCATAACCCACAATCCCATGGGGAATACCAGCAATCCCACTGAGGAGGGTCCTCAGTGCAATGGGGGCAGGAAGAAGGGAAATGATGATACCAACACATGATGTGTCCATACAAAGTATATACTAAATTAAAAAGAAGAATTATAGGCACAGAAGGAGAAGAATTTCCATCTAAAGGCATAAGTAGACACTTTCAAAAAATTTTCCAATATTATTGGTAATGCCACTCCAGATACAGGAGGAATTTAGAATCCCAAACAGCAAAGATAGGAAAAGAATTTTCCCTTGTTGTATTACAACTAAATACTAACTATACAAAACAAAGAAAGTATATTAGTGGGGAAAAAGTCACTTACAAAGGCAGGACCATCAGAATAACAACAGATTTCACAATTGAAACTTTAACAGCTGAGATCTTGATATATTTCAAATTCTGAAAGATAACTGTCAATACAGACTACAATAACCAGCAAAGCTGTCAGGAGAAAGAACTTTCTATGAAAAAAAAGTGTGGAAAATAGTATTTCAAGCAAATGCAGCTGGGAAACAAGTAGGTGTTGCTGTTCTAATATCTGACAAGAGAGTCTTCAAAGCTAATCAGAAGAATGTTGCTTTATACTGATTAAGGGAACAATGTAACAAGAGCACCTTACAATTCTAAATATACATGCACCAAACATGGGGCATACTCAATTTCATAAAACAAACAGTATTAGATATAAAATCACAGATTAACCTCAGCCCAGTAATAGTGAGTGACTTTAATACTTCACTGTCACAAATTGACAGGTCATCCTAGCAAAAAGTTTTAAAAAAAGATGCCCACTAAAACAAGATGATAAGACCCTATTGCTAAAGGCACCACAGCTTTGGCTTCTGGTTAGTAAGAAATCAAGCTGGAGCTAAGATGGAAGCTTACTCCTTGTTGACTGGCCATCATGACTCTAGAAAGAGCTATGCAGCCAGTTAGGAGAGAAAAGTTATCAACAGTATTAACCAGCAGTGAACCCTGTAAGCTTTACAGCTGGCCATCCAAGCCAAATGTGTCAACTAGTGCAATGGTAGCATGTATATTATGGGGGAAACCAACTGTTCTCTGAGTGTATTTGAGACCCACTTCATGGGAGGGAATTCATGTTTGGTACTGAAAATTTAATCAAAAACCTATGGCAGAGGAGATCATAAGCCCTAGGGGAGAAAGTATTATTGTTGTCTGGCTAAATGGATATATGGATACCTACATATATATTATATATCCATATAGATAGATAGGTAGATAGATCCAAATGTATAATGTATGGATATACATATCCAAATATATATATATACACACACCCACCAAGCTGCCCTCTAAATACTTATGTTTATTCCCATGTATTTTATAAATTTTTTGTGTGTTTATCATCTTTATTTATTTGAGAGCGACAGAGAGAGAAAGGGGCAGATAGAGAGAAAGAGAGAGAATGGCCACTGCAAATGAACTCCAGACACGTGTGCCCCCTTGTGCATCTGGCTAACGTGGGTCCTGGGGAGTGGAGCCTTGAACCAGGGCCCTTAGACTTCACAGGTAAGCGCTTAACCATTTAGCCATCTCTCCAGCCCTATCCCCATGTATTAATGCTACTCTTATTTTGGTTAGAGAAGCTTCTCTTTTCAGATGGCCATGACCACTGGAACAACTCAAAAACTCATCAAGTTGCTAAGAAGTGACAGTGGAGTTTTCATCACTGAGACATCTGTATCATAGCCTCCAAGATTCAGTGACTATTGTGAGAGAGTTGGCAGAAGGAACGTAAGAGCCAAAGGAAGGGAAGGAGTGCTTACAAAGTGGGCTTGATATTCATAAGCTCACAGTGGCTAATGCCACTTACACAAGACCCGAACAATAGGAGGGGAAAAATAATGATGTCAAAATAGAAGAAACACTAGTTGGAAAGAAAAAGGGATTCAGTGGAGGGGAAAAGAGGGAGTAGTGGAAGGGGATTATGATCATTCTATATTATCTGTATGTATGGAGGTGTCAATAAAACATTAAAAATATAAAGCATTTTCTGACCTTTTCTTTTTGTTTTTTGAGGTAGGGTTTCACTCTAGCCCAGGCTGACCTGGAACTCACTATGTAGTCTCAGGGTGGCCTCAAACTCATGATAATCCTTTTACCTCTGCCTCCCAGGTGCTGGGATTAAAGGTGTGTGCTACCATGCCCAGCTGTTTTCTGACCTTTTGAGACAAAAACTTAAACATCTGAATTAAATGACACCATAAATAAAATGATCTTAGCAAATGTCCACAGAATAGTCCATCTAAACACTCAAGAATACATACTCTTCTTAGAAACCCATGGGATTTTTTCTCTAAAACATTAGGACATGAAACAAATATAGGAAACAATTACTTATATTCCATTTGACCACAATGAAATGAAGCTACAAATCAACAGCAAGAGGAAATATAGAACATGCAGAAACCTTGCATATTAAACAATACTATTGCATGGTGAATGGGTCATCAAAGAAGTCAAGAAGGAAATAAAAAATTCCTGGAATCTAACGGTAGCTGAAATACAAAATGCCAAGACCTATGGTAAACAAATCAGTCCTTAGAAGGAAGTTTATCATTCTAACTGACTATATTATGAAATCATAGAGGTCGCAAATAAATAACAGTAATTCCTTAAAGCCTTGGGAAAAATATGAACTAGCCAAACTCAAAATCAGTACATAAAATAATAAGGATTAAAATCAATTAAATAAAATAAAAAATATAAAGAATTATGAAACAAAGATTTGTTTTTTAAAAAAGAAAATTTTAATTTAATTTGTTTATTAGAAGAGAGAGAGAGAGAGAGAGAGAGAGAGAGAGAGAATGGGTGTATCAGGGCCTCCAGCCACTCTGCAAACCAACTCTAGACACATGTACCACCTTGTGCATCTGGCTTACATGGGTACTGGGGAATTGAACCCAGGCAAGTTCCTTAAACACTAAGCAATCTCTCCAGCCCAAGAGTTTCTTGAAAATATTAACAATATTGACAAACTCTTACATTTAGAAATGAAAATGGAGACATTATGGCACATATCAATGAAATTCAGAAAATCATCATGACATATCTTAAAACCACTAAACTGGAAAATCTAAAAGAAATGGATGAGTTTCTAGATGCCTATGACCTACCAAAAATATCTCACAGTGTGGTAAATAATTTAAGCAGATATATAACATGTAGTGAGATTGAAGCAGTATTAAAACATCTCCCAATATCATGGCTCACAAGATAAAGTGCTTGATACACAAGCATGAAGACTCAAGTTTGAACCACTAGTACCTGTGTAAAAATCAGGTGTGGTATGTGCCTTTAATCCCAACACTGGGGAGGGGGGCATGGAGGAATATCAGAGGCATGAATCCCTGGGGCTTGCTGGCTAGATAATCTAGCTGAATGAACCACCACTAATGAGAGAACCCGTTTCAATAAATAAGGTAGAGAACAACTGAGGAAGATATTTACTGTCAGCCATGGACTTTCACATGTATGCATACACAGGTGAACATCTACCTGCATACACATACACACACATGATCACACATATACACAGAGGAAAATGAGGTGACACTGTACTGGAGCAAATGACCCTACAAAAGTTCATGGTATTTGCCCACATGGCTCTCAGAACATGCCACACAGAAGGCCCCTGAGCTCTTGGGAACAGGAGGTTCCCACCAAGAGTTTTGCTTGCTGAGCTCATGCCTACTATCTGTAGGAAAAAAAAGAAAAAAAAAGGACACAGCCTACATTCTCCAAATTGGCAAAGACATTATAGAAATGAAACCCCACACAGCCTCACCTGTAGATATTGGATCAAAAATCCTCAAGTAAGAAAAAAAATTCTGAATAAAATACGTTCAGACCTGGATGGAGTCATGGGTGACTATTTCAACAGAACATTAACACAAATACTTCTCAAACTATGTCATAAAATAATAAATAAGGGAACATCACCAAACTCCTTTTATAGGCCAATATTGCCCTAATACCATAACCAGAAAAAAATTATAGAGCAATTTCTCTCCTGTACATAGATGCAAGAATTCTTCAATAAGATATCTGTAAGCCAAATATAGGAATACATAAAAATGACCATTTAGCATGATCAACTTTGCTTTATTCCAGAGTACAAGGATGGACACAAGGATGGTTAAACTTATGCAAATTGATAAATGTAATATATATCTACATGGATTCAAATACAGGACTTTCATGATCATCTCAATAGATGAAGAAAGGATTTTGACAAAACCCAGCTTCTCTTTATAAGTGTTTAAGAAACAGAACAGATAAAACATATCTCAATAAATGCTATATACAATAAACCTATGGCCAACATAATACTAAATGGGGAATTCTAGTATTTCCACTAAAATCAGGAACAAAACTAGAGTGTCCACTTCTCCACTTTTATTCAGTATAGTACTGGAATTCTCAACTAGAATAATAAGACAAGCAAATAAAGGGGACATAAATAGGGCAGGGAGAAATCAAAGCATTCTTACTTGGGGATAATGTGATTTTAAACATAAAAGATGCTAAAAATTTCACCAGAAAACTTAAATTTTTTTTTAAATTTTTCATTAATTTATTAGAGGGGGAGAGACAGACAGAGAGAAAGAAAGCGAGAATGGGCATGCCAGGGCCTCTAGCCACTGCAAATGAACTCCAGATGCATGTGTATCTGGCTTACGTGGGACCTGTAGTATCAAGCCTGGGTCCTTAGCCTTCGCAGGCATGTGCCTTAACCACTAAGCCATCTCTCCAGCCCTTCACCAGAAAACTTTTAGAGCTAATAAATACTTTTAGCAAAGTGTCAGGATACAAAATTAACATATAAACATCAGTAGCCTTTCTATAAACCAATAACCAACATGATAAGAAAGAAATAAGGGGAAAAAATGCCATTTATTATTGCGACAAAAAATACCCTGGAATAAACCTAACCAAGGAAATGAAGATATCTACAATACAAACTTCAAAACACTGAAGAAACTGAGGAAAACACTAGAAGATGGGTAGATCTGCTGTGGTAGTTTGAATGGATGTCCCCTAGTAGATTTGGGAGTCTATTAATGCATGTAACTTAGATCTCCAGCTCTGGCTGGAGGAGGCATCACTGTGGGCAGATCTGGAATTCCAGACTAAAGGTAAGCAGAGTGCTTGAGCTCTGCCTGAGTCCCTGGGGTGTGCTTGCTTATGGTTCTGTTGGTGGTGTTTCTGTCTGTGTGGACCTTTGAAAAGGGGCCAGCTTCTTCCATCATTATGGAACTTCCCTTGGATCTGTAAGCTTCAGTATATCCTGTACCTCCCATAAACTGAGCCTGATTTGGAAGTTTATCCCAGCAATGTGAAGGTGACTATAACAGAATTGGTACCAGAAGTGGGATATGGCTGCATAATGAATCTGACCATGTGGATTTTGGTCTTTTGCAACTTTTGGTTTGGTGGAATGGGCATGGACATGGTACTTGCAACTGAAGATGCCTTCCACAGCAGTAATGTTGGGCATTGCTAAACACAGGCTAGGACTGTAAGAAAGCTGGCCTGTGCTGTTTGACATGGCCAGGGACCTTGGGCTGTGGGGGTTGCAGCTGGCCTTATTGTTGGGAACCCACTCTGGTGCTGAAGCTGGCCCTCCCTTCTCACGATGTTGTAGTGTGCCTCATCTTCACCCAGAGAAAATGGGACCAGGGGCCCCTCCCCACATCCTAAAGCACCTGAGAATTCCATAGTTTAAGGTTCTGCTCTCCCTCCCCACAGTTCCTGAACTTGTGGCCAGCTGCCCAAGAGACCCTTATATGGTAGTAAACAGTCTCCCTGCTGCTGTAGCCATCCAGTATGTGGCTGAAGTCATGTAGCTTTTTCTGCCACTTCTGTTATCTCCCTTGCAACTTCTCCCTCACAACTTCTGCCTTCCAACACCAGCCAATTAGGTAACAACCCATAAACCTATGTATCCAATCACCTTATAGTCCGTATGTGCCTTCTCAACCTTTCCCAAGTGTTTATAAACCCACTCCCCTTTTGAATAAACAAGACAAAGTGCTGCCCATCAGACTGTCTCCCAGGTGGTTCATTGCCCGTCGCACTCACCCTGCTCCCCCCAACTCCTCCAGTGCCTGGGATATTTGTGGCCAATGACCCCCCAGAATAGCAAGGACCCTCAGCTGGCACCCAATGTGGGGCTCTGTGGTTGCCTCCCCATTGAGGGCTGGCATGTTTTGGTTTCTCCTTCCTCCTTCAGAGGAAGGGAGGCTCCCCTCTCCACCAGAGAGAGTAAGGTTTCCACTTTCTCCATCAGAGAGAGAAGGGTTTCTCTTTCCTCCATCAGAGGGAAGCTATTTTTCTTCTTTTCCTTCTTTACTTTTGGTTCATGCTATCACGTGGGACCAATCAAGGTGAAAGGCAACTGGCATCTTTTGACTAGGGCTACACTGCAGTATTGACTAAAGGGCCCTAGCCAACTGTTTGGACCCTGACAGCCCAGTTTGGGTGTTGGCAACAACCTCCTATATGTTTCTCTTCACGATCAACAAACCGGTAACACATCGACCAGTAAAAGCCTCTAGGGTCGCTGATCTCTTAAACTTGTGGATAGGCTTATGTACAGACCATTGGGGAATCCCCCACATTGCTATTCAGCCCTGGGGAATGTTGTCTTCTGGTCTTGGTATTTCTACTCTTTTTCTATCATAAATAATATTGTCTCCCACCAAAAGGAATCACAAGATTTGTAGATTAAGGGCTCTCCTGAAAGTTAGGGAAATTAAGCTCTCCCAGAGGGAGGCCACCTCCTTTTGGAGAAAAGTCCTCCAGGTCGCCCCCCCCCCAATGATTTCTGGGGATCCATGTTACCCAGACATGTGGACCCGCATAGCTTATCTGGCTAGGAAATGAAAAGTTCAGGAAGAAAATTTCTCCTGACTCTTTTGTCACAATGCACCTTGGCTTGTGCAGACGCAACCTTCCCAGCAGCCCCCAGTGGTGCTGGGGGTCCCTGCCCTTCTCTAGTGGCCCCCTCCATTCTTTCCCTTTCGCAATGCAGGACTCAGGCTGTTGGGCAACAGTCAACTTGGCCATTCCCTCCATGCCTACAGAACACAGGTGAGAGCCCAGGAGCAAGGCAGGGCTGATCCAAAGGTGTATGTGAGCTCCAGCCCTGCCCATCCACTGCCTACAGCACCAGTACCATGAAGCAGCAGAAAAAAATAAAGGTCACATTTAACTAAAGCCTATGGTAAACTGAAGTTTTACATAAAAAATGCCATTTGTTACATGATATCATAAATACAATTACTGAGCTTATGTTCTAGGTCCACTTCAACTTACATAGAGGATTATTGAAAACAACAAAACAAACTGATGTGGTGACTTATAATTTGTCAGGTATTTAAAAAAGATAGTAATGTCCTATTACTTAAAAGGAGGAGGCAATGGCCTGACTTCTAGGCCGGCCTGCCTCAAGAGAGAAACAAAATTTGCCTCAGTTACTCCTAATAAGATCGTTTCCAAGTGTGTTAGAGGTAATGATAACATAAAATTGTTTTTATCTAGACTACTTGCTTGTAATTGAGTAATAGGATTAATCAATTTGGTGTAGTTTCTCTTAATAGTCTTATAAAAAATGGTTAATTATGGTGTGAGATGAGTTTATTGAAGAAACTGGGAAGGAATTTTTCAATGTTGGACATAAAATGCTCATTAAAAATGCTTTTTGAAGCTACACGTGGTGGCACATGCCTTTAATCCCAGCACTCAGGAGGCAAAGATAGAAGAATCGTTGTGAGTTTGAGGCTACCCTGACACTACATAGTGAATTCCAGGTCAGCCTGAGCTAGAGTGAGACCCTACCCAGAAAAACCAGGAAAAAAAAAATGCTTTTTGAGTGGGACTAAGATCAGAATGTTAAAGTATGTGGATAAAGATGTGCATATGTAGGAAAGAATTTTTAGGCTAAACCTAAATACTATGCTTAAAGTTAAAGATTTTTCAACTGTTTACAAACTTTTAAGGAACCAAAAACTAAGTTTCATGCTAAAATATGTTGGGGTAGCTTACTTAAGCTTTATCAAATTTAAGTCATGGGTAAAACATAAAATTGTTTTATGTTAATAAAATTTCTACAGTACATAAAACCAATGGCTATCAAGATTAAGCTAAAATCTTTGGTCGTCCAATGGTGTTTCTTTCTTTCTTTTTTTTTTTTAAAAAACAGATTTATCAAGTGTTATATTAAAATTTAGCTGGCTATTCTGGCTCAAAAAGGCCCAGATTCTTCTCTATTGTATGTAAAGTAATCATCTCATTTCTGGCATTTCAAGTCCAGTGCTTATAACAAAATTAACTCTTAAGACATATTCTCTACTTTAGGGTACATACAGCCTCATGCTCAAACAATGGTCCTCATCTAAAAAAATATAATTTCAAACTCTGTGGTTCTGTTTCCAATGTTCTCTGGGTAATTGTTACCCACACAAGTATCTAAATTAACCAAAGATGTTTTCAAACACAGGTGCTAAGACTTTATACTGTTTTACTTGTCACTTTTCTGACAATTTCTAGGTTAAATTAATTGGTTCATTTGTTTGTAAATTAATTGGTATTGTTTTCAAGACTGACAACAGGTTTTGCTTATATTTATAACTGTTAGATATTTAAAGTGTAAGATGTAGCCGGGCGTGTTGGCACACGCCTTTAATCCCAGCACTCGGGAGGCAGAGGTAGGAGGATCGCTGTGAGTTCAAGGCCAACCTGAGACGACGTAGTGAGTTCCAGGTCAGCCTGAGCTAGAGTGAAACCCTACCTTGAAAAAAAAAAGAAAAAAAGAGAGAAAAAAAAAAAAAAACAAATAAAGTGTAAGATGTGCCTACTTCCTATGCCTCAGATATGGCTTATGCGGCCACAGGACAACAAAATTTTAAAAGGTTGGACAAAATGATTTTAAGAAGCTCTTGTGCCATTCTTTAACTAAATCTATTTCAGTAATCAAATGTGCTCTATATGTACACACATCCAGGCTGGTGTGACTTCCTTTCTAAGTGTGCTAATCACCCATGTAGAAATCGAATCCAATTGGAATTATCAGAGCAAAAAATGCCAATATTTTGGCCTGTGCTCCAGGTCATGAGGTCACTGGAGATGATGGGACACTTCTACATTGGCCCCCTGTTAAGTCACCTGCATTCCTGAGCAGGGAGGATACAGAGACCCAAACAAAAATTTGTGTACAGTCTAAAATGGGACAGTCACAATTGAGAAGCAATCAGTCCTCCTGGCTTCCCAAAGAAGAAAAAACTACTTGGCCAGCACAGCCCTAACTCATCCTAACAAATAGCAGACACCAATAAGCTATAGGGCTACTCCTAGGTCCCTAAAGTCTCTTTGGAGAGCCATTAATGACCTCCAAAAATTAATCCTTAATTAAATTTTGGCTACCTGCATGGTCTTAAACACTCAGAGAGAAATGTATAACCAACGACTTAAAAATACCTTATATATATAAATGGCCTATTAAGTAATACAACAAGAGCTTTCCAAGAGGGGAAACAAACAAGAACTTATGACATTTTTTCCCCATCTGTAATATTTGTAATTCTGTAATAAAGTTAAAACAACTATAGATGTCAAAAGGGTTATTTTCAAATCTAAAATATACAAGTCAGTTCTGAGACCAAAAATATATTTGTACAGCCTTTAATGACACCCAATATCTATTATCAAGGTTAAATGTTGTATATGTTTCTGACAATTCTGCTAATATTTCATCTGTTTTACAAGCCATATGGAAACAGATTCAGGCCATGTCAAACACTACTGTGCCATTCGATAAACAGTTCTGGAAAAGAATCTCAGCCAGCTCATGCTCAGATGGTCCTGAAACAATCCAACTCCATCTACCTCAGTTCTCTCAACCACAAAAAGGACCAGTTTGCTGTGTGCTCACTTCTCATTAACTCCCCAATGTTCTCTTCCAAGACTATCTTCCTGCACTACATCAGTGCACTTCCAGGGTCCGTTAGAATAGTTACCCTCTCTGGGAGAGACACTCTAACTGCCACAACTTCATGCCCCATTCAACAGGAAGTAGTAAGGATCTGACATCTTTATGTCCCTTGACCCCTAACAGCAGTGGGAGTGTCTTCTCATGAGAGGGAAAAATAAAGGGGGTTAAAGTTAGGGTGACTGGACCGCTGAAGGTAAAAAGGACAAAAACGTTTTTCTTATCTTTTTTTTTGTTGTTGTTGTTTTGTTTTTTGAGGTAGGGTCTCACTCTGGCTCAGGCAGACCTGGAATTCACTATGTAGTCTCAGGGTGGCCTCGAACTCTCAGCGATCCTCCTACCTCTGCCTCCTGAGTGCTGGGATTAAAGGCGTGCGCCACCATGCCTGGCTCACGTTTTTCTTATCTTTTGTCCTGTTCCAAAACAAGAACAACAACAACAACAAAAACCCCGTTTTTTCCATGTGCACACTGCATCCCTGGCTCTGCAAAAGACAGGGCTCACCCTCTTTTATGCTGGTCAAGGTGTGCCTCTCTGCCTGTCCAGCTCTAAGCTGATCATAACTGAATGCCTGCTCAATATTTCCATAACCACAACCACTTGTATCAAGACACTGTTCTCCTATGGTGTGAAGGGCTAACCACCCCATGCATAATTGTTTCCTCTCCCACTTATTGTTCCCCAGTCTTGATTGTTCCACAGGTGTTATTTCCACAAGAAAGAAAAAGTGGCCTAAAAACTCTGTCTGCACCAACCAAGAGAGATTTTCATCCCTCTGCTGGTGGGCCTTGGCATGACACTCTCTGGTGCCTACAGTGACCAACAGCCTGGAATCTCTCCACAGACAATTGAAATTTCTTGCAGGTGTGTTACTTCAAAACCATGCAGCCTTAGACTTCATTACTGCTGATCATGGGGGGATATGTATGGTCTTGAGAAAAAATGTTTTTTTTTGTGTTAATGAATCAAATGTTGTTAAGCAAAATGTTAAAACCCGCAAAAAACTCCACAAGAAGCTGCTTGACTGCTATAAGCCCAAGAAACCCACCACCTAGTTCTCTAGCCCTTTAGTTACTTGACTTCTCCTTAGCCCCCTCCTTGCTATAGGAACCCTATTGCTTCTAGCCCCCCTGTCTCATCAAATTTCTCAGATAACAAATAACTAATATGACTAAGGTTGCTACTAATCAGGTCCTCGTGCACCATGTAACTCTATCTGGACCTATGGTAAACTATAAAAAATTCACTCAGGATGATGCCCCATTTTAAAAAGAAAGGGGGCATTGTCAGGCATTGCTTAACATGGGCTGGGACTTAAGGTAGCTGGCCTGGGATGTTGGACATGGCCAGGAACCTTGGGCTGTGGGGATTGCAGCTGGCCTTATCATCAGGAACTCACTCTGGCATCAGAGCTGGCCCTCTCTTCTTGCGAGGTTGTAGTGTGCCTCATCTTCACCCAGAGGAAACAGGACCAGCAGGCCCTCCCCCATCCCAAAGCACCTGAGCATTCCATAGTCTAAGGTTCTGCTCACCCTCCCCCACAGTCCCTGAACTTGTGGCCAGCTGCCCAAGAGACCCTTATATGGTAATAAACAGTCTCCCTGCTGCTGTAGCCTTCCAATATGTGGCTGAAGTCGTAGCTTTTTCTGCCACTTCTGTTATCTCCCTCACAACTTCTGCCTTCCAACACTAGCCAATTAGATAACAACCCATAAACCTATGTATCCAATCACCTTATAGTCCGTATGTGCCTTCTCAACCTTTCCCAAGTGTTTATAAACCCGCTCTCCTTTTGAATAAACAAGACAAAGCACTACCCATTGGACTGTCTCCCATTGCCTGTGGCACTCACCCTGCTCCCTCCCAACTCCTCCTGCACTTGGGACATCCTTGGCCAATGACCCCTCCCCCCACTCCACCCACCCCCCCCCCCCCAGGAATAGTGAGGACCCTCACAGTAAGCCAAGCTTTATGGACTATTCTGGTGAGAGTTTGAAAATGCTAAGTGCAGAGAGAATTGTATTTGGAGTCTTTGCTTATGAACTTTCTAAAGGGAAGAAAAGATGACAGAGAACTTTGCTGGAACTGGGCTACAGGCATAAGGGCTTGCTGTGTTCTGCTGCCCATGCCCAGAGAGTTTGACCAAGGTTAAATTTGTGATGGATTGTTGTGCTTGACAAAAGATAAATAACTAAGAAATTTAAGATTTAAAGTTGGAGAAATGCAAGCAAGTTTAAAATTACTGGTACCGACCCTTGTTGCTAAAGCTGCTATTGTTAAGAAAATATTACCATGATTAAGCATGGCCCAACTGCTTTATACTGAAACAATGGAAAGGATGCCTAAGTAAAGACTGAATTGTAGGAAATGCAAACTCTTTTGAAAAGAGTTGACTGAAAAGAAGGAATCTGCTCTTCAAGGTCATAATTTATTTTATACCTGCATTAACAACCTGGCTGTGACCTGCATACCTGGTATTCATTTTGGAAGCATGTAAAATGTGTCATGAAGTGCACACATTGTTCCAGGAGCCGCTACTGAGATGTGGTATGAGACAAGGTGTGATGACCCTGATAAAAGAGGCTAGTGAAGCCATTGGAAGATGGACTGTGGTTTGAATGGAGACCCAAAGATGTTTTGGATGTACCAGAGTTGTGCAAGGGTTACCACGAGTGCTGTTGGCTTGGGATGGAAGTTTTCCCTGTCTACTCAGCCAAGCTGGGTGGGGGGGGGGGCAGAATTGGAAAATCTGGAGACTTTCAGTCACTGGTTATGATATTGGACTTGAACTTCAGATGTATGATGTTTGCTTGATGATTATTGAGTTTGCATTGGTCCACTCTCTCTCTCCTTATGCCTTATAACAATTGGAAATATTTACTCTGTGCGATTATAAATTAAAAGTGTATAATTTATTTTGATTTTACAGGGCTCACAGCTAAGAGACAATCTTGAATCTCAGATGAGACTTGGGATTTTGGAAATAGCTTAAGTTGGTAAAGATTATGGGGACCTTTGAAGATGGACTGAATAAAATTTATAATGTGAGATGGTTATGAATCTTTTGGGGGCCAGAGGCAGAATGTGGTATTTTGAATAGATGTCCTACAATAGGTTAAGGAATTAGATCTCCAGCCCTGGCTGGCGGAGGTGTCATGTGGGAAGATCCTAGGGTCAGCCCTAAGGTGTTTGGGAGTAGATCTGGAATTCCAGCCTCAAGGTATGCATACTGCTTAAGCTCTGCCTCAGTTCCTGGAGTGTGCTTGCTTATGATGCTGGTGGTTGTATTTCTCTCTGTGTGGACCTGTTAAAGGAGGCCAGTTTCTTCTACCATTATGGAACTTCCCCTGGATCTGTAAGCTTCAGTAAATCCTGTTCCTCTCATAAAATGAGCCTGGTTTGGAAATTCAGCCCAGCAACAAGCAGCTGACTATGACACCTGCCATGATCACTGGGAGCATCTATATTGTGAAAATGGCTATTTCACCAGTAGCAACACACTGATTCATTGCAATCCCCATCACCATGCTTCACATAAAAATAAAAAACAATCTTAAAATTCATTTGGAAGCACTAAAGACCACAGATAGCTAACACAAACACACACACACACACACACACACACACACACACTGCTGGTGCTATCACTATACCAATTTTAAGTTATATTACAGAGTGATATAACAAAAGCATTATGGTATTGGCACAAAACAGACACATAGATATGGAAACATAAAAGATCCCGATATAAACCCAAGATATAAATACATATAAACAGTCACTTTATTTTTTACATACATGCCAAAATATTCATTAGAGTATTGATTAATGTTAAAATTAATAAATACATATTTAAAAAGCCCTGTATATCTATCTCTAGAAGAATTAAAGTAGACATTTATCTCTCACTTTACAAAAAAATTAACTCCCAATGGATCAAGGATCTTAATATAAAACCAGAAACTCTAAAACTGCTAGAGGAAACACAATAAAATATAAGAAATATTTTCTGGTATTCTTTCTGCCATAAAGACATGAAGCTCAAAATCAATAGCCAGAGAAACTACAGAAAATATACAAACTTATCCAGGCATGGTGGCGCACATCATTAATCCCAGCACTCAGGAGGCAGAGGTAGGAGGATTGCCATGAGTTCAAGGCCACCCTGAGACTACATAGTGAATTACAGGTCAGCCTGGGCTAGAGCAAGACCCTACCTGGGACAACAAACAAATAAACAAAATATATGTATATACACACACACATATATATATGTACACACACACCAACTTATGGAGATTTAACAACATATTACTAAATTTAATAACATATTTCTCAATAATGGTTATTGAGAGGTCAAGGAACTCCAAACTCCTCAAACTGAATGACCATGAAAACGAAATAATAAAATCTTTGGAATATAATACAGTCCTAAGAAGGAAGTGTCTATACTAAAAAAACAGAGGGGCCTCGGGAGATGGCTAAGCAATTAAGGCACTTGCCTGCAAAGTTTAACGACCAGGATTTGATTCCCCAGTACCCATGTAAAAGTACAGATGCACAAAGTGGCACATCCATCTGTAGTTCATTTGCATTGGCTATAGGCTCTAGTGCCATGCCCATTCTCTCCTTTCTCTCTCTGATTGCAAATAAATAACATGTAGAAAAGAACTTTAAAGAAAACAGAGAGAACGCACATAAACCTTAATGATGAAACTTAAGGCCTTGGAAAAATGAGAACATCTAAACCCTAAAAGCAGTAGAAATGAAGAAATTATTAACATCAGTGAAGAAATGAATGAAATGGAAAAAAGTGTAAAGAATCAGTGTGGGAGGGGCTGTGGAAATGACTCAATGGTTAAAGGTGCTTTTTTCTTTGTTTTTTTTGAGGAACAGTCTCACTCTAGCCCAGGGTTACCTGGAAGTCTCAGGGTGGCCTCAAACACACAGTGATCCTCCTACCTCTGCCTCCAGAGTACAGGGATTAAAGGCATGTGCCACCACACCTGGCTTAAAGGTGCTTTCTTTTTTTTTTTATTTTTATTTTTTATTTATTTATTTTTTAAAATTTTTTTGTTTAGTTTTATTTACTTATTTGAAAGCGATGGACACACACACACACACACAGAGAGAGAGAGAGAGAGAGAGAGAGAGAGAGAGGCAGATACACATATAGAGAGAATGGGCACGCCAGGGCCTTCAGCCACTGCAAATGAACTCCAGACGCATGCGCCCCCTTGTGCATCTGGCTAACGTGGGTCCTAGAGAATCAAGCCTCGAACTGGGGTCCTTAGGCTTCACAGGCAAGTATTTAACCGCCAAGCCATCTCTCCAGCCCTAAAGGTGCTTTCTTGCAAAGCCTGCCAACAGGGTTCATTTCCCCACCCACCTACGTATGCTCAGTCAGGCATTCATTTATAACAGCATGAGACCTGGTTGCTCCTCTCCACACACAAATAAATTTTTTAAAAATATTTTTTAAAATTTTATTTTTATTTGAGAAACAGGAGGCAGATGGAGAGAATGGGCGTGCAAGGGCCTTTGGCTACTTCAAATGTATTCCAGACATATGTGCCATTTTATGCATCTGGCTTATGTGGGTCCTGTGGAATTGAACCTGGGTTCTTTGGTTTTGCAGGCAAGTGCCTTAACCATATATATATATATATATATATATATATATATATATATATATATATAATTTTAAAGAATCAGTGGAAGAAAAGAGTTGCTTCTTTGAGAAGATGCATCTGATGCATGTGGAAGTTGCTGGCGGAACAGGCTTGTGCAGAGACTGCCTGGGAGCTGGAGGCCAAGGCGAGAGGTGGGAGTTGTAAGGTTTGGGAGTGACCAAGACCACACAAACCACTCTGAGGCAAAGATGAAAGCTTTTATTCAGGAAAAGCATGAGCTGCCAGGGCTGACTCAGGAGAGGAGCACAGCCAACCTGAATTTTTCAGGTAGCGGACTTTATGAGGCTTTTTCAGTTGGGGGAAGGTGAGGAAGGGAAAAGAATCTAAGAAGTTTTAATAAAACTGACTCTACTGAGGGATGTCCATTTAAACTACCACACACACTCCCTATTTTTGTTGAATTATTGTTCTTTACATTAGCCATTTCAAATAGCTAGGGTGTGAGACCAGAACAGTGAGCGGGTGACTTATAAGACAAGGGGGCAGGAAACCTAGACCTGGGGCCATTGTTAGGCAATGAAGGGATAATGGCTGGGTGGTTTCTTGCAGAATGTGGATAGTCCACTTCCTTATGTTTCTGTTGCCATTCTGCTGTCCTTTGTGACTCCATCTTGGGAGCCTGTCCCGACCTACCAAGAATACTGATGCTTGAATACTGCATTTGTAATAAACACAAAAAATACGTATTTGCTAGAAAGTAACTTGATTTCCAACAACAACCTGGTAATGAAAATATTTCCTTTTTGTTTTCTCACAGTAAAATATACGTTTTGTTTGTATGGAATTCTTTTTTTGTTGTTGTTGTTGTTGTTGTTTCTGAGGTAGGGTCTCACTCTAGCTCAGGCTGACCTGGAATTCACTGTGTAGTCTCAGGGTGACCTCGAAGTCATGGTGATTCTCCTATCTCTGCATCCCAAACGCTAGGATTAAAAGCATGCATCACTATGCCAGGCTCTTGTATAGAATTTTTACTCAAATACAGTTCTATTAAAGAATGCACTAGGTGGTGTGAGTAGGCCTGGGCTCTGAGTTCCCCACCTCCAGGTTCCCTGGTGGCTGGTGTGGGGAGGCTGGGACCCTGCTTGTGTAGGTATGAAGGAGAACATGGGGCAAGACAAGGATACATCAAGAAGAGAGAACCAACTATCATGAGATGGGTCACCTCCACTTCATCTGCCCCAGCTCAGAAGTCATTACAGGGGAAGTGGTGACATGAATATTGCTCTCACGGCTAGCCTGAAAACTAGTTCCAGGGAAATGGTGACAGGCACTGTGGTCACTCAAACTTCATCAAAACAGAGATGGAGTCTACAGAGAAAACAATACTAAATCAGGTCCTAATCTTGCCCAAGGTTAAGGGAACATCGCAGAAGAGGGGGTGGAAAGACTGTAAGAGTCTCAGGGTGGGTGGGAACAGCCTGAGACACCATGTTTCCTACATCCCTGAAGAGAGTGACTGATGTCTCTTGGTCCCCACAGTGATTACCAATAGCTGCACCAAAGACCCTCAGTAAAATTGGGGCATGGGACAGGGGATGTATGTGTGCAACCTTTTTATTAAAAAACCCAATAAATTAAAGAAGAAAATCTAAAAAAATAAATGCACTCTTCTTGGGAAAAATACCCATACTGTAGTACACAGCTTCAAGTTACAGAGATGAACTTCCAATCAGGCACAGTTATAAAGGAATTTATTAAAGCTTACAGATCCAGGGGAAGTTCCATAACGGCAAAAGAAGCTGGTCCTGCTTTCACAGGTCTAAGCAGAGAGAAAAAGCTACAACCCCCACCCCCAAAAAAAAATCCCTAAAGCCACACCACATAGCACACTCAGGAACTCCAGGCACTTTGCATATCTTTAGACTGGAATTTCAAATCTACTACCCGACCTTAGGGCTGGACCCTAAGATCCACCCACTGCCACCTCCTCCACCCAGGTAGCTGGAAATCTAAGAAATTTTAATAAAACTGAATCTATTGAGGGACATCCATTTAAACTACCACACATACTCTCCAAGTTTTGAAATAAAGATTGACAAACAGCTAAATTTCCCAAAAATAAGACCCTGATAATAGAATCAGAGATGAAGAGGGAGACATTATAAAAATGCCAATGAAATTCAGAAAATCCAGAGTGGTGCTCCCCACCCTGCTGCCACGTGTGTGAGTGAACCGAGTCCCCTGAGGACTGATCCCAGATGTAGAGGAGAGGAGGAGCTGGAAGATGACAAGTGCCCTGAGTCCCCGCCCGACACCGGTGCAGTCTGATGGTGTTTCTGGAGAAGGTCCATTCGGCAGTTTGGGTTGCTCTTGATTTGTCACTTTTTGTAATAAAAAAAAAAAAAGTATGGATTTTTCCAGGGCAGCCTTGTGGATTGTAACCACTTCCTGTACGACCTTGGTTCTTCCTGTTGTCTTTTAAAAATGTCTTTTATTTGTGTGTTTGTGTATGCTCCAGGGTCTCTTCTCATTACAAATGAATGTACAATCTGACTTTATGTGTGAGGCTAGGGAATTGAACCTGGGCTGGTAGGCTTTGCAAACAAGCACCTTTAATCACTAGGCCATCACCCCTGCCCCGATTTCCTGTTGGCTTTGAGACAGAAAAGTTGCAAATGGAGCAACTGCAGCAGTGGCAGGTACTTTTGGGGAGTAACACAGGCTGTCAGGGTGAATGTGAGAGCTCTACCCTTACTTCCTGGAAAGATCTAGATTGTTAAACTGCAATATTTGAGCTGTCTGGGGAGGGAGAACCTTGAAATTCAATTGTGTTTGAAATGATAGTTATTTGGGTCTTTTCTTCCCTTTTAAAATTGGGCACAGGGATCTATCTAAACCTGGTGGTCAGAATTCTCTGACTGTTCTGCCATAAAGAGACTCCTGACTTGCCACTATGCCTTTACACAGTCCTTACCTGTTTCCTTTCTCCTCACTTTGACACCACAGTGCACCATAAGGTGGTATTACAGCTCGGGCCGCCCTGTTTTAGTAAATTGCTCCTCACTGGAAGTTCACACTGTCCCACTGTGAGGTGAAACATTAATGCCAGTGGGAGAGAAGCAAACATCTCTGACTATTAACAAGGTGTTTTTTTTTTTTTTTTTTTTTTTGTTTCTTTAACAGAATGGAAATGTCAGGGAAGGAGATTCACACAAAATAAAACTGACAAAATACACTACAGCTGTATAAGCTGTACACAAAACAGCCTCCAGAAATCCCTATAGATGCTGGAGGCAGCTTCAGCCAGAGGTTCGGGAAGATAGGGACTGTGGACAGAGAAGAACCTCATCTGTGTACACTTTAGCTAAACATACCTGGTCAGTGCTTACTTTTTGTATTTTAAATGTTAAGAGAATTTCAACTAAGTGTCCATAAAAAAAAATAAAATTCAGAAAACCATAAAGACATACCATAAAAACCTGTATTTTACCAAATTGGTAAATTGAATAGAAATGGGTAAACTTCTACATATATATGATCCTCTAAATTTAAACCAAGATGAGATAATTAATTTGAGAGGGAGAGAAAGAGGTTCATCAGAGAATGAACAGGTGCACCAGGACCTCCAGCCACTGCAAGGCACTCTGGATGCATGTGTCGTCTTGTGCATTTAGCTTATGTGGGTACTGGGGAATCGAACCTAGGTCCTTAAGCTTTGCAGGCAAGTGACTTAACCACTAAGCAATCTCTTCAGCCTTGATATAATTTAAACAGATCTATAGCATGCAATGAGATTGAAGCTGAAATTAAAAAAAAAATCTGACTAAAAAATCCCAGGTCCAGATGGGTTAACTGCAGAATCCAAACAGAACTTTAAAGAACTAACTAGTATTTCTCAAATTACTCTGTAAAATAGAATAGAAAAATAATGCTTCCAAACTTTTTTTCTTTTGTTTTTTGGTTTTTCAAGGTAGGGTCTTGCTCTAGTCCAGGCCTACCAGGAACTCACTATGTAGTCTCAGGGTGGCCTTGAACTCATGGCAATCCTTCTACCTCTGCCTCTTGAGTGCTAGGATAAAGGCATGTGCCACCACGCACGACTCAAACTTGTTTTTTTTTTTTTTCTTAACAAATGTTTACAATATTATGCTGATAGCAAAACCATATAAAGACACAGAAAAGAAGTAAATTATAGACCAATTCCCTGATGATTCTCAATAAAATATTTGCAATCTAAATTGAAGAACACATTAAAAAGATCATTCACTATGATCAAGTTGGCTTCATTCCAGAGATACAGGGATAATTCAACGTAACATATCTACAATATAATGCATCACATAAATGGACTCAAGATCAGAATTCACATGATAGTCACAATTGATGTAGAATATCCAAACATTTTTTCATGATAAAATTCTCAATAGGGACGGAGGGAACATATCTCAACACAATAAAGGTTATATATAAAACAAATCTATATCCAACATGGGAATGAATACTGGGGGTAGAATTCTTTTAAAGTTTTTATTGACATCCTTTGTACATATAGACTATATACCATGATCATATCTGCTCCCACCATCCTCACTTCCCCACTCCCAATCCTCCTTCTACTGAAGCCCTTCTTCTTTCCAATTAGTCTCTGTTCTATTTTAATGTCATCATTTCTTCCCCTCCTACTATGCAGGTCTTGTGTAGGTAGCATCAGCCACTGTGAGGTCATGAATATCAAGGCCACTTTGTGTCTAGATGACAGCATTACAAGACACTCCTCCCCTTCCTTTGGTTCTTACATTCTTTCTGCCACCTCTTCCACAATGGTTACTGAGCACTGAAGGGTGTGACAGAGATGTCTCAGTGCTAAACACTCTACTTCACTTCTCATCACTTTGGTCAGGTTTGAGTATCCCCAGTAGTCACTGTTATTTGAAAAGAGAAGCTTTTCTAACCAAAATGAGAGTAGCATTAATTTATGGGTATAAACATAAGTATTTATACAGCACTGTGGTGGATATAGTATATGCATTTAGCCAGACAATAGTAGTTTCTCCACTAAGGCTTATGACCTCCCCAGCCATAGGCTTTTGATTAGGTTTTCAGTACAGGCAGGAATTACCTCCTGTGGCAAAGGCCTAAAATCCAATCAGAGAACAGTTGGCTTCCCTCCTAACACACATGACCCCATTGCACCAATTGGTACATTTGGCCTGGCTGGCCAGCCGTAAAACTTGCAGAGTCCACTAAGTTAAGACCATTGATAATGTTTCTCCTCCAACAGGCTACAAAGTTCTTTCCAGCATCCTGACATCTAGTCAACAGGGAGGAGGCTTCCAGCTCAGCTCCAGCTTGATTCCTCAAGCATGTGAGTCTTCAACAATAGGGTCTTAACATCTAGTTCTGGTAGACAACCAAGAGCCTTGGAAATAGCCTGTAATGTTTAGGGTCCATCAGGGGCCTCCCTGACCAACAACTTTCTGGAAGGTATCCCACTCCTGGCACTGAGATTTTCTTGGATCTATCTTTGTCTTCTGGGCACAGCAACATCCAACTCCACAGGTGCTTCTGCCCAAGCTCTCTCTTTTTAAACATATGTATTATTTAGCTATCAAAGAAATAGATTTCTATATGGCTTACCATAAGTCTCTGCCTGTCATCCTTTTCTTGCCACCAGGAAACTTTTGCTTGAGACTGTAGGCCCAAATAAGTCCTTTCTTCCCATCACCTGCTTTAGGTGGGGTGTTTCATTTCAGTAATACAAAGGTAACTGCAGCAGCCACCCAAGGGTGAACCTGTCCAGCCTGTTCGGTTGAGACATAGTGAAGACTGGAAGAAGGGCAAATCGTTTGCTTCAAGGTCTCATCACCGCTTAGGTCACAGTGGAAAGGACAGTGATCCCAGTTGGTAGGCAAGGAGCCTGCCAATCCCGGGGACATGGCTGAGAAAACCAGTAACTTCTCATGCTAAACGTCTCTAGAAGGATTCACATGGAGATGGGAAGATATTTTTACTGTTTTGAACAAAATAACTACTTTACATATTTTTTAAAAAGTAATGGCCAAGTATGGTGGTATACTTTAATCCTAGCATTCAGAAGGTGGAAGCAGGAGGATCAAAGGTTCAAGGTCAGCCTGGCTATACAGAGAGACTTTGTTTAAAAAAAAAGAAACAAAAAAATTGAACTTTTTATTTTTTGAGACAGTCTTGCTATGTACCCTTTAAGTTCACTATTTAAAATGGCCTTGAATTCACAGCAGCCTTTAAAAAAAAATCGTGTGTGTGTGTGTACATCACTCATGGTGTCTGGCTTATGAGGGTGACTTCAGAATTGAACTCAAGCAGGCTTTGCAAGTGCCTTTAACTGCAGAGCCATCTTCCCAGACCCCCACAGTAACTTTCTTGACTTACCTCTTGAGTGCTAAGAGTAGATTATGTGCACCATCATGGCCAGCTACAAAAACAACTTTAAGGTTTTAAATTGAAGACAAACTGGTACTCACCTGGAACTAAAACTTAGAAGTCAATGTTATTTGTCATAAAGGTAGCATACCTGTTAGAACTAGAATTCTAAAAAACAATAAAAATTTAAGTTGGATTTTCCCTTCAAAGTGACACACACAGCAAATACACTTTTGTAGTATGAAAAGGCCAGTCAGGTCCATATCATAAGTTCAGAACATCCTGCACCACAAAGTAAGTTTTTGTTTCAAAAGCCACCCCCATAATTAATGTACATATACAAGAATGGTACGTGCTGTTAAATTGTTTATTTTTATCTAATATAACTGATTAAATTAACAAATATATTTTAATGTAACAAAATGTTGTAATTGATAAGATTCACCTATATATATATATGTATATATATATCTTAAAGGATATTTTAGTATAGCTGAAGTCTTAACATTTGCATTTTATCCATTTTTAAAATGTAAAACGCATAAGAGTAATATCATACTACATACCTTACAATTTTCAAGTTTTAACTAAAACATTTGAGTCTGAAAGTAAAATCAAGAGTTATCATTAAAAAAAGTTATCCCGTATGCAAGTCAAATAAAATGTATCACTAATAAAGTGCCAATGGATAAGACAATGTTGTTTCATCTATTTCCTTCTGGGACAGGAGGATAAAAGTACATGGTAACATGAACTCGTCCTTTCCATTTCACAGTTTAGAACTAGGGATCTGCAGTAGACTCTAGTGTGCTAACCCAGAGTGCTTATTTATGGCAGATGTTAACCACAATAAAGAAGCCACCCTAAGAAAGAACACAACCATGATTTATGACAAGTTGTTCAGTCACTGCCGACTACAGTTTAGTGTCCAGTGTTTTAAAAAGTCAAATTTGAACTGAGATAAACCAAATCCTACCAATGTCAAGAAATGGCTTCAGGGAAAGCAACTTTCTTTTTATTGTGAAATAGGTTCATAACTGTCTTAAGAAGTGAATAATAGCAATGGCATAGTTTGGCATTAGGCATGTTTCTATCAAGTGACATCCTGGTATGCATTGCTAGAAGATGCATCCGTCACATAAAGACAATATACTTATTAGATGTAGAGAGCATTTTTCAGGCACTTGACCTCAATTGGTAGTTATGTTGTTGTTCAGTAATGGAAAAACATTAAATTACACAGTGACTTAGAGTCAAGTTCCCACAGAACATCTGTGTTCTGTAAGCTAAATCCAACTAAAATGCTCCCTCTAAATCAAATAATGATGCTGTATACCCAATTCAAAGAGAAAGTGTAATGGATTAAAAGTTAAACTTGTCTGGATGTTAACAGAAAAAGGTTTGAAAATCATATTCTGCCTAAATGGTATTAGAAGATTTGAAACTGCACAATATATTGTTCATGGAAATGTAATTTTGCTCTTTTACCAGAGAGTCATATTTTCTCTTAGTAAATGTGTTCCTAGATCATAGAATTCAGTATGTAAACATTTTAAGGTACCTTGAACATGCCTGAGAACCAGTGTATCAATGTCTGGCTCTGAAACTTTCCTTGGGGGTCTATGCCGAGAGAATGCTATCAGCTACATCACTAAGGTTGGGCTTCCAAGTTAAGACTGCCCAATTCTATTCTAAAATGAAAACTATGGCAAGATTCCAGTATAGCTGCTACTGATGCTCCCATTTTTAACTACCACCATATACCTTAAATATGCTGCTATTACAGATATTTTAATATGTATTAAAGTATTATGACACGGGAAAATTTTGCAATATATTTTCAGGCAGTTAGCTTTAAAACAATGAAGTTCAGCTCTTAGCACAAAACAGCCCTGAGAATAATGCATCCAATTTCAGCTCAACTAGAAGCAATCTAATTGAGAAATCTTAAAATATACAAAAACAAATTCTGAAAAAGTTGTCAATTAAAAAAAAAAAGCAACATTTGAGGCACTACCAGTCTACAGTACTTTTAACAGTTGGAAGGACTTTGGGACAAGAACAAAGAGACGAAGCTGTGTGTGGAGGTGCACACGCTCACACTGTCCTGCAATGTTTCTATGTGTACGGTCTCAAATTTTATAGCCCAAACGTTTCACTGCACTATCTTCTGTTAGAGATATCATGGTCTGGCTGCAGGAGTGTTGGTAATTAGTGTCAAGTACTGGCACAGAAGTTTGTACCACTAAAGGAGACAGAGTCAAGAGCCTGGTTGGCAAGAAGTGACTGGCAGCCCTTGGAGGAAGCACGAAAGCAGCACGTGTGGAGGCAGAGGAGCAAAGGTTTGATCTGTCAGAGGGCATACAGCTTTGTAACAAAGTGTAACAAAGTCTTCACAGTAGAATAAAACCTGTGGTTCTACAAAGAAATATTCAACCTGTTAATACTGCCTATAAATTGGTGGTGTGGGTACAGACAAAAATGAGTATTACTGTGTAAGTTATCAACATGACAGTTTAAATTCTATACATTATAATTTGTGAAATTGAACATCTACAAAAAAGTACAACAAATACTAGGAATTGACTTTTAACATTTCTCTGATGTCAAAAAAGAATGATGTCATTTCTGCTCTATGTTAAAAATATATGTTCCCTGCTTCCTTTTGTATAATTTAATAAAGCTTTACTAAATGAAATATTTTATTCTAGAGAAACATCTACTGAATTATGTGAAAATAAACAGTCCCATATATTTTTTAATTTATACATATATGTTAGAGTATATACACTTCATATACTATTTAAAATGAAATCCTTATGCATAAATAGCCTTGCCAGTCAAGAGATGAAGACTGCGATGTGTCATTATTATCTGCATACCCTGATGTTGAAACTGAAAATATATTTATGTGAAGTTTGACAAGTTAGGAAGAAACAAGGACATGCTAATCCAGAATTAATACTAAATCAAAATACTACTGTGGTTATTAACTGGGGTCAGCTGAGTGACCAGCAAACAAAAACAGAGATTAATAACTTTCAAGAATTCCTGTGACATGTTAACCGGTTCAAACAAGATGCACATTAGATAGAACACTCAAAAACTAGAGCAGTATGTCACACGTACGTAGAAAATGAAAGAATTTAGCCTAATTCCTAATTGTGCTTTGGATGAAAAGCTAACGTGTCATATGAAAATCAGTTAAAAGCTCCACACTGCTTGTGCTTTAGGGCTCTGTTCCTTGCTTCTTCACCAGTTACTTTGCTGAGGCCAAAAGATTTTTAAAAGTGTGTACAAATGAAGCAACTAAAACCTTGGGCTCTTATGTTTCAAATGTATTTCAAGTCACGGATTAGATCAGTTACATAATCATGCATTTCCTTCTAGATGACAGGAACAAAAGCCTTTGAGGTCCAGCCATGACAGGAGATCTCAGAACCTGGCGTTAGAAGATCCAGGCATCACCAGGAGAGTGTTTTTGTTCAGGTTCACTCTAATATAATGACTGCTAGTATCAAGGTCCTCACAAACCCTGGAGGACCTTTCTTAAGTTCCGGACACAATGTACATACAACCCAAGAGTAAACAGAAATGCAGGGCTGTCACCTAACATGTTTTAAAATAATCCAAGTTTATAGAATTCTTTCCTAGTTACATTGCACATCAGTAACTGAATTAAGTCGCAAGAGAACCAGGAAGAGCACACTTTCAGTTCATATAAAGTAGTATTTGTTCCATGATTTACTTTCATTTAGCAAAATGTACATAAATTGAACCATTCAATTTAAAGCCAAGAATTCCAAACTAACTTAAGAATTCCCAGTTTTAGTCTAATGTCAAACAAAACAAAACAGAAAGGCAGGATTATGGAATAATATGCACACTTATTCAACATGGTTGGAAAGGAAGAACTGCATAGTACCCTGTAAAGCAGGTCAGTATTTTCAATGCTGGGGGATAAAAGTAAAAAACAAAAATACATAGTTAAAAGCCACTTCCTATTTTTAAGCTGATTACAAATGCCTCAAGAGTCTACTTTTGACATCTCCTTTGCCATTGTCTTTTGTCTTCCTCACCATCTGTCTGACTTGCTCAGATTCACTCAACAATTCTCAATGTCCTTCTGTCATTACAGCCAGTACTATGGGTATAAAGTGGCAATCAGTTTGACAAAGAATACTAGGACAGAGATAACATATGGTTGCACATGGCTACCAAAACTGACACTTTGTTTAAGGTTTTGCATTTGCCACACACAGGGTAAAACTGACTATTCCATTCCACAAGCTATGAATTCTATGACATTAAGTCCAAAATTAATGCAGAGCAATTAAACATGACAGCATGGTACTTCCATTCCACTAGATGCTACATTGTTTGATTTGAATCCCTGGTTTGTTAACCATTGTACTAAAGCCCAGGAGTGATTTGCTCAGGCAAGTGTACATGTGTGGAAGGTGTTGTGTCTGTTTCTTCCACTCACATAATGAAAACCACAGGAATTTAACTTATAAAATTGAATATTTTGATTTTTTTTAAGTTACCAACTGCCTGCAAAACTAACCCAGCACAATTTCAAAACAATACAAACAAAAGAAAACATGAGGTTGCTTATGAAGGCCATAGCTTTGGTGACAACTGAGAACCAAACTGTTGGTCTGCACTTGGACCAGGCCTAAACAGTTTGCTCAGGCCCGACACTCCCGTTTATTTACAGGGCTTTATGGCTACAGCGTACTCTTCACTCATGGCACACATGACAGACACCTGGGAGGGAGAAGGAGACAAAAGGTTAGTCAGAAGGCACTACGTACATAGAGAAGACAGACCTTGTTCATCAAAAACTGTATTTGTGGATATTCTGTATATCAAGTTTGGAGAGGGACAAGCCAAAACAAATAATCTGCTTTCTTCACTAAGTTCAGAGGCAGGAAATTGTGAAAATCTAAGCAGATGTGGTTCTTTCAGAGTTTTCAAGGAACAGGGAGAAGAACTATAAATACCTTTCACCATTTACTCGGTGTTATACTTCTGACTGTTGCAATACAGAGTAAGTCTCCACTTTGACCCTTTCTTTGTAATTTGTGTGCACACACACATTTGCAGAGCGCAGGAGCACACATGCCACAGCATACGTGAGGAGGCGAAAGCAAACCTTTCAAGTTAGCCCTCCCGTCTGCCTCATTTGAGGCAGGTTTCTTGCTCTGGTGTTCTTTGCTGTGCTCACCACGGGGAAATTCTGTCTCCACCTTCCATTTCACGGTCAGTGCAAGCGTGCTTCGATGGTTACCAAGCCTGGGCTTCTGGCTTTTGATGTAGGCTCTGGTGATTGAACTCAGGTACTTTATCTACAGTCGAGCTTTATCTACTGAGCATCTCCCAAGCCCGTCCTTTCTAATCCTTAAAACTATCTCATAGGCAGGTCTTCAAAACTAAAGTGGAGTTAATAGTGTCAGTCCAGCAAAAGCAAACAAATAAAACCAGACTTTGATACTTTCTTTGGCAATAGGCCTTTAAAGGTATCATGGTAAAGTTGCCTTACAGGGATTATTTTCAGTAGTATTTTTAAGTTGCATTTCACATATAGTATATATTATGCCAACTACTTTAGGCCAATTTTGGCTTTTTTTTTTTTTAAGGTAAAGTCTCACCTTAATCCAGGCTGACCTGGAATATACTATGTCTCGGGGTAACCTCGAACGCATGCTGATTCTCCTACCTCTACCTGTGCTGGGATTAAAGGCGTGTGCCACCTCGCTCAGCCCCAAATTTTTGTATATTGATTATTTTTTTTTAGTTTATTTTTATATGAGAGAAAGAGGCAGAGAGAAGAGGAGAGAGAATTGGTGTACCAGGCCCTCCAGCCACTGCAAATGAACTCCAGACGCATGTGCCCCCTTGTGCATCTGGCTTATGTGGGTCCTGGGGAACTGAACTGGGGTCCTTTGGCTTTGCAGGCAAATGCCTTAACCACTAAGCCATCTCTCCAGCCCTTATATATTGATTTTAAGAAATATTTTTATTTATTTTTGACAGAGAAAGAGGGAGGAGAGAGAGAGAGAGAAATGGGCACACCAGGGCCTCTAGCTACTGCAAACGAACTCCAGACATGTGTGCCCCTTTGTGCATCTGGCTAACGTGGGTCCTGGGGAATCGAGCCAGGGTCCTTTGACTTTGCAGGCGAGCAAGCGCCTTAACCACTAAGCTACCCCTCCGGCCCTATATTGATTTTTGAAGCAGTTTTGAAACAATTTTCCCATAGGTCTTTACCTGCACATCTTCACCTGCATTGTATTTTCCTTCTATTTCTTTGCCCAGTTCACCTTCTGGCAGCTTAAGATCCTCACGAACTTCACCAGTTTCTGTCAGCAGGGAAAGGTAACCATCCTGAATGCATATCAGCTATTTGGAGAAATTAGATCATGTGTAGTGGTTAGATCATGCTCAATCACCTGTGAGGTCTGTATAATTAAATTTCAACGGACATTAACTTATATAAGAACACAGTAATACACTAATATATTCTTGGCATTTAAAAATTCCAAAATACAAAAGAATATGAGATAAAGCCAGAAGAGAAGTGCAAATATTTCCTCCACAGCCAACCTCTGTATTGGTAAGTACATCCTGAAATATTCATTTTTACAAACATAAAACAAATATGGCTGCCTTTCACAAAAAGCTGTTTTCAATTAATAATGTGTTAGAAATCCTCCAATCAAAAATAAAATTCTACTTATCTAACCATCATGTAAGTACATGGAATTAATATAAGTGAGTTATTTTTCTGTTAGTGGGCATAGGAGTTATTTTCATTATTCAAAACACTGCATTTGATAATCTGATTACAAGCAAAATTAAGTGGAAAATTTTTGTTCTTCAGCTCACTGCTAATAATAGATTAAGGAAAAAACTCAAACACTAGCTTGTCTATGAAATTAATGAAACAACCCCAGTCATCAACCTAACCTGCAAAAAAAAAATCAAACTTTTTTTTAACATAATTCAATTTCTTATTCCTATAATAAATAGGAATGGGGAAAACAGCAAGGCCCTGCTTTCTGATTCTAACAGACTTCATGAAAGACATTCATTAAGCCTACCAACTGCTAACATTAACATTGGCCCCTTTAACCACTATAATGTAAGCCAGCATTACATGTAGACTGAGTTTCAACATTCTGTTCCATGTACACATGAGCAAATCTATCTATGGAATGACACAGAAACTCCACCTACCATAGGGATTCATATCTTTGCCTAGAGCTCCTATATAAGAATGATCAACATTGCCAATTAATAGTTTTAGTAGGTGAAATGTTTGTGAGGAGGCTGGGAGAGCAGTGAAGAGCAAGGAGTCCAAGGTGTAAGTGTAATGGTTAAACAACTGATCAAATGTTTATGAGACAGATCTGCCTGACTTCTGCTCTTTCAGCAATTCCCTGAAGTAGAACTTGACTATTACTCAAGATTAAAGGTCCTCACTGCCACTAGTAACTGAAATAGAGGAACCTCAAATAATAATAACGCTATCCTTTTTTTTTTTTTTGAGGCAAGCCCAAAAGACTGGCTTTTATTTTTAATGCAAGAAAGACTGGCTTTTATTTTTTTATACATATACATGCATATGTATTTGTTTTTATTTGTTTATTTTATTTATTTATTTGAGATCGACAGGGCGAGAAAGAGGCAGAGAGAGAGAGAGAGACAGTGAGAATGGGCATGCCAGGGCCTCCAGCCACTGCAAACAAACTCCAGACGCATGTGCCCCCTTGTGCATCTGGCTAACGTGGGTCCTGGGGAAATGAGCCTCGAACCGGGGTCCTTGGGCTTCACAGGCAAGCGCTTAACCGCTAAGCCATCTCTCCAGCCCTGGATTTTCTTTTTAATGTGAGAAAGGCCTTTATATTTTTAAGTGTGTGTGTAAGGGGGGGGGGAGAAAGAGAATATGAATTGGTATGCAGGGGCTCCAGCCACTGCAGTTGAACTCCAGATGTGTGTAACCCTTGTGCACATGTGTGACCTTGTGTTACCATGTGTCTGGCTTACATGGGACGTGGAAGGTTGAACATGAGTCCTTAGGCTTTGCAAGCAAATGCCTTAACCACTAAGCCATCTCTACAGCCCAGTACTGGTATTCTATTATTCACGAGCAGTGTTTTTTAAAATTAAATAAACTGGAATGAAATATGCAAAGTATTTCAAAGACAAAAATATAGCTATTGTGGTAGTTTGAATGTATGCCCCCCATAGACTCATGTGTTTTCTTAAAGCCTGTCATTTGGATCTTCAACTGCCTGGCTGGAGGAGGTATCACTGAGGACAGATACTGGAGTCCAGCCCTAAGGTGTTACTGGGGGTGGATCTGAATTCCAGCCCAAAGGTGTGCAGAGCAGTCTGAGCTCTGGCAGACTTTTGTGCTTGCTGCTTTTTGGTGTCGCTGGCTGATGATGGGTTCTCTCTCTCTGCTTGGATTTATAAATGGGAGCCAGCTTCTTCCATCATTAATGGAACTTCCCTGGATCTGCAAGCTTAAAAGAAATTCCTTCCTTCCCTAAACTGTGCCTGGTTTGGATCATCCCAGCAACATAAAGCTGTCTACCACAACTATTACATAAACATCTAATAAACCAAATTATCTGTAAACATAAAGCAACTTATTAAAATAAGTTGATATATAAAAATATTAAGGGGAAGGAGGAAATGGATCAAAAAATAAAATTCATTTGAAAACACCAAAATGAAACCAAATTCTTTGCATACCAATGACAAAATAAATTATAAATAAAAAAAATCCCCTGCAAAAAAGTTAAAAAATAAAACTACAGAAAAATACTTGATGGTAAACCTTAAGATTTACAGAAAAGTTGCAAGAACAATACAATAAAATCCTTTATTCTTTACTTAAGAGTTATACCTTGTTAATCACTTGTACATTTTTCTCTCTATACATATTCAACATACAAAATATATTTTCATACATTTTTTTTTTCAGAATCATTCAAGAGTGTTTCATAGAATGTGACTTTCTGGAAATAAAAACTTCAGTATGTTTTCCCCAAGAACAAAGACATACTCTTATATAAATGGTTTACTTTTTTCAAAAATCAGGAAATTTATTGATAACCTACTATTCACTCTACAGTCCATTTTCAAATCTGCTGGTTGTTCTTATATTGTTTCTGATAGCTGCTTCTCACTCCAATTCCAGGATCACAGCTTGCATTTATTTGCTGTATGTCAATTTGATTACTTTCAATTTGAAACAGTTCCATACATCTTTCTTTGTACTTCATGACATTGATATCCATGTGAAGGGTTCAGGCTTACTGTGAGATATAATGTTTCTTATTTGGGGTTTATCTCTCTCCTCTCGTGATTCAGGTAATGAAAGTAGTTTTAGAAATACTATATACAAACCATGCGTCCATGTGCATCAAGCACATCAGGAAGCAAAAGAAGGCAATGCGTCCCACTAATGCGTGATGTTAACTTTGATCACTTGATAAAGGTGGTATCTGCCAGAGTTTTCCAGTTTAAATGTGTCCTTATACTCTGGTCACTCCAGGTCATATAAGTTGATGGCCTCTTACTACATGTATCCTCCTTGTCCTCCACAAAGGAAAAAGCTATTGTCAAGTCTCAAGCATATTTCTGGATAAAATTTTTTCTCTCTTCTTAAAGCCTTCTCTGATTCCATAGTTTTGGAAGATGGTGATGGTGACACTATTAGAAGACAATTCTAAACTGGGCATGGTAGCACAAGCCTTTAAGGCCAGCACTCAGGAGGCAAAGGTGGGCACACAGTGAATTCTAGGTCAGCCTGGGCCACAGTGAGACCCTACCTCAAAAACAAACAAACAAACAAAAAAAATAAAGTCAATTCCAAGCTGGGTGTGGTGGCACATGCCTTTAATTCCAGCACTCGGGAGGACTGCCGTGAGTTTGAGGCCACCCTGAGACTACACAGTGAATTCCAGGTCAGCCTGGGCTAGAGTGAGACCCTATCTCCAAAAACCAAAGGAAAAAAAAAAAAAAACAACAACCAAAAAGTCAATTCTAAACACTGTTTATTTTGGTAGTATCAGTAGTCATTCTTATTAGTGATGGAAAAAAGAGGTCAGGGTCACAGAACTTTTAATAGAGACATCAGGCATGTATACCAGGTTCTTGACCAGTATGAAATTTTACTTGTACCAGAATGTGGTATCTTTTCTTTCCTGTTAAAAAAATCTAGTGCTTCTTGGAAGAATCAGTGACCCGACTGGGAGGTGAACCTGAAGCAGGCTATTATCCCAGAGTATAAGGAACTATCAAAGACCATTAATTAATTAATTAATTAGGTCCATGTCAAAGGGAATCAGAAATTAGCTTGAATAAGCTTCTACTGTCCAAAGACAGAACAATTTTAGAATCAACATGAGTGCTAATGACAATGGATTGAAACACAAACATGTCTAAATGCTTGAGTTCATAGTGAAGAAATACTTCATTGCTCATCTTCAGTGGATTACAGAAACCAGCAGCTCATTGTCAGTTACCAGTTTTTATAATGAATTCAAGTGTGTATGTGAAAGTAGAACCTGCAGAGTCAAGCAGATTAGGAGCTAGATCAACCAAACTCACTATGCCAACCTAAAGGATAAAACAACATTGACCACTGCATTCCAAAAAGTAAAACAAAACAATCAGGAAAATGTATGCTTCAATGAGATGTTTGACCACATTAAGGAAGTAATAACTTTTTTAGGGGTAATAGTGTATTTTTCTTTTTTTTGTAGTTTCTCAGATTTTACAGATGTAGAATAAAACTACAGATGAAATGATGTACTATCTGGGATTAGCTTTGAAATAACCAAGAGGCATAGAAAAAAACGAAGGAAAAAATAGGTGTAAGATACAGTTTAGCTCGGTGGCAGTGTCTTTAATCCAGGAAACAGGGCGGCAGAGATAGGATAGTGAGTCCAAGGTAAACTTGGGCTCCACGGTGAGACTATCTTAAATACAAACAATGAAGGAATATGGCAGAGATGAACCAAAACTGGCTGTGTAGTGATTAAGTGCAGAACGTAGGTGATTTCCATACTTTGAAAATTCCTAAAATGAAAAGTGAAATAAACCCGGGTGTGGCAGCACATGCCTTTAATCCCAGCACTCGGGAGGCAGAGGTAGGAGGCCACCATGAAGCTACGTAGTAAAAGCTACATAGTAAATTCTAGGTCAGCCTGGGCTAGAGCAAGACCTTACCTCAAAAAAAAAAAAAAAAAAAAAAAAAAAAAAAAAAAAAAAGCAAACAACAACAAAAGTGAAACAGACAAATGCTCTGGGATATCGGAGTTACAGAGAGAGCACTGACACTACTAACCGGTGAGAGACACAGTAAGCCAAGGAGGCAAAGGATGAACAACAGGAAGGATGAGGGACAGAAAGTGACTGTGGATTCTGTTCACGATATATCCACAACAAGAACAACAAAAGGGGGAATTGCAATGAAGTATTTTTGGCCTGCATTTGTATTATTGGTGTACAACCGAGGTTGAGAAGATAATACTGTATTTTCTTAGTCCAGAGTTCTGAGCTCTCTTATCTATCAAAACAACCAGACTTGTTTAGCTAAGACTTCTTCCTTCTTTCTCCCCAGAACCCTTTAAGCTGTTTCCTAAGAGTTGCTAATCCCTACTGGAGAGCGAATTCTTGAAAATTATTATACTGCCTGAGCAAGTGGGGGTGTTACCTGACCCACCAGATCACGAGCTGGGTATGCTCACCGGCGCTCCATGGTCACGTGGAAGTGGCACAGGTGGAATCAACCGAGGCAGGTCAGGTGAGTGCTCACAGAGAGAGCGTGTCTTTGCCCACAGTGATGCTTTCCCCCTCTCAACTCATACTAATGGCTACACAGAGAATTCCTTTGACTAGCTGATTGTGAAAAAAAAAAGAAATTAAAAATACTTCTAATGGCTGTGCACTAAATCAAGCATCATTCGGGGTGGCTGCGACAAATGGCGAGAGTTGGGGGAATCTCAAGCACTAGACCTAAAAGAAGAAAGAGGCGTTAATTTATACTCATTATGGGCAAAGGAGTTAAGAGTGGGGCTGGAAAGTCAAGGATGGTGGAAGTGCAAGATAGAAAAGTTGTTGACAAGGAGGTCTAGGGAAGCGGTATGTGAACAGATTTCTCCAAAGGGTAGAGAATGTGTCTCATGTGAATGCTCACCAAAGGGCATTAGCTGTAAACAAGACTCTTGGAAAAGATGACTCTCCATCAATGACATTCAACTGCTTGTCTTGCTCAGTGATGCAGACTTTTTCTCACTAAGGCTGATGTGACTGTAGTCGTTACAGAGAACTTCAGAGAAGGGAATTGATTTGGGTCTCTGATACTGTTCCAGGGAGAACAGCTAGCCACTTGATAACGTAGGCAACAGCAGTGACTTGTATTTTAACACTCAGTTTACATGTAGATTCGCTTTTCCTACTCTGCTCATGGTGCTTTTAAGATTCCATCTGGATTGACAGCATGCTTCAAACATGTTACAGAATTACATATGATATCACTTCTGAATAAAACACCCATTATAAAAATACTTTTATTCCTTTATTTGCAGGCAGAGAGAAAGAGAGGAGAGACAAACAGAAAGAACGGACATGCCAAGGCCTCCAACCACTGCCTACAAACTCCAGATGCCATGCCACTTAGTGCATTTGGCTTTATGTGGGTACTGGGGATTTGAATCCAGGTCCTCAGGCTCTGTGGGAAAGTGCCTTAACCACTAAACCATCTCTCCAGCCCCTAAAACACCCATTTTACAGGCAAAATAATGAGGCAATGAGATGATGCCCAGTGGATCCACTGATCACTTTACCATTATAGAAACAGCTTGCCTATTGGATTGACCTTGGTCATTCATGGCACCTGTTGGGTGACATTTTGTGTGCATATGGTAGTTTTATAGATTACAATGTATTCTGATGTATGATGCTACTTTTTCTTTAGGTAGAATATAGTAGTCTAGGAAGCACAAGGTGGTGGCTCTTTTCACTATGACCCTAATGATCCTGTAGTAAAATATCTGCTGCTTCTCCCTGCAATACTGGGCTCTCCTGGTCTAGAGGTCTTCAATTCCCAAAGAAATACTGCTTACATGAAGGACTACAACAATTTCACAGAACATATTAAAATTATTAAAAAGACTTTAAGCTCAGGGAAATTCATAGCACCATAATTTTTCTTGTTACTACTATTTTGAGTTGTAACAATGATGTCTAATTGACATCTTAGTATCCAAAAGACACACCACTTATTTGAAGAATATACTTGGACTTAACAGCCATAGTCTGGCAATTCACTGAGGTCTACAATATGGACTTTATATGTCCTATACTAAGTAGCTTCCCTTTCGGAAAAAAAAGTCTTAAAATGCCAAAACTGAAGTAAATGCACAGAAGGCCTTTAACCTGTAGTGGGGCGTGCAATGATATAGAACTTCCTGGGCATGGGGGACATAATTCAAGAATACTGGAGCTTAAACAAGCACTTAACAATTTGGGAATTCTGCAAAGGGTCAGAAGCATTTGCATTATACCATCACTTTTTGGAGAAGTAATGAACATTAGCAATTCTAATCTAAGCTAATCTTGGGATGGTGGAGTAAGGAGACATTTTTTCTTTCATTTTTGAACTTACTTTAAGAATACATAAGTCACAACTCAAATATCTGTATATTTCTTTCTCCAAAGATTTACTTTTTCATTTTTACAATAGACAGATGTAGATATTCCACTTTAGTTGACTGCCAAACTGGCATCCAAAGCACAGAATTTAGCAAATACAAAGTCTGTGCAGAGCCAAATAGTATTAGAAGCAGGAGGTTTTTTTTTTTTTTGTTTTGTTTTTGATTTTGTTTGTTTTGTTTTTCAAGGTAGGGCGACATTCTAGCTCAGGCTGACCTGGAACTCACTCACTTTGTACTCCCAAGCTGGTCTGGTCTTGAACTCAGTGATCCTCCTACCTCTATCTCTGGAGTGCTGGGATTAAATGGATGCACTACCATCCCCGCCCCAGAAACAGGAATTTCATCAAGACACTTGGATAGAAGAGTGAAGACCACCATAGTACAATACATATAACTGGAAGGTTTCATGAAACTAATTGAGTATTTACTATGCCAGACACTGTCCTCAGTGCTAACTACGTCTCAAACTAATCCCATGAGTAGACTATTATTATTAGTTTTTGTTTTTTTTTGAGGTAAGGTCTCACTCTAGCTCAGGCTGACCTGGACTTCTCTAGTCTCAGGGTAGCCTTGAACTCATGGCAATCCTCCTACTTCAGCCTCCTGAGTGCTGGGATTAAAGGTGTGCGCCATCACGCTGGGCAAGAAGGCTATTATTTACATCCCATTTTATAAAGACATAAAGGCAAGAGAGGCTAAGTAACTGAATGTAAATGTTCCCACAGCCTCAGAATTTTTTTTTTCATTTTTCGTTTGTCGAGGTAGGGTCTCACTCTAGCCCAGGCTGACCTGGAATTCACTATGGAGTCTCAGGGTGGCCTCGAACTCACGGCAATCCTCTTACCTCTGCCTCCTGAGTGCTAGGACTAAAGGCATGAACCACCACACCCAGCTTCAGAATTTTTTTTTTTTTTTTGATTAAGATTAAACTTCTTACTTAAGTCTCTAGCAGGTGGAGACCTATTGGAGGTGTCCCACTGGGGGTGGGTTTGGAATCCAGTCCTGAAGTGTATGTTCAGAGCCAGCCTGAGCTCTGGTTGTTCATTCTCTCTTCTGTGGCTCCACCATGATGAAGCTTCCCCTAGAAATTGCAGGCCAGAAATAAATCCTTTCCTTCCATAACCTGCTTCTGGTCAGGAGTTTGACCCGACAACAGGAAGGTAACTATAGCAGGGCCAGAGTGGTTTGTCTTCCATCACCTTTGCCACCCTCTCTGCCATGTGGACTACACACTCAGCTGAGAGTAGAAGGAGTAAACGAGTACCTTGTCTGGGATATAAAACTGAGAAGGCACCAAAATCCTCCAGAGACCAAAGAAATAATCTAATAAAATATTTTTAAAAATTAGGTGCAGAAGCTGGGTGCAGCTGTGTGATCAGATTCTCAGCCCTGGGGAGACAGACAGGAAGATCCCTGGGCTTGCTGCCTAGCTAAGCTAGCTGAATCAGGTGAGCTTCAGGATGAGTAAAGAACCCTGCCAAAAAATAAGATGGAGAGTGACTGAGGAAGACATCTGATATCAGCCTTTGTCTATCACACACATGTATTCACATGTGCATGTGGATATACACATCTGAAGACACGGGCACACATGTACACCATGCAAAAATTAACCAGAATGTAGACAATGAATGAACAGAATATTAGAATTTTAAATGGAGAAAATATCACACTTGAGTTTTCCTTCTGCCTTAGGCTACTGTGTTAGTAGACATGTGTTTAAACTTTTGTACCTAAGCCAAGGGGTATAAAACCCCACTGTTAGCTTTACTATATACTCAAAATCTAAACCAAGTGAGTGTTTCCCTTTATGTTAAATGTTGAGCTCCAATGAATGCCTGGTTAATTTGGTAATAGTAATTACATGAACCACTGGAACCATCTTTCTGAAACATGCAACAGGTACAAGCAGTCTGTGAAGGATAAGTACCAATGAATATTGAATATTTGAAGCATTCCCCTTTTAGGGTGGTAAATTCATTGTTGGCAAAAGTAATTGCCACACTGAGTAAGTATATTCATTTACCTATCATTTACTGAGTGCCTACTCAGTGCTACAACTAGATACAACATCTCATACACAACTATAAAATGTTGAAGTGCAATTTTGATATAGGAAAATGGAGAGCACCACAGAACTAATTTTGGGTATACATATCTGCTTATGGGTTCATTTTCCCATTTTATCTTCACACTACCCTAGTTTTTTAGACTGAAAGATAGGCTTAGAGAAGACGTATCACATCTTCTCACAAGATCATTTAGGTAGAAAATGGTAGAAATTAGGTAAAACCCAGATCTCCCTCATTCAATCGCTGGCTTTTAGACTAAAAGCAATTCAAATTGGTCCATACGCAAAAGCGGTCTAGAGAACATATGAAATGGGAAGGTGAAAAAAGAAGGCTGTTTGCTAAATTCAAACTACCAAAATATGTATACATATTGTACTGGGCAAACATATTCTTAAAATCTTATATGAAAGGCATATAAGGAAATAAATATAAATGGAATAAAGACAAACCTAAGTGTTAAGCTTATATTTATGTAGGATAAAATTTGATTTACAGTATGCTTGATACAAGTATGAAACTTGCAACAACTGCTTGAGTTATGATTATACAGGACTTCAAATTCTATGAAGCCAACTATCTATCTACCATCAATACTCCAACACCACAAAATGCTATCACTAAACATGACCTATCTGAAACTAATTGGAACTAAAATTTGAAGTTTATACATATAACTTAATAAAAGGTCACAGCATTGTCAATAAAGAAATCAATTACATAAATACAAAAAAGTCACATACTTTTATATTTTTCTCTACCATATTCAGTGACCATGTAGTTTATGACTTTCAAGTTATTTCCCTACTTAAGAATATCAATTTATTTATTTACTTATTTTATTTGAAGGGAGGGGGTGAGAGAATGGGTGGGCCAGGGCAAACTCCAGACACATGCTCCACCTTGTGCAACTGGCTTATGTGGGTCCTGGGGAATTGAACCTGGGTGTTTGGCTTTGCAGGCCAGTGCCTTAACCACTAAGCAATCTCTCTAGCCCAGGAATGTCAAAAAAAATTTTTTTAAATTTAATTGACAACTTCCATAACTGTAGAGAATAACCCATGGTAATTCCCTCCTTCTCCCCACTTTCCTCTTTGAAACTCCACTCTCCATCATATCCTGTCTCAATCAGTCTCTGTTCTATTTTAATGTTATGATCTTTTCCTCCTATTATGATGGCCTTGTGTAGGCAGTGTCAGGCACTGAGAGGTCATGGATATCCAGGCCATTTTGTGTCTGGAGAAACACATTGTAAGGAGTCCTACTCTTCCTTTGGCTCTTACAAAGAATGTCAAATTTTGACTTACACTCATTAACAAAAGTCAGTTGGTAGGAACATGATTCCAATAGTTACTTTTAAAAAAATATTTTTATTTATTTATTTATTTATTATTTGAGACAGAGAGAGGAAGAGAGAGAGAGAGAGAGAGAGAGAGAGAGAGAGAGAGAATGGGCATGCCAGGGTCTCTAGTCACTGCAAACAAACTCCAGATGCATGTGCTACCATGTGCATCTGGCTTATGTGGGACCTGGAGAATCGAACCCCCGGCCTTAGGCTTTGCAGGCATGCACCTAACTGCTAAGCCATCTCTCTCCAGCCCTTAAAAGTCTAAGTTCTGATTAGTGAAAAGAAACAAAACATCCAGAAGGGAGTTAATTATATTTGAAATATTTTACAAATACTTTTTAGTTACTTTACTAAATATTGGACTTATTCACTTATAATAAATTTTGGACTTATTTATGGTAAGTATAATGAGTGTATCTTGTACAACTTGCTCTGAAGAACATTGAAGAATGCTTAATATGCATGGATATAGGGGCTGGGAATGTAGTTGAGCTGGAAAAGCACTTGCCTAACATTCAAGAAGCCCTGGGTTGAATCACCAACACAGCATAATTCTAGCTCTCAGGAGGTAGAGAAAAGAGGACAAGAAAGTTCAAGGTCAACCTTGGCTTCAACAGTGGGTTGAGGCCAGCCTGGGACAAATGAGACTGTCTCAAAAAGAAAAACCATTAATATTTAAGTAAAAAACACAATTTCTCCCATCTCTAAGAACGGTGGAGCCTAATAATTGGTTATAAACATTACGAGTTGATAACAGAAAATATTTGCACCTTTAAGAACCAACATTCTAAAGGAAATTCGTACTTACTTGATAGTCATTTCTCTTAATATTTGGAACATCCATGTTGTGAGTAGAAGGACAAATATCTTCATATTTTTTGCCTGTGAAAATATCAATTCCAACAAGGTGTACCTAACAGAGAAGGAGACCAGGAAAATGATTTAATCTCTGCCAAGTATATCACTCATTACACAAGAGTACAATCCCAATACTGATTACAACAAATTCTTTCAGTGCCTTCCAAGGTCATCTAATTTTACTTTCTTTAAAAAAAAAAAAAGCGCTGGTCATAGAACTGAATTGTAGCAAACAAATAGTGCGGCATGTCACGACTCAATGTAATAAGAGATTCCAGTAATTCCATTACAAGAGTACATAAGAAAAATGAAGGCAGGTTTCTTTTAACTGTTAGAACAGGTTTTCAAAACTGCAAACAAGGTGAGGTTCTAGGCCACTGCGATTCAGGAAAGTTTCAGTTTCTCGTTAATGAAAGATTATAAGGATCCAATAAAGGAAAACATTCATTGTAATACAGATCACTCAGGAACTGAAGGAGGAAAGCAATGTTCTTTCAAAATTTTAAGTACAGAAATCTCATGATGTGTAATGGAATAAAAATGATCATTCTAAAAGACAAAGCCAAAGAACTACTTGGAAGGGCACTTACCTTGGCATGCCCATGCTTTCCAGTTTTGGAAGTTGACATCTCCACTATTTTGCACGGTCGTCCTTTGAGCACCACGAAGCCGTTTTTGCGCAGGGCCGAGCACTGCATCGGGTAAGTGCTGGAAGCCCCAGCGTCTCCCGTAGTGAAATCAATTTCATCTGCCATGGTGGGCTGTTGGAGATGGCAGGTTTTTTTTTCCCCCCCAGGGAACTACGTAAAAAGTTTGTTTGCTTTTTAATAACGGGCGCGCAAGGCAGGGGACAGGTTTCGTTTTAGGCAGCTTACAACGTTAAGCATCACGGGTCCGTTATTTTTGCATTTATAGTATACCCATTCAAGATTTGTGGGTACTTGGTTAATTCAGGCCTCTACAAACTTTTCCAGCCAGGAGTGGGATGGTGGGAAGGGAGACCTTAGAGGAGCTCGCTTTGGGATGATGGGGGTGTGGGGAAGGACACCTTGCTCGGATGCTGACCCGCGCTGGAGCCGCGGGGTCCCGTTCCCCATCATCTTACCGCAGAAGCAGCCCACGACCTTCCCTCGCCGGGCTGCCGGGCCCTCATCCTGCGTCCGGATCCCGCTGCCGGGGCCCCAGCCCAGGCCTCACGTCCTCGGAAGGATGGGGACTCGGCCAGCAGCACCTGGCCCTCCAGTAGCGGACGCGCACTCCGCCCTCCACCCGCAGCGCCGCCGCCCCGGCGCCGGCTGTTCCATCAGCATCCCATCCCGGCCCGGCCCGGCCCAGCCCAGCTCCGAAGGGCCTGAGCCCCGGCGGCGGGTCCTGCGCTCGCCTCCCGTCTCCCATCCATCTTCCCGGCTTCCCTGCGGCCGGGACTCTGCTGAGCGCGCGCGGTACCCAGCGCTGCTCTCCGCAGTCCCCGTCCCCACCAGCTTTTCCTCCCCGGGTGTCTTCACCTCTCTTTCCGCAGGCACCCAGCGCCTGCTCGCTGCGTCCGCGCCGCCGGTCCCCTGCAGCTGCGGCGGCGACGGCGGCGGTGGCGGCCGCGGCGGCTCGCAGACACGGGGCGGGGCCGCCACACTTTCCACACCCCGGCCCCCCGCCCCCACCTCGGCCCCACTTCCGGGATAGGCCCCGGCGCGTCACAGGCCCCGCCCCCGGGGCTGCCATTGGCCACCGGCTTCTCGAGGCCCCGCCCCGTCACGTGAAGCGCGCCCTGGCAACCCCACGTGCTGCGGATTAGTGCACTTCCGGCGTGCAGGGTGCCTTCTGGAGTCGGGTCCTTGAGCGAAGCCCGGCAACGTGCTCCGTCCGGCTTGAGTTCAGGGCACCCCGTGGACGAACCGAGCCACGCGCCCTGAGGACCTTGCCCTCAAGTAGGTGGCGGATGTCACGTGACGCCCCCAGGACTCGCGAGTCCCGTGGATTCTCCAACTGTTCCTAGTGCCAGCGGAGGGAGCCTTAGTTTGGTTATGAGCCTGTGGCCCACTTTGGGGTGGAAACTCGAAGAGCACAGGCGCAGTGTTTTAGTAAATGGCTGCGCGTTTAAATGGTGTGCATTAAACCTATGGGGAGTTGCTGGTAGTGTGGTGTCTTATCAGTTAAGTGTTCCAGGGAGTAGGAACTCCTGAAATAATCATGAATAAGCCCACTCCTCATACCACATAGAGGCTGTTACAGAGACGTAAGAGGCAAAGATGTCTATCCAGAAACGAGGTCTACAGCCCTTCTTTCTCCTGGCATTGACATCCCATAGAAGTTTGTCTTTTCTTTGCATATCGTGTTGGTACCATTGGTTTATCTTCAAAATCCACCCAGAGCCCATAAACTTGCATGTGATTGAACACAAAGGTTAAGAGATGAGTAACCCCTCTATAACTTCGTTCTCACTATAAGTCTCCCACCTTGAAGAGATGACTTTAGGAAATTACTTTCCACTTATCCCAGTTCTCGCTGCCCTGTGATTTAGCATTGTAATCTTGCACGTAGTCCCATTTCTCACAATCCTATAAATGATAGGCTTAACATGTATTTCATTTGTGTGATTTTACCAACACGTCTCTCTTTATCGGTATTTTAAAAGTATTTATTTATTTGAGAGAGACAGAATGGGCCCTCCAGGGCCTCTAGCCACTGCAAACAAACTCCAGAGGCATGTGCCACCTTGTGCATCTGGCTTACATGGGTCCTGAGGAATTGAACCTGGGTCCTTAGGCTTTGCAGGCAAGCACTGTAACCACTAAGCCATCTCTCCAGCCCTTATCAGAATTTTGAGTTTTATAAAAGGCAGGGAAAAGTCATATGCCCCAGATCATGCAGCTAGTAACTCACAGACCCAAGATTGAAATCCCTGCTCTGTCTACCATTATATGTTGCATTCAAGTAAGATTTGTATTTGAGTCAAATGACTGTTTTAGTTCATCCAACAAATACAACCCCCTCTTCCAAAAGCTTTGGAAACATTAGAAAACAGCCAATACTAAGCCTTTGTTCCTAGGGAAAATCCAAGATGAGGTCTTGTAGCCTATGGTCACATTTATGTTAATGATCAATGAGATCTTGTGTTACGTGTGTTTCTGTTTCAGGACACCTTATTCAGTATGTATTAACATTGAGTTTGTGGCCAACAGCAGCTATAACTTGTGCCTGATGGTATTTGTATATGTGTATGTGTAAAGTATTGGTGTGGTGTGTGATGTATGCACATGTGGGTGTACAGATGTGTGAGCCATATGCATGCATATAGAGGCCAGAGGAGAACATCTGCTGTCATCTCTTATTGCTCAGCATGTTTCCTTGAGATAGGATCTATCCCTTAACCTTGAGCTGCCATCAGTCAGCAAGCCCGGGAGATTCTGTCTCCATTATAGACATGCATGAGCACACTCACCTTTTATAAACTCAGTGTTCTCCTGCCTGAGAATAGAAACTTCATGTTCTCCTGTAGTGGTTTGAATGTAAAATATCCCCCATGCCCTCAAGTGGTTTGAATACTTGGTCTCCAGTTGGTGGCAGTTTGGGAAAGTTGTGGAGCCTTTGAGAGATGGAGTTCTCTTGCCAGGGCTAGCTTAGCTCACTCTTGCTGCTTCCTCCCTGCTGCTGTGACAAGAAGTGACACCCAGCTTCTCTGCTCTGCTGTTTTTCCCATCACAATGAAACTTTCCCTTGAAACTATAAGCCAAAATTAACTCTCTCATTCCATAACTGGCTTCTGGTAGGGTATCTTGTCCAACCAACAAAAAGAAGGTAACTGTTACATGCTCTTACCTGCTGAGCCATCTCCCCAGCCCACCTGAGGATATTTTACCTACACGCACACTTTTTTTTTTTTCTGTTCATCACAGCACAACTTTCTTGGGCTTTATGAACACTGGATGGGCTTTCAGCATGCTGTTTGGGAACCATTTTAAACAATGAAATCACTAACAAGAGGCCTAAAAATGCACTCCTTCCCCACGCACACACATATTTGGTAGTAAATAGACCGAAAAGAACAGTTGTTTACAGTTTGACAGTTGAAACAATTAGAGGAGAGCAGTGCTATGTTTGACCTTCACTAGAGAAGTGTACATATTTAAATCTCTGTACACATTCACAAATGACCTAGAAAGAACCACAACTATTGAATTGGAGGTTACAAGTGAATTTTTTTGTGTATACAAAATAACCAGATATAACCGCCCCCCCAATGAGTACTGACTTAGTTTAGTGCCTTAACTCTGAAATTCCCATGTAGATCAAGACAACACCTGGTTTATAAATTGCCAGCCCAGTCCAAGAGACAATCCAGTAATTTCCAAAGAAAAACAACACATAAAAAACTATAGGGTACTTAAAAGCTTCCTTATTTAGTCTAGGGGATGTTCACTTGATACATAAGGCAATCTGCATGTGATTTTGAGTTTTTGTACTGACACACTGAAAAGCTTATAAGCTGTTGCATTTACTTTCTTGAGGCTGGGACAGAACATCTGACTAAAAGCAGTTTATGGGAAGGAAAGGGTTTATTTAAGCTTACAGTTTTTTTTAAAATTCTTATTTATTTGCAAGGATATATATATATATATAGAGAGAGAGAGAGAGAGAGAGAGAGAGAAAATAAATGAATGAATGAATGACAATGGGCATGCCAGGGCATAGTGCCACTGCAAACAAACTCCAGATGTGTATGTCACTTTCTGTGCCCAGCTTTATGTTGGTACTGAGGAATTCAACCCAGATCATTAGGCTTTGCAGGCAAGCTCCTAACTTCTGAGCCATCTCACCAGCCCTCAGTTTACAGCTTTGAGGGAAAGTTTCATTAATGGTAGAGAAAGCATGGCAAGAACAGGTAGCAAGGTATCATGTCCTGTCACTTCAGCTGGGAGGAAGCAGCAAGAGTAAGCTAGTGAGCTCTGGCAAGGGGGGTTTGGAATACAAAATTCTAAACCTCACCTCCACTGACACACCTCCTGCAGCAGGGCTCTCCCTTCCAAAGGCTCTACAACTTTCCCAGATTACCACAACTGGGGATTAAGTATTTAAAACACATGATCCCATGAGGGACATTTCATTCCAACAACCCCATAAGGTGAAATTAATTTCCAATAATGTTTTGTTTAGCCTAATAAATATGTCCAAAATATTATTCCATGTGTAACCAATATAAAATTTATTTCTAAGCTACTTTGCATTCTTTTTTCCTTACTAAGCTTTTAAAATATGGTGTGTGTTTTTCCTTTAACATCTCAATTCAGACTAGCAATATCTCAAGTGCTTGGTAGCTGTATTTGGCAGCTGGTGGCTATCATTGGACTTTGGATTGGAAGGTATAGAGACTAATTCTCTGGGAATGAGAATCTAATTTCAGATTCGAAAAATGGGTAGAAGTTGTAAATGGGAAGGTGTCATGGTTTGGATGTGAGGTGTTCTCCCGCAAATCTCATGTTGGGGCTTAGTTCTCAAGTGGTGGCACTATTTTGGATTTCTGGGAACTTTAGTCGGTGAGACTTAACTGGATATAGTAGGTCGTTAGGGGTGTGCCTTTCAGGGTCTCTTGTTCCTGGCCCCTTCCGGTCCCCCTATGCTTCCTGTCCTCAGTGAGAAGCTTCTCTGCCATGTGCTGCCCACACATGATGTTCTGCCCAGGTGCATGGGACCAGGCAGCCAAGGAATGAACCCTTGCCGACTGAGCTGAAACAAATACTTCCTCCCTTAAGTCGTTTATGTCAGCACATAACAATGAAAAGCTAATACAGAAGAGGTTTATAAAATACATTTGAGCCAAATGGGATGGAAGTACAAAGGCCTGTAGGTAACAAAATTTCAGCTTTACTTTGTGCTGGAAATGTATGTACTGTAACTGTAGAGACAAGTGAATTTGGATATTTTCTCAAGGGCAATAATCACTGAAACAATATGAGAAAATAAGAGTATGTTTTCTATTTAGACAGATCATTCTGGTCATGATACAGAGACTTTTTCAGTAGAAAATCAGAAGTAGAAAATTAATTATAAGGAAAATAATTACCTTAATTAAGTGGTACCTATGAAGAGACAGAAGAGTGTTGCAAGGGAAAATGGAAAGGATGTCATAATTAATTGAATGTTAGAGGTCAAAATGGAGTGGCACAGGATGTAAAGGAGAAATAATCAAATTAAGACACAATATTTTATGGTATGAATATTGGGGGATTGGTGGTACCATTCACTGGGATAGAAAATGTGGGAGAAGAAGCAAATTTTGAGGGAAAGTTGTGTTCACTTTTGGGAACAGTAAGTTTAAAATTCTTATGGGAAAATGTCTACCTGAAGTAGAAGTACAAGTTTGTGAATCATCAGAATATAGGCAATGCTGATAGCTGTGGGTATGGCTGAAATCTCTTGGGAGTAATTATGCAGAGTGAAAAAAAGAGAGAGAATATTGTATTTCTTAGATGACAGCATCAAAACCCAGCTCCTGTGAGTTTAAGCAAAAGACGTGTATAGGAATGATGAGGAAGAACTCCAGGTTTGAAGGAAATCCCAGAGACAAAATCATGTGACCTGAGAGCTTTTATATGAAGAACTTTTGTATATTCTCACCTGATGCATTAGCATGAGCAACCTACATGTCAGTGGTGAAATTCTCAGAGGTAATGTTCTGAATGAGCAACCTACATGTCAGTGATGAAATTCTCAGAGGTAATGTTATGGAAGATGGAATTCCTGTTGCTCTAGCTTTAAATTCTTATCTAGCCCTTGACAAGGCACCTTGCTTCAAAAATACAGTTCTGGCTCTATATAAGTTTCAACTACATCAGTGACCTTTAAAATGGTCTCAGAATGACATTAACTAAACTAGCAAACTGTATTAGATAGCTGTATACATGCCATGTTTTCGCTTTCTGTGGTGGTTCATCTGTTTTCCAACTTGACAGGATTTGGAATCAACATGGAAACAAATCTCTAGTCGTGTTCATGAGGGATTTTCTAGATTAAATTGTTTGAGGTGGGAGAACCTGTACTAACTATAGGCAGGACCATCCCATTGGGGTGGGATATTGGATTGTATAAAAAGGATAAAGCTATCTGATCTGAGTATTTGGCATTCATTGCTTTGTTCTGTTTCCTCACTGCTGAACTGCCTTCCCATTCTGTAAGCTGGGCTAAAGCTTCCTCCCTTAAACAAATTTTTGTCAGCTATTTTGTCTCAGCAACAAAAGATAACTGATACACTTTCTGTCATTGTAACAAATACTATAGACAATCACTTATAAAGAGAACAGGTTTATTTTGGCTCACAGTTCTGGAGGTTTTAGTCAATGATCAGTTAGCCCTGTTGCTTTTTAGTCTGTGTTGAGGCAGCACATAAGGCAGGAGAGTGTGGTGCAACAAAACCACTCACCTCATGGCCTTGAGTACAAGGGAAAAGAGGAAAACCTCATACAAGGGCACACCCACAATGACCTAAAGCCCTCCTAAGGTGCTTCTGTTAAAGGTCTACCATCTTCCAATACTGCTGCTGTGGTTTTCAAGCCTTTGACACATGGGCTTTTGGAGGACATCCATGATCCAAACTATAGCACAACATACTGACATATACCCACACTAGTAAACTAAGATCATTTAGTTTTATTGAGCTTCTGTCTGTGATTGGGCACCCTTCATTTCCACAAGTGATTTCCATTTTTTTGACTACAGTCCCCCCCCCCATGTATGGTTTTATTTTCTGCAGTTTTAGTTATTATCTGTGGCCAACTATGGTTGAAAATATCAAATAGAAAATTCTAGAAATAAATAATTCATGAATATTAAATTACATGATATTTTGAGTAGAAATGATGAAATCTCATGCTGTACTGCTTCTTTCTGTCCAGGACATGAATTGTCCCTTAGTCTGGCACATCCAGTCATTAGCTACCTTCATTATCAGATCAACTGTCATGTTATTACAGTGTATGTGTACAAGTAATCCTTATTTTCTTAATAATGGCCCCAAAGTACAAGAATAGTAATGTTGGCAATTTGGATATACTAAAAATAAGCTGTAAAGTGATCATTTCAAGTAAAAAAGCTGAGTTTGTGACTTAATACAAAGTTATATTTTGAGCTTCAGCTGTACGGTAAGAACAAATCTTCCATCCATGAAATTGTGAAGAAGGAGGTAAAAGAATCTATACTAGTGTTGGCTGTATCTCAGACTGCAGAATTTATGGTCACAGTGCTTAGGAAGTGTTCAGTGAAGATGGAAAAGGAATTAAATTACAGAACTTGGTACTCAGTGACATCAGGCATTTCTTGGAAGCTCTGTGGAGAAGAGCAGACTCCTGTTGATGTCAGGAGACACCTGAAATTCTTTTGTAAGATACTTTATTTATTTGACAGAGAAACAGGGAGAGAGATAGAATGGCCATGCCAGGGCCTCCAGCCACTGCAAAGGAACTCTAGACACATGCGCCCACTTGTGAATCTGGCTAACATGGGTCCTGGGGATTCGAACCAGGGCCCTTTGGCTTTGCAGGCAAATGCCTTAACTGCTAAGCCATCCCTCCAGCCCCTGAAATTCTTTTTGTGACCACACGTTTACTTCCAGGCACTTTAGTTTTACCTTCAGCTTTCAGCTTCCAAGTTGGGGTTGGATTCTGGCCTAAGTAACAATGGAGGGTGCGGCATAGTGGAATTACTGCCTTCCTCCTCAGGGAGAGACAATTTCCTCAGGCAAGGCAGAAATAGCTGCTTTAAAACAAGAGAAACTTTCTCAGTCAGGTATGTGCTGTTGGTAGTGTTTCGAGAAGATTTGGAAATTTGGAGTGATTTTATCTTTTCAGGTATCCCCATTCTTGCAGGGTCTTCCCTTTCAGCTACCTAATCGTTACAAATAAGTCTTGATTCCAACAATTCATAGGCTCAAACTATTGTTTGCTTCAAATCAAATCTTAGCCTTTTAATTATATTTTTTTCTTTAAGGTAGAATTTAGGGATTAAACAACCTTTGGGTTAAAATATCCTTCCTATTGGAAATAGCCATCTTATCCACAGAGTTCTAGACTCTTCTCATCCTTTCACTCCATTAAATTATCTCATGGCAGCAACTACCCCTTTTCTTCAAGTAGCACTTTCACTTTCAGTCAGCATGTAGTCCTGGAGATGATTTGTTGAGCTGTTTCACTGTTGTGTAACATACACTGCTATGTTCTGCTTTTGTAATGTGAACAGATTCAAATAGATTATAGAGCTGTATCAACCAACTTCATTGTGCAGACCTACATAAAGTAAAAAACAAACAAACGTCAGATGTGGCTAGCTTCCATCTAATCTTGGCTCTATCTACTTCTTTTATTTTAGAGTATGTTCACTGCTGAAGTTAAGCAGTGTCTTAGGTGGCTGAATTATTCCCTATGCTTGCATGTCTTGATGGGGGTAGAAACAGGATCAGTAGGACTTCCTATTCATAAGGCAAGCTCCATTAGGGAGAGAGTGTCTTAAGGAAATAAGGCAGAAGAGTGATAGACGAGGAGCCTGATGTCCTCCTCTGGCCTCTGCAGGTATACACACAGGATATGTGCATCTATACACACGTGTACATAGCACATGTGCACAAACTGTACATGCACACAAAAAAACCCAGTAATGTGGGTGAAATTGCATCTTTTAATGTTTATTTTAGAAAAGTGTTAAATGAGTAGCATAGATTTCTACCTTCAGAATATAGTGAACAAAGGGCAAAGAGCATCCACCGTAAAGGTCTGTGGACTTTTCCGTTGGAGGGCCAGATCACAAGTATCTTATACTTGTTGGGCCATTCAGTCACTTGCAGCTACTCAACTCTACCATTGTAGCCTAAAAATATGTATAGAGAATATGTAAGCATATGAGCATGACCATCTTTTAATATTATATTTATAAAATAAGAGATGGGTCATAATTTGAAGAATTCCCTAAAATTTGTGTGGTGGAAATTTTATCTCTAATACATCAATGTTAGAAGATGGGATCCTTTTGTCTAGAGGACTCCACCCCAAAGAGTGGGTTCCTACTTCCATATAAAGGGCACATGAGACTGGGTTTTCTATCTTCTGTTCTTCTACCATATAAGGACTGAGCATTTATTTTCTTTTGTGCTCCCACCACCTACCTTTGAAGACACAGTGATGAGGTTTTCAACAGTTTCTAGTGCCTTGATCTTAGAGATTCCAGCCTTTAGACATCTCTGCTATGGAAATACAGAGTGGACTAAGACATTCACTAATTTCACCATGAGACTCTGCCCTTCACAACCCAATCATATCCCAAGGCTGTCCTTCCTATAATCCCATCACTTTAGGGATTAGGATCAAAATACATGTTTTGTGGAAACAGGTGCATTTAATTTGTGGTAGATACATGATACTGCATTTGTCATAATCCATGCAACTTTACAACAGTAATCAGAAACCTATGAAATGGAAATAAATCATGTAGGAGAATAGGGGTTCCAACAAGGAATGAAGGTGTGGTGGTTTGACTCAGGTGTCCCCCATAAACTTATGTGTTTTGAATGCTTAAGTCCCCAGCTTGTAGCAATTTGGGAATTGAAGCCTCCTGGAGGTAGTGTATGGTTGTGGGACAGGCTTATGGGTGTTATAGCCAACTTCCCTTTGTGAGTGTTTGGACACACTCTCCAGCTACTGTTTTCCACCTGATGTTGACCTGGAGGTGATGTTCACCCTCTGCACATGCCATCATTGTCCCTGCCATCATGGAGTTTCCCATTGAGTTTGTAAACCCTTTCCTCTTACAAGCTGCTCTTGGTTTGGTGCTTTCTACCAACAAAGTAAAGCTAATGACAACAGACAGTATGATAAGAAAATTCTAACCTTCCTAGTGAAGGCCATGTAGTGGGTGCTGACCTGGATTATTATAGAAATGGGTGGAGTCTATGAAGCTAAATCCAGAAGGAACTGCATGAAGAACCAGATTCTGGTTGATAAAATGTTTCCCTGGCTTAGAGAGATGGCTTAGAGGTTAGGGCACTTGCCTGCAAAGCCTAAGAATGCTTGTTTGAATCTCCAGGTCCCACATAGCTAGATACAAAAGTGATGCAAGTATGCAATGTTGCACATGTGCACTGGGGGCACATGCATCTGGAGTCCATTCACAGTGGCTGAAAGGCTCTGGTGAGCCCATTCTCTCTCTCTCTCTCTTTCTCTGCCTCTTTCTGTCTCTCACAAATAAAATTAAAAGAAAATTAAAAGTGTTTTCCCAAAACATATGAACTAACAGTTCATGGAATGCAGAATTGAAGCCAGTTTTCTCACTGTTTGGAAAGAATTTACGGAAATACAGGAGAGGATACTAGAATGATCTATGTAGTTGTGGTGGTTTAATCGTAAAATATCTTCCATAGCCTCATACGTTTTGAATACTTGGTCCCTAGCTGGTAGAAATTTGGGGAAGTTGCAGGGCCTTTGCTAGAAGCTGTGTGTCATGGGTGGAGTGGGGCAGACCTTGAGCTTTATTAGTTCAGCCTTACTATTAGTTCATGGCTAGCTCACTCCTGTGTGTGTGTGTTTCATAGGTGAGCACATACTTGTATGTGTTAGCTCTACCAACTGAGAAGGCCTAGAAGCAATATTGTCATGTATTGGCTTTTTTTTTTTTTTATTGCTGTGACCAAATACCTGACAATAAGCAATTTAAGGGAAGGTTTATTTTGGTTTACATTTGAGGGGAGACAGTCCATCATGTCGGGAAAGGTATGGAGTCAGGAGCAGAGGCAGCTGGTCACATTTTATCTATGGCCAGAAGCAAAGAGAGTGAATAGGAAGTGGGGCTGGGCTACAAAAATATTAATGCCAATCCCCACTGAATCTCTTCTTTCAGCAAGACTCTACCACCTCATAAAAGTTCTTTAACCTTTCTAAACAGCACCATCAGCTGGGGACTAAGTGTTCAAACATGAATTTATGGGGGGCATTTCTTGTTCAAATTACAACATTCTGCCTCTGTTCCCCATAGCCTCATAGCTATCTCATGATGCAAACTGCAGTCCTTCTAACTTCAAAAATCCCCATAGTCTTTACTAGTCCTACCACTGCTCAAAAATCCAAAATCTTTTCGGGACTCAACAATTTCTTAACTATGAGCCCCTATAAATCAAAAACAAGTTACATAGTTTCAGTATACAATGGCACTGGGTAAACATTCCCATTCTGAAATTATAGGAGTGGAGGCTGTATTAGTTCTCTAGAGGAACAGTACTGGTAGAGTGAATTGTATTAAAAAGGGGATTTATTGGGTTAGCTTATAGCGTCCAACAATAGTAGTCTGTAGGCTTAAGAGTCAAGGAATGTGGTAGCTGCTCAGACTACCTGGCTGGATGGCTCAGTAGTCCAAATCCAGCACTGAAGGCCTGAAGGCCTGAAGGCTTCCTTGAGAGCCACTGGTTTTCAGTCCATGCTGGTCTCCAGTCCATGCTAGTCTCCAGTCCATGCTGGAAGGCAGCAAGCAGCACCATCAGCTAGGTGGGGGGGGGGGAGGCATTCTTTTCTCCTAGAGCTTCTTTAGATAAAGCCCCCACTCCTAGAGGGCTGTCCACTCTAGGGGAAGGACTTTCTCCTTCAACTAATACTTCTTGGAAGCAACCTCAGAGACCCAACCAATTTACAGGAATGTCTGTGGATTCCTAATCTGACCAAGTAGACAATAGAACTTAACTATCACAGAGGCATGGCAAAGAAAAAAGACCAAAGCAAGACCAAAACTCAACAGAGCAAATACCAAATCCTTTATTTCCATGTCTAGTATTAGAGTCTTGTGATGGAATTAGCTCCAATTGTAGTGATTTGTATGTAAACTGTCCCCAGTAGCTGCATGTGTTTATGATTAAGCCTCTGTGGTAGTTTGAATGTGATAGTGTCAATGTATATCCCCATATAGTCAGATGTTTTATTAAAATTAAACTTGTAACTTGGGTCTCTAGCCCTCTGGCTGGAGGAGGTCTCTCTTGGGGAGTATCTTAGAGTCCAGCCCTAAGGTATGTTTGGGAGTGGATGTAATTCTAGCCCAAAAGTGTGTGGTGAGAACATTTTAAGCTCTCAGGGTTTTGTGTTTGCTGGTGTTGATGTTTGCTTGCTGTAGTTTTTCCTCTCTGTTTGGATGGATGGAAGTAAGCAGCTTCTTCTGCCATTGATGGAGTTTGCTACAACAGCCTCATACTTAATCTCCAGTTGGGGGAGTCTTGGGGGGGTAGAGCTTTGTTGGAGGAGGTGCGTCAGGGGGGCAAGCATTAGTATTTTTTGCTTGAAAACTTTTTTTATTGACATCTTCCACAATTACAGGCAATAAACCATGGTAATTCCCTCCCCCTACTTTCCCCTTTGCAACTCCACTCTCAATCACACCCCTTACCCCTCTCAATCAGTCTCTCTCTTATTTTGATGTTAACATTTTTTTCTCCTACTATGATGGTCTTGTGTAGATATTGTCAGGCACTGTGAGGTCATGGATATCCAGGCCATTTTCTATCTGGAGGAGTGCATTGTAAGGAGTCCTATACTTCCTTTGGCTCTTACATTCTTTCTGACACCTCTTCTGCAATGGACCCTGAACCTTGGAAGGTGTGATAGAGATGTTTCAGTGCTGTGCATTCCTCTGTCACTTGTTCTCAGCACCATGGTGCCTTGTAAGTCATCCCAAGGTCAATGCCATTTGAAAAGAGAAGATTCTCTAACCAGAAGTGAGAGTAGCATTACTACATGGGTATGAACATTAAGAGAAGTGTTTACTGGGCAGTTTGGTTAGCATAGTATATACATTTAGGCAGACACCAGCAGACATTATACCCTTAGGGCTCATGACTTCCCCTGGTGTAGGTTTTCAGTATCAGGGATGTATTCCCTCCCATGGATCAGGCCTCCAGTCCAATTAGAGAGTGATTGTTTCTCCCCATAACAGACATGCCACTATTGCGCCCATTGGCTCATTTGGCCTGACTGGCCAAATTTAAGGCTTGCAGTGTCCACTGTTGTTTATCTCCACTGGAGATTTCTCTCTTTCCTGTGGAACTGCAAAGCATTAGGATTTTATAGTCCAGCTCCATTTTCAGTGCTTTTGAGCTTGCTTTCTTGCTTCCTTTCTGCTGCTATTGAGGTGTGATGTCTGCTCTTGTGATGCTTCTGCATCATGATGAACCTTCTCATAAAAACTGTAAGCCAAGCCAAGCATGGTGGTGCACACCTTCAATCCCAGCACTCAGAAGGCAGAGGTAGGAAGATCTCCATGAGTTCTAGGCCACCCTGAGACTACATAGTGAATTCTAAGTCAGCCTGGGCCACAGCGAGACCCTAACTCCAAAAACAAAACAAAACAACAATAATAAAATCTGTACGCTAAAATAAACCTTTCCTTCCATAAGCTGCTTCTGGCTTGGGCATTTTGTCCCAGCAACAGAAAGGTAACTGCTGTATCAATAGAGTTCTTGGGGGCTAGAGGGATTACTTAGTGGTTAAGGTGCTTGCATACAAAGCCAAAGGATCCAGGTTCAATTCCCCAGTACCCATGTAAGCCAGATGCACAAGGTGGCACATGTGTCTAGAGTTTGTTTGTAATGGCTGGAGGCCCTGGCATACCCATTCTCTCTCTCTCTGTCTCTCCTTCTTCCTTTCTGTGAAATAAATAAATAAAAACAAATTATTTAAGAAAATAGAGGCCTTGGACCTTTCTTAAACCTCATGAGTTGGGCCATCACTGTTCACATTCTTCCTTGCCTTGTCTTCCAAATTCTCTCCAGAAAGGCCCATTAAGCTCTGCTTAAAGTATTCTAGGGATTTTCTAGAACAAAGTTCCAAATTTGCCCATCCCTCCCACAAATCAGTTACAAATGCCTATGAGCCACATGACCTGGTTTGTAACAACAATGGGCTCACTTCTCAGCACCAGGTTTTTGCAATAACTAGTTTTCTGTAGAATCAACTTAAGAAAGGGTTTATTTTAGTTTACATTTGAGGGTATATAGTCTATCATGCAGCAGGTGGTTGCTGGTCACATTGGATCTACAGTCAATAAGAAGTGAGGTCTGGGCTATAAAATCTTAAGGTCTTCCCCTAGTGACCCAAATCCTGTAGCTCCTATTCCAACATCGCTAGCTAGTGATGAAGTCTCTGGATTACCAATTCCACCCCCTCAGCTGGGTTGCTCACAGCCATGGGAAAACTCTATTCTGAACCAGCAGCTCTGGCTATTTCAATTCCCTGGAAACTCCAAAACATCCTCAAGACTATAGTACAAACCACAGTTCATCCATGCAATGGCTCCATTGGGTCTCCATGCAAGGAATCCAACAACCCTGTCTCAAATCTCTCAGTTGCCATTTCCAAAACATAATGCATGTTGCAAATCCAATGAACCTCTCTTTCCTGCATTTGTTATACTTTCATAGTGTTGGGCCTTGAGAGGCCTGGACGTGAGGCCTAGTGGAACTTCCTGAGCCTAGCTAAACTTTGGTGATCTGCCTCTGGCCAGACGTGACTCAGCAAGACGCCTAATGGCTTCTTGCCTGCTACTTCCGCACGGGAGTTAGAATTATCATTTCAATAGTCACAGTTTACTATTGGCCCTTACCTCTCCCCCCATCCTAGAATCCCTTCCTTCATTCCCAACATTATATAGGCAACTGCTCATAGCAATAAATCGAGTTCCTGCTTCGACAAGACTCCCGACTCAGTGTGGTTTTTCTCCGGTGGCCAGGAGAGGTCTGAGTTGTCGGACTCTCATTTCCTCCTCAACCCCTTGGGAGGAACCAGCAGGCCTGGTCCTTCCCTCAGCACTACCTGCCCCCACCGGTGGAGCCCGGCATCTGGTGCCCAATGTGCAGCTCTTGGAGTCCGGCAGACTAGTGCCCCGTGAGAGGCATTCGTTGAGGAGGTCAATCAGTGTACATATGCGGGTGAGCGTACCCTCATAAGTTATGAGGTAGTCTTCATATTTAATGTGCTAAACTTTGCTTCTGTAACCTGTACTTGTTTGTCAACATCTCTTCGTTCCTTTTCTCTTTCCTTTCACTCTCGATTTGCCGGCAAGCTGCATCTGCGACTTTGTATTTCTGAAGGCTTGTGCTTCTCTCTCTCTCTCTCTCTGCTTGGGCCTGTGAAGGCAGGCCAGCTTTTTCTGCCATTATGGAACTTCCCCTGGATCTGTAAGCTTCAATAAATATCCCTTCCTCCATAACTGTACCTGGTCTGGAAGTTTATCTCAGCGAACCTAAAGCTGTCTGATACAGACCAAGGAGTGGACTGAGATGAACCTGACCATGTGGATGTTGATCTTTTGGAACCTTTGTTTTGGAGGAATAGGCATGGACTTGGTGCTTGCAACTGAAGGTGTCTTCTGGAGTGGTAAGCCAAATTTTATGGACTGTTCTAATAAGAGTCTTAAAATACTAAGTGCAGATACCATTAAACTTCAAGGCTTGGATTATGAGCTTTCTTAAGGGAAAGGAAAGACTGCAGGGGACTTTGTTGGAACTGGGCTACTGGCATAAGGGGTGGCTGCGTCCTGCTGCCCAGGCCCAGAGATTTTGATCAAGGTTAAATTTGTAATGGACTGATGTGCTTGGCTAGAGATATTGGACTGAGAGATTTAAATTTTTTGTTTTTTTTTTGTTTTGGTTTCTCGAGGTAGGGTTTCACTCTAGCCCAGGCTGACCTGGAATTCCCTATGGAGTCTCAGGGTGGCCTAGAACTCATGGTAATCCTCCTACCTCCGCCTCCCGAGTGCTGGGATTAAAGGCGTGCACCACCACGCCCGGCTGAGATTTAAGATTTTAAACTGGAAAACCTCAAACAAGTTGAAATTACAGGCACAGAGACTGGCTTTAGATTAAAAGTGTTTAACTTGTTTGATTTTGCAGGTCTCAATATCTTAAATTGGTCAAGACTGTGGGGACCTTTGAAATTGAACTGGGTACAATTTATAATGTGTGATGGTTATAAATCTATTAGGAGCCAGGGGCAAAATGTGGTAATTTGAATAGATGGCCCCCAATATATTCAGTTGTTTATTTGTTTGTAGTTTACCTTCTGCAGCCACCTGGCTGGAGTCAATGCCATTGTGTGGATCTTAAGGTGTGGTGGTGGGTTTCAGACTTCAATCTAAAGATATGTAAAGTGTGCCTAGCTGGAGTTCCTGAAGTGTGCTGTGGCTTTTGGCTTTATCTTCTTATCAGTTGATACCTTTTCCTGCGCCTGCTGGGCATTGGCACATGCCCGGGGGGAAAAATCTAAACATGCCATTAGTCATATACTTCAATGTTTTGCCACTCTCGGGCTGCCTGATCAAATTAAAACAGATAATGGCCCCTGCTTCGTAAGCAAGGCCTTTGTAGATTTTCTCCAGACCTGGAAAATCTCACATTTCACAGGCATCCCATACAACCCTCGAGGCCAAGCTATTGTTGACCAAACACTTAAATCACAATTACAAAAACAAAAGGGGGAATCACTACCCCCCCATGGTCAGCTAAAGAAAGCATTATTCACCTTAAGTATTTTAAATTTTTCTAGAAATGGCCCATTGACTGGGCCCTGGAGAGGACCAGACCCACTCCTCACAGCAGGGAGAGGGTTTAAATGTGTAAAACCATTTGGCTTTAGGCTTGTACTTTTAATGTCTAACTATCCTTCATACTCACAGCTTTAAAGTAGCTCCTGAGAAAGTTCAAACTGTGCCTCCCTTTAAGATCTTGGGCTCGATCCTTACCCTAGATACAATTTCACCTGTTAGACACTCTGTATAATGTGGTTACGTATTTGGGTGAAGAGATACTAAGGTTAAAAGTTAAAACTCGTTTGGAGTGTCATGTAGATTTTCAATGGATTTATGTTACTTCTAATAAATATAATGACAGTCAACAATGTTGGGAAAATGCATTTAAGAGGTATTTGGCATAATGATAATATTTCCTTGGATCTGATTCAGTTACATTCAGAGATTTTGTCTTTGCAAAATAATCATCTTACTTTTGATGCAGCTAAAGCTGCTGATGACTTAATATCTGCTTTTAAGTCTTCCTTGCCTAGATGGAATTCTCTCACTTCTTGGACAGGAAGCTTTGCTGCTACAGGTGTTTGTCTTTTGCTCATTCTGTGTCTGCTGCCCATACTCGTTAAATGCCTTTTAAGATCCATTATGGATATCCATGCAGAAGTACATGGGATACAGCTATGGACCCGATCCCGGCTTCCTGAGACATTATCTTAAAGCCCCTGCAGAGGCTGGTAGTCAAAGACGGGTAAGATTCTCTCGAGTTAGGTCAACCTAAGACAGGGCATGAATGATGGAATTCATGTACCGATGACGGGTAAGGCCTAAATATCGTAGAGGACAACCTAAGACAGACACACTCTTTCTGCACCAAGGCCCAGAAGGGCCCGGTTAATAAAAAATAAAAAAGGAGGAATTGTTGGGAGCCATTTGGCTGGCCTTGTATCCATAGCTCTGGCCCTTTGGTAGCAAGACGTTAACAAGACTTTAGCACCTACATGTAAACAAGATTATGTATATTCAGTGTCAAAAGCCATTTGGCTGGCCTTGATAGTCTTTTGTACTGAGAAGTGATTAAAGTGCAAAAACTCTGTAACAAAAAAGAGTTTTTTGATGGAAACTTATGTGAAGCTCATGGAATTTTTATCCATGGAAAAACGTTATAAAAAGAAAAAGACCCATTTGGGTACCAGCGAGAGACCTAAAATATTTGTCCCAACAAGGGGACACTGACAATCACTTCTCCAGGGAGTGTCCCACCCCTGAGGACTGTTCCTAAAATGGTCTTCACCCTGCTAAACCAAACAATCCCCTCCCTTGCGGAGGATTGCTGGCTTTGCCTCCCATTTGGGCCTCCCTGGCTGCTTGCAGTACAGTTGTCCATACGACCTTAAAAAATTGCTCAGCCACCTTCCCCATCCCCGTCCAGCTTTTCCCAATGTTTCCTCTGGGCATTTGGGCACCGCCTTCCCCTAATAATTCCAGTATAGATGTGGGATACATTCATCCTTCTATACTTTTAACACAACTGAGCCCAGTGCTCAACACTGCCCGCCTTCTGGAATGGTTTATGTTTGTGGAGGCGGGATGGCCTATGACTTTCTGCCCACCAATTGGACGGGCCTTTGTGCCCCAGCCACCTTAATCCCAGATGTAGATATCATCTCTGGAAATGAGGCCCTCCCTATATCGGAGGAAGACCAATCTTCAACAACAGCTAGATTCCCTGGCTGAAGTAGTCCTACAAAACAGGAGAGGACTAGACCTACTAACGGCCCAAAAGGGTGGCGTATGTTTGTTTTTACAGGAAAATGCCGCTTTTACGCCAATAAATCGGGAATCATCCAGGACAAGATTAAAAGGCTCCAGGAAGACTTGGAGAGGAAGCGGCGGAACCTCCAGGACAACCCGCTGCGGACGGGCTTACATGACTTCTTACCCTACCTTCTCCCTCTACTTGGGCCCCTCCTTCTCCTTCTCCTTCTCCTCACTGTCGGGCCTTGTGTAATTAATAAGATTACACAATTTGTTCACTAATGGCTAGAAGCAATAAAACTTCATCAGGTTGAAATATGTTATTATAGGCTCGCTACTCAGGAGTCAAGCTCCTCATATGACTGGCTGTCTCATATGAGTGTCCGTCCTCCGCCCTCCATCTGACCAATGACGGGTAAGATCTCAGACAGGCTGGGACAACCTAAGACAGGTCATGGAGTGGATTCTCAACGAGCTGGACACATGGTACCCAGTGATGGGTAAGATCCCCAGAGGAGGACAACCTAAGACAGGGGCCATGTTTTCCACCGTGCTTACAAAAACAAAAAGGGGAGATGTTGGGCCTTGAGAGGCCCGGATGTGAGGCCTAGTGGAACTTCCTGAGCCTAGCTAAAGTTTGGTGATCTGCCTCTGGCCAGACGTAACTCAGCAAGACGCCTAATGGCTTCTTGCCTGCTACTTCCCCATGGGAGTTAGGATTATCATTTCAATAGTCACAGTTTACTATTGGCCCTTACCTCTCCCCCCATCCTAGAATCCCTTCCTTCATTCCCAACATTATATAGGCAACTGCTCATAGCAATAAATCGAGTTCCTGCTTCGACAAGACTCCCGACTCAGTGTGGTTTTTCTCTGGTGGCCAGGAGAGGTGTGAGTCGTTGGACGCTCATTTCCTCCTCAACCCCTTGGGAGGAACCAGCAGGCCTGGTCCTTCCCTCAGCACTACTTGCCCCGCCGGTGGAGCCCGGCATCATAGTACCAGGTGGGCCACCAAATTTGTTAATCCAGGGGGCAATAAAGCTGACTTTGAAGAGCAAGAAAATTCCATTAACATTCAGGCTCCCTACTTGTAAAAGAGTCAGCATTCTTTATGATGTCCCAATACAGAACAGTTGGCCCAACCTCAGTGATTGTAATCTCTCAAACAATTGCTGCTGAGTGGGTGCTTTCTCCAACTTGAAGCTTTCATTTCTTTTTATGTTATGTAAATCTCCTAATACCAGTCCATTTCTATGCAGTACAACCCACATAAGTTCTCAGGACATTGAAAGAATGCAGCAAGCCTCTCACATAAACTGCCTCTAGCCTAGTCTGGACAAAGATCTTTTCCCCTCATAAACCAAGCCTCACCAGTCCATAGTTCTTTCTTCATTTAGGTTTCTCAAACCTGACAAGAATGACCCATGCACCTCTGCTTACAGCACTGTAAAGCATCTCTTAGGCCAATGGTCACATCCTTCAAATCAATTCCAAAAAGCAAAAAGCCCACACAAGTTCCTAGATTTCTCTGTACCAATTTTCTATTGAAGTTATCTCCTCATTGCTGGGATAAAGTACCTGACTAGAAGCAGATTGTGGGAGGGAAAGGTTCATTTTGGCTTATAATCACAAAAGACTCCATGGTGGCAGGGGAAAGGATGGCATAAGCAGAGGCTGGCCATTCCCTCTGCCATAGCAGGTGGAACACTGCAACATGAGAGTGTGGCGAATACTGGCAAGGGGAAACTGGCTGTCATACCCATAAACTTGCTCCCAACAACACAGCTCCTCCAGCAAAGCTCCAGTTCCCAAATTGCCATCAGTCTGGACCTAACATTCAGAACACATGAGTTTATGGGGGACAACCAATTCAATCCACCACACTTATCAATACTCCTGATACTTACTATAACTTATAATCAACTCAAGCTGTTCCAAGTTAGGAACCACATATGAGAGATAATGTGTGGCATTTGTCTTTTCTGAGGCTTCACCTTTTAAAGGTCCCACAATCATCAAGTGCTCAAACACTTGAACCTCTGGGGACCATTTCACATTCAAACCACAGCAAGCTATATAAATAATACTTTTTTTCCTCCCCCGAGGACATGTTCCACAATTTATTTACATTTTAAGACTGTAATCTCAAAATCACATATTGACTTCACTTAAAACTTAAATGCATGTGACATCAAAATAAAATAAAGAGAGTGATTGAGAGGGGGAGGGGATATGATGGAGAGTGGAGTTTCAAAGGGGAAAGTGGGGGGATGGAGGGAATTACCATGGGATACTATTTACAATTATGGATGTTGTCAAAAAATATAAAAAACTTAAATGCATGGTTTATTAAACAGACTGTAAACAAATATTTATTGTGTCTGTTACATGTACCAAACAGGAACATCTTTGAACAGAAATGCATCTGTCCCCCCGTGCAACATCTTTTTATTATAAACACAGGATACAGGTATCAAAATAACCCTAAACCTATTTTTGATATGACTAGTAGTCAGCACCCACACCATTTCAAAAATTAACACAATTTGTGACAATATTCATTGTACCTGCTACTTTAAACAGTTTCAACTGCAAGTCTCTAAGCAAGATGGATAGAGCTGCCATTTGTTTTTTCTTCTTGAGATTTTCCTCTTCAGAAACACACAGGATTTCACTGTCATTTGACACCTCTTGCAATGCTTTCTTTCATCTTGTACACCTGCATTCAGTATTTCAAGTACACCAGGTTCATGTTTAAATGACAGTGCCTTAAGAAGAGAAAGAAAAATTGTGCTGCATTTTTCCTCCTGTTACCTGAAAACATAATGGGTGACATATGTTAAATATAGTCTTACAATTGTCTGGGTCATGTTTAAGAGCTGGAATTCTTTTACTTAATGTGTGGGCATTTTTGCATTGTGATATTTAATCAAGACATTAACATGAATAGAAGGTTGTTGATTTAAGCAAGTTTGAGATTCACTAAAACCTGATTGTGTGTATATCCTTCTGGTGGCTGTGGAAGCATCATATTTTCTTTGGACATCATTAGACATCTTAGCTCTTGAAGTACAACTTTAATGCTATATGAATTTTGGCATTTTGCTAATACTAATATGCTTCATGCATCCACCATTCCACGGACTATTTATTCCATTCATATTATTTTTTGTTATAAATTTAACTGATGGAGGAGCTTCTGGGTATGTAGGTCCACATTCTACTTTCAGGTTATATATTCTGTTTTCATAATTTGTGGCCCAATATTCAGTGGAGTTTACTGACAAAGATCTTGCTTGGCTACTGGCATGTTCCCTGCTTCTAGACTTTTTCTAGGCATGCCCACTGCTCTGGGCTCTTTGAATAGTCAGTGTGAGGAAACAAATGTAGATTATTAACACATGTGTCATACTGTGTATGTGCTGGGGATCCCCAAGACCACCTTCTGATTCAGTATTTCTTAGGGGAACTTAGAAAACTCAAAAGTCATCAACTTTATGGCTTATTACAACAAAGAATAGAAAGCAAATAAAGCAAAGGTTAAAAGGACCTTGAAATGAAGTCTGGAGGAACTTAGGGGCAAACTTCCACCAGTCTCCTCCAAGGAGCTTCCACAGAATTCAGAGATTACTCCAGTAATAAAGTGATCACAGTCCATTTTCAAAGTTCTGTTTACTACGGAATCTTGCCTGAGCCTGGGAGTCAAGAGTTTTGTTTGTTTGTTTTTTGTGGGGTGCATGTCCGCCACATACAAATGCAGGGGATATGATTTCTGAAGTTCTGCATGCATGGAAGAAAAGTGTTTGGCATAAATCACACTGACTATACGAATTACCTTGACTGCACAAATGATCTCAAAGTAGTACATGACTTCAAAGCTCCAAGTATACAAAATACTGGTCAGAACATTCCAGGAGCACAGATTCCAGGAGCAAACCTAGAGTTACTCAATGCAAAGAGGCTTGGGAGCGTTACAGGTTTTAGCAACTCAGTCCTGCTGAGGGAATTGTTTTTTGAATGTGCTTTTGTGCACTTATTTCATTCATCTCCCGTGTGTTTAAGGAGCTTATTCTCATGCCTCTGGTTAATACAGACTTGATTCTGTCTTCCCACTGCTGCTTTCTCTTGACAGTAAGACATCATGCTCCTGCCGTCTACAGTGTATTTACTTGTTTAATTTATATGTAAAGTAGTTTCAGAATTGCCAACATGTTCTCTGATGAGAAACACACCTACTGAGTGTTGTTCTTGTTACCATTTTCTTTTGTCTTCATAAAATCCTTAGAAGCATTACATATATTCACTGTCTGTGGTACTGTGCCACACACACACAGGACATTTTCACATGTCCTGTATGTTGAACATATTTCCCTTACACTCCCCTACTGTCTCCCTCCTTCCTCTCCTCTCCTGTTAGTCCATTTGTGACCTTAGACATTATTTTTTGTTTTTTTTGAGGTAGGGTCTCACTGTAGCCCAGGCTGACCTGGAATTCACTATGTAGTCTCAGGGTGGCCACGAACTCACAGTGATCCTCCCACCTCTGCCTCCCAAGTGCTGGGATTAAAGGTGTGCACCACCACACCTGGCTCCTTAGACATTTTTTTGATTATCTATCTATCTATCTCTCTGATTTTTATATAAAAATCTAAGTACCACAGATGAGAGAAAGCTTATAATATCTTTTGAGAGCTATCTGCTCGTTAGCTCACTGGCTTAGTTTACTTAATATGACTCTTTTAAGTTGCATCCGTCTTTGTTCAGCAACTTTGTTATATGGCTGAAAAAACTTTCACTGTGTATGCTTATCACATTTTCTTTATCCATTTTCTCTATTAGTTGGACACCTAGGTTGGTTCCATAACTAAGCTATTGTGAATAAGACTTAGTTATTGTGAATAAACATTGAGGTACAATTATCATTGTAATATGTTGATTTGGAGTTCTTTTGGTAATACCCAAAAATGGTGTAGTGAGTTCATATGGAAAATCAATTTTTAGTTTATGAGAAACCTCCACACTGACTTCATAGTAGCTGGACTAGTTTAGCTTACACTTGTACCACCAGCAGTGTATAAGGGTTCCCTTTTGTCTGCATTCTTACAAGCATTTATTTGTTTTATTAGTGACTTCCATTCTGATTGGGCTGAGATGGAATCTCCGTGCCGTTTTAATTTGCATTTCTCTGATAGCTAGTGAGGATGAAGATTTTTCATATGTTTATTGGCCATTTGGGTTTATCTGTTCATTAGTTTTGTGAATTCATTGTATATACTAAATATTAATCATCTGGCAGATGAACAGCTAACAGTGATTTTCTCCCTTCTGTGGGCTGTGCCTTCACTTGATTAACCACTTCTTTTGCTGTGCAGAAGCTTCTTGACTTCACGAGGTCCCATTTGTTAGTTCAAAACACATTTTCTGTGGTCACTTAGGTTAGCTCCTTTCTGCTCCTGTTGTAGTGAAGTTACACATTTGTAATCCAGATAGATTCATTTGTAGCAGTGTATTGTATCTTGGAATTCTACAAAATGTGGATTGATTTTAAAATATGAATATAAAGTATACAGTATACATTTCCATGGGTTTTTTCTTTTCTTTTTTTAACATTTTCTTTTTATTGATTTATTTGAGAGTGACTTAGGTGGGTCCTGGGGAATCGAACCTGGGTCCTTTGGCTTTGCAGGCAAGTACCTTAACCGTTAAGCCATCCCTCCAACCCTTCTATGGGTTTTGACAAATGCATACTCATGAATGAATGACTCAAGATAATCAGATCTTGGGCTAGAGAGGTGGCTTAGCGGTTAAGCGCTTGCCTGTGAAGCCTAAGGACCCTGGTTTGAGGCCCGTTTCCCCAGGACCCATGTTAGCCAGATGCATAAGGGGCGCACGCATCTGGAGTTCGTTTGCAGTGGCTGGTGGCCCTGGCGTGCCCATTCTCTCTGTCCCTCTTTCTCTCTGTCTGTCGCTCTCAAATAAATAAATAAAAATAAACAACAACAACAACAACAACAAAAAAAACGATAATCAGATCTCCTTAAAATTACCTTTCTTGTCCCTTATGGCCATATACCTCCTCAATCCTTTGGCAAGTCCTGATTTGTTTTCCATGCATATAGCTTTATCTTTTCCAGAATGCCATATAAATGGACTTATACAATATATAGTATTTTAGGTCAGTCTGGCTTCTTTCACATAGCAAAATGTTTTAAAGATTAATCTACATAGTCATATGAATCAATTCTTTATTCCCTTTTATTGAATAGTATTTCATGTTATAAGTGTTTATGGTTTATATGCCTATTAAAGGAAGCCTTCTAGTTTTTAATGATTATTAGCAAAGCTGCTGTAAATATTTATGTACAGGATTCTGTATTAACATAAATTTCCATTTCTCTGGAAGAAATAATTAGGCTTGAGATTGCTTTGTCATGTTTTTGGAAGAAACCATCAAAATGTCTTCTGAACTGGCTCTACAATATTGCATGCTTCCCAGCCGTGAATGCACAGTGGTTTTACATTCTCATCAGTATTTAGAATTCTTAGATATTTTGATTTTAGCTATTCCATGTTTCCTGATATATAATTGTTTGTATTTCCCTAATAATGAGTTTGATATTGAATCTTCTTTATATAGTGAATTAGCATTTGAAGTGTCTATTCACATCTACTGTTCACATTTTTATTCAATTGTTTCCTTATTAATTGAGTTTCAAGTGGTTTTAAATCTTTTAAACATGAACTCTGTATCAGCAATGTGCTTTGCAAACACTTCCTAGTCTATGGCTTATCTTTGCATTTTATTAACAATATTCTGAAGAATAGTTTCATTCCTTTTCTTTTTCTTTCTTGTGGTGTTGTGGTGATTGGATCCTGGCCTCCTTCATACCGGCACTCTATCACTGAGTTCCATCTACAGCCTCAGCTCTTACTTTTGATAAAATCCAGTTGATTAGTTTATTCTTATGTGGGTAGTGCTCTTGGTATTGATGTGAGAAATCTTTTCTAAGCCAAGATTATAAAGATTTTTTGTTGTTGTTTTTCCAGTAGTGGGAATTGAACCCAGGACATTGTGTGTGTAGGCAATCACTCTGCCACTGAGCTCTGCCCTTAACGCCCCCCCCCCGCCTTGATTTTCTTTGAGATGAGGTCTAACTATATTTCTAAAGATGATTGTGTACTCTGTAGCCCAGGCAGGTCTCAAACCTTTAGATTTTGTTTTTGGAGGTAGGGTCTCATTCTAGTTCAGGCTGACAAGGACTTCCCTATGTAGTCTCAGGGTGGTTTTGAACTCACAGCAATCCTTCTACCTCTGCTTTCCAAGTGCTGGGATTAAAGGCGTGCACCACCATAACTGGTTAGGTCTCAAACTTTTGATGTTCCTGCCTCAGCTACTTAAGCAGCTGGGATTATAGACACATACCACCATGCCTAGCTATATTTTCTCGTGATTTCCCCCCACCCCTGCAGAAGTTTTGTAGAACTGTGTTTTATACTTTGGACCATTTGAAATATGTGGATTGAGTGTTTTGTATATTGTGCAAGGTTTGGACAGAAGTACAATTTGAGCATATGAATATGCGTTTTTCTTCATCATGTACTGAAAAGTCTCTCCTTTCTTTATTGTATTGCCTTTGTTGAGCATCAGCTATCTACATGTATTATGTAGGTTTGCTTCTGATCTTTCTAATCTGCTCCTCTGATATACATGCTTGTGTATTTTGTTTTAGTTGTGGCCGCTGTATCACACACACTTCTTGATACCAGCTAGCATTATCACTCTAACTTTACTCTTTACCTATTGCTTTGGCCATGTGTGGGGTTTGGATCAAATGTCCCCATAAACTAATGTGTTCTGAATGCTTGTTCCCCAGCTGGTGGCAATTTGGGGAGTGGATCCTTGCTGGAGGAAGTGTGTTGCTAGGTGTAGTCCTTGAGATTTTTTTTTTTTTCATCCAGCATTTTACCTGGGTTCTGGGGATCTGAACTTAGTCATGTCTTCATGTTTGTGTGGCAAGTACTGTACCACTGAGCCATCTCTCTAGCCCTCCTTCCACATGTGTGACATTTTTAACAGTGAAGCCTTCCTGCAACCACTTGGTATATCTAATCCGTCTGTAAATTGCACAATAAGTACTTTCTCATGACTTGGCACCAGGCTCAGAAAGAAGTAGCAGAAGAAGGAAATGAGACAAAATCAGAGGGCTGGAGAGATGGCTTAGTGGTTAAGTGCTTGCCTGTGAAGCCTAAGGACCCCGGTTCGAGGCTCGATTCCCCAGGACCCACGTTAGCCAGATACACAATGGAGCGCATGTGTCTGGAGTTCGTTTGCAGTGGCTGGAGGCCCTGGCGCAGCCATTCTCTCTCTCTCTCCCTCTTTCTCTGTCTGTCACTCTCAAATAAATAAATAAAATTAAACAACAACAACAACAAAAATCAGAGCTTGCTGCTTTGAAAATCTGTTCTAACTGTCTAAGCAGATGGGCTTCTACCAGGAAGATATGCAGTGGTTACCTGCAGCTTTCCTAGACATTTAGGGCAGGTTGAAACCTGATTGTGTGTGCTGTACTTACACTTCATAACTAGCAAAATGATTTGAATGACAGAGTTTAAGCATCTTGGATATTTAAAAATCAGCATATTTGTGTGAAATTGGTAAGGAATTCTTTTTTTAATTATTATTATTTTATTAATTAGTTTTGTACTCAGTGAATACAGTCAAATTGGTACCATTGTTAGCCTCCTCCCTGTCCTCCCCTTTCCCCCTGGCCCCTCCTTGTTGAGGTATATGAGTTATACATTGTGGGGTTAGCCCTCAGTTATGGGTAGGAGGAAATGTCTCTGTGTATCATGACCCAACATGTGGCTCTGACATTCTTTCCACCCCCTCTTCGGCAAATTTCCCTGAGCCATGTTGGGTTCACTTTAGGTCTGCTTCAGTGATGAGGTCTTGGGAGCCTCTGTGTCTCTGGATATCTGATTTGGTAGGAGTTGATTGTTCTCTGTGTCAATCTCCCTTCACCCTTGTGCTGGTACCAGGTTCACCAAGAAAACAGCACGCTTGCTTGTTTCACCAATTATTCTTAGTTTCAGCTGGGGCCCTTTTGAGGTATGATGGGGTGATTCTCTCCTTAGGATCTGCGTCTATCTGAAAAAGAGAAGCAGGTTCTCCAACAGAGAGTAAAATTAGCACCAGACAAATGAGATAACCCTTATTTTTTTTTAGAGAGAGAATTTAATAGGTGTAGACCTGATTGTAGCCCACGATTGGTGGGAGCTTGATAATGGAGAGCGGGCTCATTTTTGGATATGGTTCTGACTTGTTTCCCAGCTCCAGCTATGGGTTTTGTTCCACCGAGTGGACCAGTCAGCCAAATCAAGAGCAGTTGGTTTCCCACCATAGCTGTGCATCACTATTGCACTTGTGTGAGCATCACGACAGGTTATTTGCTGCTAAGCAGGTTAGACCATGAGTTGCTTGGACAGATATTGGTCATTTTCCCCCAGTCACCCATGTAGCACCTTCTGGCACTAGACGCGCTGACTGTCTGGGGACTGACTCTCTTCTGGCTTCCAGCCATGTCACTCCATGTTACATGTCAACTTCATATGGTGTCTTCAGCAGTAGGGTCTTACCATTAACCTTTGGTAGGTCATCAAGTACTCTGACAGAAATCTGTCATTCTTTCAGGAAACCTTGTAGGTTTCCCTGATCAAAAGCTCATTGTGGATGATAGCCACCTGCTGGACTGGGAATTATAGGTCAGTGCCCATGAAGAGAAGGAAGAAAAATATAAGTAATTCAAAAGAGTTAGAGGGAAGAAGGAGAGAGAGAGAAGACAGAGAGAGAGAGAGAGAGAGAGAGAGAGAGAGAGAGAGAGAGAGGATCTGTAGAAGATTCAGGTCAATCTTCATCGTACCCTCTCCAGGGCCTTGTGACTCAGGTGTTACCTCTAAAGGCCTGGTGAAGGTTCAACCATTTGGTCTGCCTTTTAAGATGTAGAATTTTGAGATTTTCTTTAGACCCTAGCTTGCCAGTGTTAGTGTTCACTCTTCTGCTGATGTTGTCTACCTGATGTTAGCAAGGAAGTGATGTCCAGCTTCTGCTCATGCCATGCTTTCTCCTGCCATCATGGAGCTCCCCTTGAGACTATAAGCCAGAATAGACAACTTTCCTTCCATCAACTGCTTTTGGTCGGGTACTTTTTCTAGCAGTAAGAAGGTGCCTACTGTACCATGTTGCTAATTTTAAGAATCAGCTGAAGGATAATTGACACGTTAATAATATTGCTTCCTCTCATCCATAAACAAAATGCATTTCTCCATTTACTTAGGTCCTCTTAATTTTATGGCAGGGATATTCTGTAATCTTGGTATAAATAGAACTTTGACAGCTGTTAGATTTATCTCTAAACATTCAATATTTTGGTGCTATTAGAAATAGTGATTTAAGTGCTGGAGAGATGGCTTTCTGGTTAAGGTGTTTGCCTGCAAAACCAAAGGACTTCAGTTCGATTCCCCAGGACCCACATAAGCCAGATGCACAAGGGGGCACATGTGTTTGGGTTTGTAGTGGCTGAAGGCCCTAGTGTGTCCATTCTCTCTCTTCCTCTCTGTCTCTCAAATAAATAAGTAAATAAATATTTTTAAAAACTTAAAAAAATAAATAGTAATTTAAAAAATTTCTATCCATTTGCTCTTAGATTATAGAAATTTAATTGCTTGTATATAGTAGTCATAACATTCATGACAACTTGGTAATTAAATTTATTAGTTCTATAAGCTTTTATTTAGATTTCCTAACAATTTCATGTTGTCTGAAAATAAGACAGCTTTATTTCTATTTTAATTTTTAATATTATTATTTTTGTCTTGTTTGTTTTGTTGTTTTTAAATTTATTTTTGTTTATTTTTATTTATTTGAGAGCAACAGACAGAGAGAGAAAGAGGGAGATAGAGAGAGAGAATGGGAGCGCCAGGGCCTCCAGCCACTGCAAATGAACTCTAGACGCATGCGCCCCCTTGTGCATCTGGCTAACGTGGGTCCTAGGAAATCGAGCCTCGAACTGGGGTCCTTAGGCTTCACAGGCAAGTGCTTAACCGCTAAGCCATCTCTCCAGCCCTTGTTTTGTTTTTGAGGCTTGGTCTCACTCTATCCAGGTTTGACCTAGAACTCATTCTATAGCCCACACTGGTTTTAAACTCATGGTGATCCTCCTACCTCAGCCTCCTGAGTGCTGGGGGTAAAAGTGTGAGCTAGTATGTCAGGATAGTTTTTACTTCTTACTTTCAACCTGAATACCTGTTGTTATTTATTATTTACTATTTTTTAATTTTTATTTTTGCACATGTGTATGTGTGTGGGTACACTTTCTTGTAAATTGTTATGGGCACATCAAAACCTGTAGTTAGAGATACAAGTATTTCTCTTCATTTCTGTCAAGTTTTGCTTCATGTATTTTGAAGCTTTCTTGTTATTGTATGCTTAAATATTTATCATATATTTCTGGTTGCATTATCCTCATGAAAAGTCTTGTTTTAAAATCTTTTTTTATTAATTAGTTAATGTTTTAACATAGGTTGTAATACGTCCCTTCCCCCAGTCCTCTTTTCCCTGAGGGCCCTTCTCAGGTGGTTTACTTGTTGAGTGTTTTCTAGATTGTATATGCATGTTACTGTGGGGTAATTAAGGCCTCCATCTCTGGGGGGAGCTGTGCCACAGATTGTTTCTACCCTCTCTTCTGCAATAGCCCCTGAGGCTTGGATGGTGTGTTATTGGTTGGTGTTGACTTCTCTATAGCCTCTGTATTTCTGTTATGATGTGTTTAGGTTCACCACAGTGTTTGTTGCTATTTTCCTGGATGTGAATATTGGGCTAGCATTGGGACCAATATTCGTGTTGCTGCTTCCTCTGCACTTTCTTCTGGATCCTGGTAGATGTGGTAGAGATGGCACATCTCATTGTGAACATTTGGATGTCGTTTCTTATGTTGATGGATCTTGAACCTCCACAGTATTCTTTGCCACCTGTAAGATGAAACATTCTCTGACCAAGGGTGAGAGCAGCTTTGATTAAAGGGGATATAGTTAGGCATTTGAGAGACACTTTGATGAGGCTACTCACTCAATCTGTACAGGGGACTCTGGGGCCTTCTCTCTGAATATTGTGATTTTCCTGACTATGGGGTGCTGACCTGGTTCCAAGTAACAATTATGAGTTCTCTCTCACTGATCCAACCTCATGTCTGATCAGAGGGCAGTTGGTTACCCACAAAAGCTGTGTGCCACTATTGCCCAAGTGTATACTTCCTGTCTAGCTGGAAGATTGTGTGGCTTACAGAGTCTCCTGCTTATTCATGCTATTGGTGACCACTGTCATGCAGTAGCTCCCATAGCAATTTCCAGCACCATGAGGGTTTGCCAGGGAGGACTGGCTTTCCTCTGTGTTCCCACATTGTTTTTTGGTGTCTGAGATGGCAGCCTGTGGTGTCTTCAGCAATAGAGCATTACTTTTTATCTCTATCTGGTAACCAAGTGCTTGGCAAAGGCCTGCATTTGTGTGTGTGTGTGGTGGTGGTGGGGGGATCACAACCCCCCTTGCCACCTGTTCATTGTAGGGGATAACCTAGATCTGACCCTGGGATTCACAAGCCAGAGACCATGGTTTAAGGATTAAACCTTCTACTATGTATTTTGGTCGGTCCATCCACTTTCCTCAATTGGGGCTTATATCTTGTATACTGGTTTCCAGGAGGAAGGTTCCTGTTGTGCTGACTGCTTTAGCCTTTGGTTTTGTGTAGTTTCCTTCCCCACCCTCCCTTTTCCTGAATTCCCCCACCCTGCACTTCAACACCCCAATATTATTTCCTATTTCTCCCATACTTCATAGTTTGTCGGGTATCCCCTCATCTCTCCTTCCTCCCTGGTTCCTCATTTTCCTGGTCTTCTATTTGTTCACTCAAATTCAAATTATTTACCTGTCTTAGAGATCACTCTGCTTTTTTTTTTTTTTTTTTTTTTTTTTTTGGTTTTTTTGAGGTAGGGTCTCACTCTGGTCCAGGCTGACCTGGAATTAACTCTGTCATCTCAGGGTGGCCCGGCTTGCTTTTTTAAAAAAATATTTTTTAGCTGGGCGTGGTGGCGCACGCCTTTAATCCCAGCACTGGGAGGCAGAGGTAGGAGGATCGCCGTGAGTTCGAGGCTACCCTGAGACTCCATAGTGAATTCCAGGTCAGCCTGGGCTAGAGTGAGACCCTACCTCAAAAAACCAAACAAACAAAAAAACAACAAAAAAATATTTTTTATTTTTATTCATTTATTTTACAGAGAGAAAGGGGGAGGAGAGAGAATATGGGTATGCCAGGGCCTCCAGCCATTGCAAACAAACTCCAGACACATGGGCCCCCTTATGCATCTGGCTAATGTGGGTCCTGGGGAATTGGACCTGGGGCCTTTGGATTTGCAGGCAAATACCTTTACTGCTAAGCCATCCCTCCAGTCCTGCTCTGCTTTTTAAAAACCTGTTTCATTTATTTTTTATTAGATCCTGGACATATTTAGTATGTAAACAACACATGTTGGTACCATCCTTTCCCTCCTCCCTGCCCCTTTTCTGAAGAGGCCTTCCTCATTTGGGATGCAAGTTAACCCCATGGGGATTATGGGTCATGCATTATCGGGGTGGGGGGGGGAGGAGGCAATGTCTCTGTGCAAAATGTCCCAGCTTATGGCTCTAACAATCTTTTCACCTCCTCTTCCGCCAAATTCCCTGGGCCATGCTGGGATCATTTTAAGTCTACTTCAGTGATGGGCACTTAGGAGCCTCTGGATCTCTGGTTTGGTAAGTATTGAACGTCCTCAGTGTCTATCTCCTTTACCCTTGTGCTGATATCAGATTCACTAAGAAAGCAGCACTCTTGCTCATTTCCCCAATTCTTCTGTGGTCTCAGCTAGGGCCAGGGTGGAGTGCACTGGGTTGTTTATCTCCTCAGGTCCACCACACATCTGAAAAAGAGAAGCAGATTCTCCAGTGGAGAATGAAGTCAGCACCAGTTAAATTGGATAACCATTATTAATTTAGAGAGAACTAAAAGGGTGTAGACCCTCTTATAGTCTAAGGTTAGTGGGAGCTTGACAATGGAAAATGGAATTATTATCTGGATATAATTGTGACTTTTTTTCCAGTTCCAGATATAGTTTCCTTTCCACTGAGTGGATCTGTTAGCCAATCCAAGAGCAGTTGGTTACCCACCATAGCTGTGTGCCACTATTGCACTTGTGTGAGCATCACATCAGGTTGTTTGCTTCTGAGTTGCTTAGACTTTAAGTTGCTTGGACAGATGTTGGCCACTTTCCTCCAGTAGCTCATGTAGCACCTTCCAGCACTAGATGAGCTAATTGTCTCGGGACTGGCTCTCCTCTGGATTCCAATCGGGTCTCTCCATGGTCTGTGGACAGCGTATGGTGTCTTCAGCAATAGGGTCTTACCATTAATCTCTGGTGGGTAATCAACTGCTCTGACAGAAGTCTGTCTTGTTTGTTTTGGGAGAACTTGTAGGTCTCTTAGATAAACAACTCATTATAGATACAGGGAATTAGAGGCCAGCACCAAGGGAAAAGAAAAAGAGAAGAAAGAGAAACAGGAGAAATTTGAGGTTAGGTTTAATATCACTTTCTCCAGGGCCCTTCAATTCAGGTGCTCCCCCTAAGGTCCTCCTGAGAGTTCCACCTTTTAGTCTGACTTCCAGGATGTAGGATTCTATGGTACCAGTTCAATTTGGGTTCAGTTTTGAGTCCCCCCCCCCACCTTTCCCTTCCCCCAAGCCCTACCCTCCCTATTGTACAAGCCTTGAGATGCTGTTCAGGTATGTCGGCACTTGGGCTAATCCAGGTTAGGAACCACAGATGAGTGAGATCATGCGGTGGTTGTCTTTCTGTGATTATGTGAGTTCACTCAGAATGATCTGTTCCAAGTTCGACCATTTTTTTCTACAAATTTCAATGTGTCAGTTTTTTTCTTGCTGCTGAGTAGAATTCCATTGTGTAGATATACCATATCTTGGTTATCCATTCATCCAATAATGGGCATCTGGGTTGATTCCAGTTTCTAGCTATTGTGAATTGAGCAGCTATAAACATGGTTGAGCAAATATCTCTGAACTGAGATGTGGAGCTTTTAGGGTAAATGCTTAGTAAGGGAATAACAGGGTCTATTGGTAAATCTATATTCATCCTTTTCAGGGGTCTGCATATTGATTTCCATAGCAGTTGTACCAGCTTACATCAACAGTGAATGAATGTTCCTGTTTCTCCATAACCTCGCCAGCATTTGTTGTCATTTGATTATTTTAATGTTTGCTATTCTTACTGGGGTAAGGTGGAATCTACTGGTTGTTTTAATTTGCATCTCCCTAATGGCTAGGGATGTTAAAGATTTTCTTAAATGCGTGTTAGCCATTTATAATTTTTCCTCTGAGGACTCCGTATTTAATTCTCTGCCCCACTTTTGGAGTGGGTTATTTGATTTTTTTATTGTTTGTTTTTCTTTGAGTTCTTTGTAGATTCTAGATATTAGGCTTCTGTCAGTGGCACAGCTGGCAAAGATTTTCTCCCATTTGGTGGGTAATCATGTATTGGCTCTGCTTATTGTATGTTTATCTGTGCAAAAGCTTTTTAGCTTCATGAGATGCCATTGGTTGAATGCTTGTTTAATTTCCTGGGGTGCTGGGTTTTTTTTTTTGTTGTTCAGGAAGTCTTTTCCCAGTCCTATATTGTGGAGAGTGCCTCCTATTTTTTCTTTCAGTAGTTGAAGAGTTTCAGGTTGAGGTCTTTAATCCATTTGGACTTGATTTTTGAATATGGCGAAATGAGTGGGTCTAATTTAATTTTCTCCATATGGTCATCCAGTTTGCCCAACACCATTTGTTGAAAATGATGTCTTTTTTCCAGTCTACATTATTGGCACTTTTGTCAAAGATAAAGCAGCTATAGTTACTTGACCTAAGTTCTGCGTCTTCAATTCTGTTCCATTGGTCTATGTTTCTGTTTTTATTCCAGTACCGCACAGTTTTTGTCACTATGGCTTTGTAATGTAACTTTAGATTGGGTATGTTGATACTGCCAGAGGTGTTTTTTTTCCCCCCTGAGGACATGTTTGGATATCTTAAGTCCTTCTGCCATTCCATATGAATTTTGAGGTCATTTTTTCATTCTCTGTGAAGAATGATGCTGGTATTTTTATGGGTCTTGCATTAAATCTGTATGTTGCTTTTGATAGAATTGCCATTTTTATAATATTAATTCTACCTATTCAGGAGCTTGGGAGGTCTCTCTATCTTCCCAAGTCCTCCTGTATTTCTTTGCTGTTTTTATGTTTTCATTATATAGGTCTTTCACATCCTTGGTTAGTGTTATTCCAAGGCATTTAATTGTTTTTGTTGCTATTGAAAATGGGACAGCCTCACTGATTTCTTTTTCTGTATATTTGTCCTTTGCATATAGGAAAGCTACTGATTTTTGTGCATTGATTTTATATCCTGCCACTTTGCTGAAGGAATTTATCACCTTTAGAAGTTTTGAGATGGTGAATGTCAGGTCACTTATATAAAGAATCATGTCATCTGCAAATAGGGCTAAATTAACTTCTTCCTTTCCAATTTGAATCCCAATTGTTTCTTTCTCCTGTCTTATTTCTTGGGCTAGTACTTCTAGTACTATGTTGAAGAGCAGTGGTGAGAGTGGGCACCCCTGTCTTGTTCCTGATCTCAGTGGGAACTCCTTGAGTTTTTCCCCATTAAATATTATTTGGGCTTTAGGAGCTTTATATATGTAAAGTGAGCAAAATGTTATATTTTTCTACATTTCTTTGTACCTAGCTTAGAGAAAAATAGAAGTCATTTCCTTGAAGGAGCACATAAAAGGATGGATTGAAATACTCGTTGAAGCAGATTGGGATGGTAGATAAACAGGAGGCTGTGCTAATGGCAGGTGAACAGGAGGCTTTGCTGGTCTGAATAGCATTACCCCAGGCCTGCATTGTTGAGCAAACTCCTTAAGGGCAGATAAGTGGGAGACTCCTGGTTACAGACCTACCTCACACCCCCTAGGCACTTCCTGTAACTAACCAACAGACCTGTTTACATTGACTGATTTCCATATGTTAAACCATCCCTGTATTCCTGGGATGAAGCCTGCTTGATCAAGGTCAATAATACTTTTGATGTGTTATTGAATTCGGTTTGCAAGATTTTTTTCAGGATCTTTGCATCTAAGTTTATTAGGGATGTAGGCCTATAATTTTCTTTCCTTTTTGCATCTCTGTTGGGTTTTGGTATTATGATTGTGATGTAGTCATGTTGGATCATTCCCTTGATGAGTAAGAAGTGGCTTTCTTTGTCCTTGATTACTTTTGGTTTGAAGTCTATTTTATTAGATATTAATATAGCAACACCCACTTGTTTTTTAGTTCCATTTGCTTGGAATATCATTTTCCAACCTTACACCCTGAGGAGGTGTCCATCTTTAGTGGTGAGGTAGATTTCTTGAAGACAGCAGATAGAAGGGTCCAGTTTTTTTGATCCATCCTGATAACCTGTGTCTTTTGATGGGTGAGTTAAGGCCATTAATATTTAAGGTCATTACTGTGAAGTTTGAATTAATCCTTGCCATGATGAAGTGTTTTATGGGGTTTGATGCTTTCTTGTGTTTTGTACTATTTTTTGCCTGGTCAATTTTGGTTATTGTGATTTTCTTGTTGGCTCTTGAGATTGGTTGTTTGACTGTTCTGTGTGGAGTTTTCCCTCAAGTATTCTGTGTAAGTTTGTCTTTGTGTTCATATACTCATAGAGTTGACCTTTTTTATATGAAATGTTTTTCTTTCACCATCTATTATTAGGGATACTTTTGCTAGGTAGAGTAGCTTGGGTTGGAAACCATAAGTTTTTCAGACTTTGAAGTGTTCTATTCCGGGCCCTTCTGGCTTTCAGTGTTTGAGAAATCTGATGTAATTCTGATGGGATTGCTGTTGTATGGTGTGAATTGTTTCCACCTTGCTGCTTTTAACACTCTTTTTTTGTTTGCATTGTTAAGAATTTTAACTATGATGTGTCTTGGGGAGTTTCTTCTTTGGTCCTGTCTGTTTGGTGATCTATGGGCCTCTTGTATCTTGATGGGCCTCTCTTTTGAGAGATTCAGAAAATTTTCTTTAATAATTTTGTTGACTATGGTCTCTATGCCTCTGGCCTATATTGCCTCTCCTGTAATACTCATGATCCAGATGCTTGGTCGTTGTAGGGTGTCTCACAGTTCCCTCATATTCTGTTCACTTGATTTTCTTTTTAATATTTTCTTTTTATTTATTTATTTGAGGGAGAGAGGGGGGAGATATACAGAAATAGGGAGAGAGAGAGAGAGAGAGAGAGAGAGAGAGAGAGAGAGAGAGAGAGAATGTGTGTGCCAGGGCCTCCAGCCACTCCGTATGAACTCCAGATGTGTGTGCCCCCTTGTGCATCTGGCTTACCTGGGTCCTGGGGAGTGAAACCTGGTTCTTTTGGCTTTGCAGGCAAGCACCTTAACCACTAAGCCAGTCTCTCCAGTCCCTCACTTGATGTTTTGAACTTAGCAATGTTTTTGGCCTCCCAATCAATTTCTTCTGTCTTATCTTCCAGGTCAAAGGGTCTGACTTTCACATGAGTAACTCTGTTGGTGAGGGGTTCTAGAGAGGTTTTTATAATTTCTATTTGATTTTTGTTTTGTGTTGTGTTATTTTGCATTGTGTCATCTTTTTTTTTTTTTTTTTGAGCTATGATTTCACTGTGAGTTCTGATTTCCTTGATGCTTCATGGAGTTCATTCTTGCACTTAATCAAGTCTTCATTAAGCTTAACCAACCAGTTATTGAGCTCTTCCATTTCTTGACTTACCTTCAGTTTATTCATATCTCCTTGGAGTGTTCTAACATTTTCTTCAATCAAATCAAGCCTACTGTTAAAAGATGAACGCTTTAGGAGATGATTCTCTTTGATTTCATTGATACTGTTGTTGGTTTTTTTTTTTTTTTTTTTTTGATAGTTTGCTTCTAGTTCAGCAACTTTTTGATCAGGGTCTCATTGGCTGTGTTTTCATTTTGGGAGTGAATTTCTGTGGATTCTCTGATTTCACTGGAGATGTCTATTGTAGGACTAGGCATCCTTGGTAGAGGTCTCTCAGTTTTCTGACTATTGTTGGCCTTTTTCATTGTTGTCTATCCATTTTAGGAAGACTATTTTATTGAGGAGGAAGCAAGTTTTTGTCCTTTGGCCCATGCACCCTCTGACCCAGGTGAACAGGGATGTTGGTACCCAGTGGGCAGTCAGGATACCAAAGCAAAGGGCCTGATTCCATAACTCACACAGGGGCCAGATCTCCCCAAGCAAGGCACAGTGGGACCTAGCAGGACCAAGGGACTGGGAAGAACAAGAGAACAGGGATCTGGCCTACTTCATGCCATGCCCTTCAGCACACAGACCAGCACAGGGAACCCAGACCAGTGAGGTGGGAGGAGCACGGGAACAGGGGTCTGGCCTGCTCACTCCAGACAGGCGCCCATCTGCACACAGACAGGCACAGGGAATCCAGATTGGGGAGGTGGGAGGAGATAGCAAACAGGGGTATGGCCTCAAAAAGTAAGGTGGAGAATGATTGAAGAAGATACATGATGTTGACCTCTGGCCTCCATACATATCACACACACATGCACATGCCCCTGCACACACATGTTCACATACAATATTTAAAAAGTTTTGAGGCAGGATACAGAAAAGCAATAGCTATTAAAACAGTTGAGTTGGATATCATCATAAGTGAAAAATCTATAATTAAAAACTTAGAAAATAAATAATATGGTCATAGGATGAGAAACATTCCTAAACATTATTAATTGCTCTTCAGAACATAGAAAGAACTTCAATTCAATAATAACTCAATAAAAAGAGACAGTATTTGAACAGACATTTCACAAAGGGAAAATCGCAAATGGTCAGTAAGCATATGGACAAACATGGTCTGGGTGCTAGATGCACTATTTCTACTGGGACATCCATACTTTAAATGGTTAGTGGGTGGAAAGAAGAAGTACTTTTTCTTTTTTTTTTAATTTTGGAGACAGTAAGAGACAGAGAGATGGGGGGGGGGAGAGAGAGAGAGAGGAGAGAAAATTGGTGTGCCAGGGCCTCAGCCACTGAAGTTGAACTCCAGATGCTTGCACTACCTAGAGGGCATGTGCAACCTTGCACTTGCCTTACCTTTGTGCATCTGGCTTATGTGGGATCTTGAGAGTCAAACATGGGTCCTTAGGCTTTGTAGGCAAGCACCTTAACCACTAATCCATGTTTCCAGACCAAGAAGTATTTTTTCTTATATCATAAGTTCATATCAACAGTTTCAATTAAAATGTAACATAAAATTTGTCCTTATCTCATCTTATATGTGCTTTTCATGAATATATTTATTTGCTTTATTCCATAATATACATAAAACAATTTCAGAATTATAATGCCTTTGTGATTACAGGTAGAATACTAAGTTTTAAGATTGATTTTCAAGTTTTTTTCTTTTGTCTTTAGAATGTATTTCACTATGGACAAATTGAATAAAATCAGTTTGAATCACAATTGTTTTCTCTGGTGTTTTATCATTTTTATTTAGTTAGGTGAATATGTTTCTGTTTCAAAGGAATGATAGTACTAGAAATCACTACCTGTCAATTCCCCTAAAACTGATTTTAATAACTGGTTCAAATAAGAATCCTTAACATATGTCAAAACCCGAGGAAAATTTGTTAGAGGGTAAGAAGATACCCACATTCTCAATGTTAGCATCCCAGTTGTGACACTAAGTTACTGTGTTAACCACATGATGCAATAGCAACATCCATAGTGGAACAGTCTAGCATTGCATTTCCTTATTTTCCCCATTGATATTTTCATTCATTTATTTATTTGAGAGAGCGGGGAGGATATGGGTGTGCCAAGGCATCTTGCAAGTGCAAACAAACTCCAGGTACATGTGTCCACCACTTTGTTAATCTGTCTTTACATGGATATTGGGGAACCGAACCTAGGCTCACAGGCTTTCACGTAAGCACTTTTACCTGCCGAGCCATCTCCTCAGCCCTGGCATTGATGGCATTGATGAGATGATGTACCGAGACGTGTGAAACTCACTGAGGAAATATTCTTGCTTCAACATTTAATATTAATTTAATCATGAGGTAATAATTTGATAAATACCAAAAGTGGAATATTCTACAAGCTGATTAGCCTGTATACTTTAAATATGATCATGCCAAGGGCACCCCTTTCCCTCCCCAAATAGTACAAGTTGTTCTAGATGAAAATAGAGGTATGAAACACATCAACAAGTGCAAAGGAGAAAGCTTGATTAGATCCTGAGTTTAAAATTTAAAAATTTAAAGCATTTTTTTTTTTGTTGCAACTAGGGAATTTTGGATACATACAGCATGTTAAATGATGGTTCAAAATTATTGTTAATTTTCAGGTTATAATGTGGCTTTGTTGTCATACTGAAGATATCCAAGCTGGCCTTGAAGACATGGCAATCTTCCTGCTTTGGTTTCCAAGTGCTAGGATTACAGGCATGAAGTACTATGCCCAAGCATATCGTTTTCTTAGGAATGAGAATTTTGAAACTGTAGTATGTTTGTGTCTTCCATATACTTTGAAATGATTAGAGTGAAAGAACATAAAGGGAATGTGGTAAACCATTAGCTGTTAACTGTTAACTGTAGATGATGGTGTAGATGAGTTTACTATATTAAAGATATTACTATGTCATTCATATCTTATGCAAGTTTGAATTTTTTTTCAATCTGTGACTTTGTCACCAGGTGGTGCTAGTGCTTTTCAAACAAAGCTAAATAGGCAGAGAGAATATACTGGAGGTTGGACAGTAATTTAGAAGTTTGGATGAAGGCACGAAGACTGTGAGTTGGGCTTTTTAATTTTGTGGCTTCCACTCTGGTTTGCAATATTATAGTCACAACAACATGAAGAGTTGCAGCTGGGCAGTTTCCCTATTTCTGTTTGGCTTGCCTCTCCACTGACCCCTCCTTAATGTCTCACAAGGGTTACTAAAGAAATTCCCTGTACTAGATGCCACTGGGGGTGGAGGAATCTCCTTGATGCATTTCTTTCCCCTCTCTCATTTTCCTATTTTCCTTCAGTTTGTACTCTTCAGCAAAGTGTTATACTATGATACTAATCTACTTCCCCATGTCTCTCTCATTATCTGTTACCTTGCATTCATTCCACTCTCCTGATACATTGTGCTGTCGTTTTGAAAAAAAAAAAAAAGAATGCCAAACACTTTCTTGCACCTAAGTATTTTGCTTTGTATGTCTCTGTACCCAAAATAACCTTTTACCAACTGCCAGTCAAAATATGACCTTGCTCATCATCAAAGCCCGATGAAATATCATTTCTTTTATGAAAATTTCACTGACTCCCTACTCAGAAATATTCTGTCGTTCCTTGTCATTTTCTAAACACCCAACCACTCAGTGATATCCCCAGCACTGCTGTTTTCTCAGACTAATCACATTTTGTTTTACGTAAAATTATGTTTCAACATTGAGTTGTAAGTACTTTCAGGGAAGGCAGTAATCTCAATTGTGTTTACTAATCTATAACATTAGTAAAGGGCAGTGGGGTTAAACTTCAGGGTTACCCTAAACTGGCTTATAGTTAAGGTAAAAGTGCCAGCCAGCCACGTGGAAATGCCAGCCTTTCTCATTTCACAGCAAGCATGATGAAGGGTCCCACCACTGTGGAAACCAACAGGCATGAAGTTTGTCCATAGTTTAGCAGTCCTGGTTAAATATTAAATGTTCCCCATAGGCTCATGTGTGTACACACCTGGTCACCAGCTGGTGGCGCTGTTTGGGAAGGTTGTGGAACCTTTAGGAGGTAGAGCCTTGCTGGGGGAAGTGATTCTGGCCCTGCCTTCTGGCTATAAAACCTCAAGGGGCCACTTCCTGATCATCTGCTTCCGGACTGTGAGGAGCCATCTTCCAGGTGCTTCCTGTCAGGATGGACTGTATCCCTGGAACTGTAAGCCAAACTAAGCCCCCTTCTTCCTTAAGCTGCTTCTTGTCAGGTATTTGGTTACAGTAATGAGTAAAGTAATATAGGCCCTCACCTACCACAAAAATTATCAATTTGAAGTAAAATTACCCCCAAGTGTCAAACTGTTAATATTTACATGCCATTTGATACACGTATTATACTTCCAGAATAAAAATGCTCCAATTTGATTGGGGATGTCTTTCAAAGCTGAAAATTAGGTGCTGGGTACTCAGTAATGCAGGGTTGGTTAAACAACTTTAATGTTTTGTACAATGCGTTACAATGGAGCCAGCAAGGATGGTGCCAGAGAAAAAGGTCCCAATTCTATTATTACATGGAAAAATTACAAAATAATGTTGACATCACAATAACTTTTTTTTATTAATTAGTTTTGTACTCAGTGAATACAGTCAAGTTGGTACCATTGTTAGCCTCCTCCCTGTCCTCCCCCCTCTCGCTGGCTCCTCCTTGTTGAGGTATATGGGTTATGCATTGTGGAGTTAGCCCTCAGTTATGGGTAGAAGGAAATGTCTCTGTGTATCATGACCCAACGTATGGCTCCGACATTCTTTCCGCCCCTTCTTCCACAAATTTCCCTGAGCCATGTTGGGTTCATTTTAGGTCTGCCTCAGTGGTGAGGTCTTGGGAGCCTCTGTTTCTCTGGATATCTGATTTGGTAGGAGTTGATTGTTCTCTGTGTTAATGTCCTTCACCCTTGTGCTGGTACCAGGTTCACCAAGAAAACAGCACCCTTGCTTATTTCACCAATTATTCTTAGTTTCAGCTGGGGCCCTTTTGAGGTATGATGGGGTGGTTCTCTCCTTAGGATCTGCGTCTATCTGAAAAAGAGAAGCAGATTCTCCAACAGAGAGTAAAATTAGCACCAGACAAATGAGATAACCCTTATTTTTTTTTAGAGAGAATTTAATAGGTGTAGACTTGATTGTAGCCCACAATTGGTGGTAGCTTGATAATGGAGAGCGGGCTCATTTTTGGATATGGTTCTGACTTGTTTCCCAGCTCCAGCTATGGGTTTCCGTTCCACTGAGTGGACCAGTTAGCCAAATCAAGAGCAGTTGGTTTCCCACCATAGCTGTGTGCCACTATTGCACTGTGTGAGCATCACGACAGGTTATTTGCTGCTAAGTAGATTAGACCATGGGTTGCTTTGGACAGATATTGGTCATTTTCCCCAGTCACCCATGTAGCACCTTCTGGCACTAGACGCACTGACTGTCTGGGCACTGACTCTTCCAGCTTCCAGCCATGTCACTTCATGTTACGTGTCAACCGCATATGGTGTCTTCAGCAGTAGGGTCTTACCACTAACCTTTGGTAGGTCATCAAGTACTCTGACAGAAATCTGTCGTTCTTTTATTCTTTTGTTTTTTTTTTTTCCTAGGTGGGGTCTCACTCTAGCCCAGGCTGACCTGGAATTCACTGTGTAGTCTCAGGGCTGGCCTTGAACTCACGGCGATCCTTCTACCTCTGCCTCCTGGTGCTAGGAGGCTTTTTAAAATTTTTATTTATTTATTTGAGAGTGACAGACAGAGAGAAAGAGGCAGATAGATAGATAGAGAGAAAGAGAATGGGCATGCCAGGGCCTCTAGCCACTGCAAATGAACTCTAGACGCATGCGCCCTCTTGTGCATCTGGCTAACGTGGGTCCTGGGGAATCGAGCCTCGAACCAGGGTACTTAGGCTTACAAGCAAGTGCTTAACTGCTGATTCATCTCTCGAGTCCCCCCCCCCCCGCCCCCCAGCCTTTTTAAATGTGTCATTCTTTTAGGAGGCCTTGCAGGTCTCTCTGATCAAAAGCTCATTGTGGATGATCGCCACCTGCTGGTACTGGGAGTTACCGGTCAGTGCTCAGGAAGAGAAGGAAGAAAAAGATAAGTAATATAAAAGAGTTAGAGAGAAGAGGGGGAGAGAGAGAGAGAGAGAGAGAGAAGCTATAGAAGATTAAGGTCAGTCTTCATCGTACCCTCTCCAGTGTCTTGTGACTCAGGTGTTCCCTGTCAGGGCCTGGTGAAGGTCCAACCATTTGGTCTACCGTTTAGGATGTAGAATTTTTTTTTTTTTTTCGAGGTAGGGTCTCACTCTAGCCCAGGCTGACCTGGAATTCAGTATGGAGTCTCAGGGTGGCCTCGAACTCACGGCAATCCTCCTACCTCTGCCTCCCAAGTGCTGGGATTAAAGGCGTGCGCCACCATGCCTGGCTAGGATGTAGAATTTTATGGTACCATTGCCATTTGGGTCCAGATTTGGACATCACAATAACTTTTAATGCAAAGCATACTCATGTACACAGAAGAGATGGACAGCAATGACAGACTGATATTTCTAGGTTTGGAGATTGACTTTGAAATTTCCTCTGTTGCTATCTTTTGTCTTTCAAGTTTTAGATATGAGTAGTTACATTAAAATAAGCAAGAACCTGTTTAGAAAAAGAGATAAAGGAACAACAACAATAAAAGGAATACAAAAAGAAATAAATGAGGGGCATTTTAAAGGTACTGCTGTTGTGTACATAACCTTCAGTAGTACAAGAAAGAGCTTTATCCTCTCACACTGGTCCTTATACGTCCAGCACAGACAAGGGACAGGAAAGGACTAACAACTCAAAGGAAGACAATTTTAGAGGTTAGAAAAGTAGAAAAACCCATGCAGAAACAATGAGGGTTTGTCCAAAGCAGAAAAGAGCATAGGCATTAAGCAGTAGCAGGATTTTATCATAAAATTAAAAGGTAACTTGCACTGAGAAATATAGCCCAAAGTTTAGCATTGTTGCTTACTAAATAAGTGATCTGAGCAAACCATTTATTTTTTCAAGTGTCAGAAAAGACTTTGAAAGTTAAAAAGAAATCTTTTTACAAGTGAGTAGAGTAATACTCAAAAACATAACTAAGGTTATATACATGTAAACTGGGCTTCCCAGCCTTAGACACCTAAGCAGGTCAGTTTGAGAGAACAAGTGAAGGTGCCAGTTTTCCTTTCTTTTCTTTTCTTTTTTAAGAGCAAGAGCAAGCTAGAGAGAGAGAACTGGTGTGCCAGGGCCTCAGGCACTAAAGTGAACCTCAGATGCTTGTGCCACCTACTGTGTATGTGCAACTTTGTGCTTACCACACCTTTGTGTGTTTGGCTTATGTGGGATCTGGAGAGAGATTGAATATGGGTCCTTAGGCTTCACAGGCAAGCACCTTAACCACCAAGCCAAATCTCTAGCCCAAGGATGTCAGTTTTAATGGAAGGAGGAAGTTATCTACTGAGAAGCAAAGCAGATGAAAGGCATAGTGAATTTCACCAAGAAAATAGAATTTTCCTATTTTACATAAGGTCTCCCCAAATCCTTAGCATGTCCCTCATCAAAGGATATTTTTACCTGGAGCTCAGTCGCTGCCATTCTCCTGCCCATCAAAGATGGAGAAGGAACAGATTGGACCCTGAAAGGGGTTTCTGACCTGGAGCTATAAAAACTTTTCAAATTATGATAGCATGTTAAAGCTCTCCCCATCACAATTTGGAGCATGAATTATTTGCATTAATCCGATTTGCCTTATTTTTTAAAAGAAAATTGTCATTTATTTTCCATATTTCATCTCTATTTATTATATCTATGATATGAATTCAATAGTAATAGGGAATAATGTAATTTTGTGCTTAAATGAACTTGATTTCTTTTTTGAAAAAATTTTAACATGCAATTTAAACCTTTTAATATTTCTGAACATTAGAAAACAGTAAACAAAACAGTGAGAAAATAGAATTTCTATGTAAACCCACCACTCAGATAAGATGCTGTAGCAATATTTTGTGTGTATCTTTACAGACTTAAATTGGTGTTCTGAACTCATGTGGCATATTAAAATTACCTAAAGAGCTTTCAAAATGAAGTCACGAGGGGCCTGGGAAGATGAACCATCAGTTAAAGGCTTGATTGCAAGTCTGCAGGCCCAGGTTCAATTCCACAGCAACCACCTAAAGCTGGACACAAAGTGGCACAAGTATCTGTGATCCCAAGAAACTATAATAATGAGAGGTGGGGTCAAGAGAATCTGGAAGGTTGTGGGCCTATTAGACTGGCACACACACGGGCGCAAGACAAGAGGGAGAGATCCTGTCTCAAAAAGTATGGAAGGAGATGACAGATACCTTGAGGCTGAGCTGGGTGTGGTGGCGCACGCCTTTAATCCCAGCACTCGGGAGGCAGAGGTAGGAGGATCACCATGAGTTCAAGGCTACCGTGAGACTACATAGTGAATTCCAGGTCAGCCTGAGCTAGAATGAGACCCTACCTCGAAAAATTACCTGAGGCTGTCCTATGATCTTGCATGCATAACACACACACACACACACACACACACACTACATATAAATTAAGAAAAAATAAAATGACCAGTCCTATCCTCAAATAATTATGTTAGACTCTTTGGAGCATAGGACCAAGTGTGGGAATTTTTTTTCTCAAGCTTCACATAAGATTTGAATATACAGACAGGGTCAAGAACTATCATTTTAAATGAATGATAGCTTAGTACACTTGTAAGCAGCTAAGACAGATAGGCCATTCTAGGCCAAAGTAAGAGACACTGGCAGCTGGGTGATGAGAGTGCTAGAAAGGCCATTTGGCTTGCAGCAGTCTTCAATGGCTTGGCATGTCCAAGCACACCACTGTCACCTGTGGTAAACAGTCATCAGAAATTTGGACAGCGATAGCAGGAGGTACTTTGCAAACAGCAAGCTGTCGAGGACACAAACAGGAGTTTTCACTTTATTTTTTTTGTAAGGAAAATGTCATTTATTATTGCACAGTTATCCCATGTTTATTATAGTGCAGATATAAATTTAATCATGCACACCCAAAGGTGCTGATATAAATTGAATCATGCCCACCCAAAGGTGTTGATGTGACAGACTAATTATTAGAGGTAAACCAATTAAAGGATACATGGCTCCTGGTGTTCTCTTAATTCGTGTGATGGTCATGTTAACAGGAAACTAGGCCACTGGATATTTGGACTGTTAAAAAGTCATTATGATGGGATGGACATGGGTCCTGTAAGATTTACCTGGAAGATGTGTTCTCCCTTGAAGATGGAAGTGATTTCAGTGAGACAGATTTCACTTTCATTTAATAATTTCCAATATTTAGAGTTGTATAAAAGAAATAGGCTGCTTCAGGACAAGGGACTTTTAGTTTAGATTTTTTTTTTTTTTCGAGATAAGGGCTCACTCTAGCTCAGGCTGACCTAGGTTTCACTATGTAGTCTCAGGGTGGCCTCAAACTCATGGTGGTCCTCCTACCTCTGCCTCCTAGGTGCTGGGATTAAATACATACACCTACCATGCCCGGCTCTTAACTTAAATTTTATTTTTTACTATGTTTTTTGGTTCACAACAAAAAAATGAGAGGGTTCTATAAGACTGCCTATGTACCTCCTGCCCTTACATGTACACAACCTCCTTCATTACCAACATCCCCCACCAAAGTGGCACATTTGCTACAATAGATGAACCTACATTGGCAAATCCACACCACCCAAAGTCCAGAGTACATTACGGTTCCCTCTTGGTGTTGCTTATGCTGTAGTTCTAGGCAAAGATAGGGAGCAAGTAGCTACCTTAGAGTATCCCACAGAGTTGTGTCCCTCCTGAAACATCTCTGTGACGTAAGGTGGTTTTTTCTTTTTCTTTTTGCAAGTCAAAATAACCAGACATACTAAGTTGCAGAATCCCTTGGATAAAATCCAGAATTCCAGATGCCAGTGCTTATCTGGGCTACAAGTGGACTCTGAAATGCACTTGGGAAGCACATGAACATTAAATTGCTTTTGCATTCTAGTGGTGCTGTTATCTATACATGCCAAACTTCAACTTATAGATTTGCATCAGGACACATGTGCATTATCTTGCCCTGAATCCTGTGATGGTATTAGTATTCCCGCAACCCTCAGATTAAACAGAGAACTGGAGACTGCACTCCGTGGCTACTCATGTCTATGGTAGGATTTAGATTATGATCCACACAAAGCTAGCCTTCTGCCAAACTCCATTCAAAATATTTTTCTTGCAATGAAGCCGCATTGAAAACAAGACAGCAGGGTCTGTGGGTCATTTTGTTGAGCTCACTTCCAAGGCTTAAGTGAAATACATGTTTGCCATGGAGCAAGTTTGTGACCAGAGAGTGGTATCATGTGAAAGGTTTTGATGTGTTTTGGACTAATGAAAACAATCATGCTTTGGAACAATTTTTTGGTAATTTGTTTGTTTGTGTGTGTGTGTGTGTATGAACCTGCCAGGATTCTTGCAACTGCAAACAAATGGCTATCCAACTTTATGTGGGTGGCTGGGGAATTAAACGAGGGCCAGCAGGCTTTGCAAGTAAGTGTGGTTAACCACTGAGCAATATCCCTAGCCCCTGTAATAGATTTTAAGTGGGCGTTGATGTGTGTTGATCAGGTTTGAACTGATTTCCACTTCATGAAGCCCTTGGATGTCAGACAAGAAGGACTGTTGAGTGAAGCAGCTTGTGAAGGTCACAGTGACAGTCAATAGAGCTCAACAGTGCAGAAAGCCTGGAGCTCTGTGCTGTAACGACACTGGCCATTTGGTAACGGGAGGGGTGGATCCTGTGACACAGCTCTTCTCATTCGTGCATATTATTTTATGTCCATCAAGATATAATCTGTATTATATAACTGCAGTTTATTCTTAGAGAATATTGCCCAAATTGGATTATTTATAGTCAAACTAATGTAATACCTAGGAACAATGTGGACATTTATTGTATAGTATACGTTATTAGAATTTAGAATGTGTGTGTGTGTGTGTGTGTGTGTGTGTGTGTGTGTGTTTTAAAAGAACTTAGTGGAGTCTTCCACTTTTAGATAGTCTGGCTAATTTTGATTAGAAACTTCCTTTCTTATCTTCCTCTTGAAAGCACTTCATTTTTCTTCATGAAGGTCAGCATCAAGTGAGCCTGGCTCAAATCCGAGTCTCAAACTATGGCTTCTGAATTGTAATGGACCTTAAAGATTATTGCTCATGTGATGTGTAAGCCCTTTACCATTATAGATCTCATGATTCCCCAAAGACCCTATCCAATATCAGGAACTATGCTTATTCTACTGAATAATATCTTCTGCAAAATATTGAGCACCTTCTGGAAAGAGATTAGTCATGAGAAGGCACAGCTTGCCATAGTGTAGCAAACAGCTGAGGACATTTTAATGTGAGTGCTTTGTGTAGGTAATATAGAAAACTACTCGAGAAGGAGATTTCTGAGGGGGAGTTAGAGCCTGTTTCCTAGAGAAGGGAAGTGAGTCTTAAATGCTGATCAGTAGTCATCCAGGCAAATGTGTGGGCTAGGGGAGGAAACTATAAAGGAAAAAAATACCAGAGAGCTACATAGGATAAAACTCCCTGCATCTTGACTTTTTCCTGTGTAATAATATTTATAGCAGTGCTATGAGAGAATATTTATGTGTATGATGAATATGGTCAGTACTCACATCATGGTTATTATTACAGCTGCTGAAATAGACAAGTGCAAAAAGAACTATGTAGTAACCAGAGCAATCAGATATCCACAATTGTTGCCTGATAAACACACTAATATGTGTAGAAGAAACGTCCAATATGAAGCTATCTCAAAGGCAAACACAATGGAGATAATTCAGTTGTAATAGCTCTCATGCCTGGGTGATAATGCTACTTTCTCCAAGAACGCTGCTGAGTTAACTTCCCTTGCTCAGGTCAAACTGAGTCTCCAGTTGCTCAACTACTCTGTTTCCTCATTGCAAAAGAACTTACCACTTGGGTAGTGACACTTGTTTCTTATCAGTTTTGTAATAATGTCATATAGTACTATGAGCCAGATCTTAACACTACTCTAGTATTAACTCATTTAATTCTCATAACAGCACTAAAAGCCAGCTCCTATTATCACCACCATCCTTAACACGCTGAAACTGAGATACATGGAGGTTAAGTAACTGGCAGCTGGTGAAGCATGCAGCCTAGAGCAAAGCTGAGGTCAAGGGCCCAATCTCTTTATGCACTCTGTGCCTGGCCAGGCAGACCTGGGACCTAGCAGAGTGATTTCTAAGCCATCAGGGCTGAGGTTAGGTGAATCACGGCAAATGCAGCATGACAAAGACCACTCGGGCAGGCAGCCCATCTAGGTGCCTTTAGGAGCTGGATGTCCAAAGTACCTGGGTATCAGCCTTGCGTGTGGATTTCTCAGTCTTTCAACATACTAAAGAGAGCGATGATGGCCCATCTCTTTCTTTAAAGAAATACACTGACACTTGTGATTTTAACTGACCTGCCTTGGATCTGAAGCTTGTTCTAATCTAAACCAAAGTCCCCACAAGTCTGACAAAGAAATTGCTGAGGCCTATAGTCAAGCAGTTCTCCCACCATATTCTGTATAGGAATTTACATTTCTCAGGCTTAGACATGGCTATTCCATTGCTTTGGAGAATCTTACTCTTTGGATTTCTCTTTGTTGAAAACATAGGTGGTAAGCAGTCCACCAGTATGGTTTCTGTTGAGAGCTAGTTGTAAAAACTGTCTCTGGGATATAGCTCTTGATTGATTGATTCTAAGTCCTGTGAGACACCATGGCCTTGCTACACTGGGCTGAGCTGTGAAGGAACCAGGAGGACTTCCTTTGCAATTCTAGCCTCATGCCTAATCTGACAACATGCTTTCCTTGTCCCTCCTCCATAGTGGTGATGAGAAAAAGCAAGAATGGGTGAATGGCTATGTTGCAGTGTTCCCTTTACCTAAACTCAGGTCTTCCCATGGAAGGGGGTGCCAAGTAGTGCTTAGACCTAGCCTCATCAACATCCCATGAGAACAAAGCTAAGAATGGAGAGAAACTGGAGAGGTTATCTCAGAGTTACTCACACTAGAGCTACAGCTTTTTCCTGCTTCTGACCCACTAGAAGCTGTGACTCCAACAACACACACAGAGTGTCCGCCGTCAGTGTCTGCCTCATGAGGGCCAGTGAGATAGTGCTGAGTAAAGATGGAAGTGGGAGACAGCAGAAGAGCTGACGTTGGAGCTCCCTTAGAAGTTGGCTTGTGCCACAAACACCTTGTTAAAAGGCAGATAAAGTCATGGATTCATCTTACTTGTGGTTAAAATTTATAAATGTGACTAGACACAGCATATCATGGGAGCCAGGATCAGGGACCCAAAAATCAAACAACTTCAGCTTGAATCCTGCTTTATTGTGTTCGAAGCTGAGTGAGCTTGTACAACTTGCTTAACTCTCTGTTTCATTTTTTATTTATGAATGCATTAGCATACGAAGAACTAGGTTTCATTATGGCATTTTTCAGACAGAATTTGTTTTCGTTGTTTGTCCTCTCTCCTCTCCCAGTGCCTTGAAAAGAAAGCTTCTAATAGCAATTAGAATTGAAATGTAATACAATTGCAGAACCAAGAGGATGATGGCTCTTGTTTCACACTATATATAGCTCATTTTGCTCCCCCCTTTGAATATTCTATATTTACACGATTTCTGCCTTTGGGAAGTAGGAAGTGAGGAACAAGTACCTCATTCTTTTCTCTTGTAGTCCTTCCCCTGGAACATGAAGGAGCAAGGGAGGATGACAGAGATTGGCAGGCGAATGTGCGAATGGATACTGGGTTTCTAGAAATATTTCTGTTTGTTCCTATTTGACATTAATAATGATAAGAGAAAAGAGGGCTCCGGTTGCCACATGGAAGTTATTACTTGCTGGTGTTTTGCTTACATTTTACTGAACTGCTCTGTCCTCAGAAACTGCCACCTCCTGTTTTATAATCCAGCAAATTGGATTTTAGGTGATGTAGTTAATTGTTTAAGATGTCTAGGATCAGTTTCTTTATGTAAATATTAAATAGACTCTTTACTAATTAAATATAATGGAGCAATGTAATATATATATATGGCTACACATATGCATGCAAATTAATGAGAAGGAGAGAATGAATTGCTGTCCTGCCTGCCAGGGCTTCTGCACGCTGGCATTGTCCTCATGAGGGAGCCATGCTTGCTCAAGGCCGAGTGAGAGATGTGAAAGTGAGACTGGGTTAGTCACCTTTATCACACAGCATCCCATGTGTCAGTTCAAGAAAATTCTAATGAAAAGGGGGCTATGAGTTTTTGGAGCCAGCAACTTAATTACTTACAGAATGAAAAGAATCAGAGTGGGGACAGTGCCAGTTACTGAGTTGATGAAACAGAAAAGGCACCAGTGGAGAGCATCTTGCTGTATTAGGCAAACAACCTCAGGGCTCCTGCTGACAGGACACTTTCCCCAAGTGCTATTAATTATAATGCATTATTAGCTAACTGCAGGGAGCGGACATCCTTTGCATGTTAACTAAAGTGCAACAGCCATTTAGCTAGTGGGGCTTGCTCGGTCTTTAAAATTGTCTTAATCATTAGTGAGTTAGTTAAACTATAACATTAGAAGATAAAAATAATCACCACTGTCACTGGGGAACGATTCTAAACTGGACTGCTTGTCAGAGGCTCTGAGTACAGCTAGTCCTAACTGTGTTGATTGATGGGTGACAGTCGATGCAACTGCAGACCTCACCAGTTTCACCCTGATTTCTTCAGGGCTGCAGTGTCACAAGATCAGTGCTGTGTGTTTGGTTTCCGCCTCAGTGATATGACAACGTGTGAGGACAGTGGACTTCATATTTCGTCTTCAGTCACTCAGAATTTGACAGTAGATTGTAGAAATTCATGTTCTTTCTGGTGCTTTATTTTTTGGTGATGGTGAAACTCAGTCATGTCACCTTGACATTTCTGGAAAGATGTTTTGGGTGTCAGGACTGCAAAATGCCATCTCCTGGGCATCAGCGGTGGTTGCAGTCTTAAGCTCACAGTAGCTGTGTTACTTGAATAAGACCTGCAGAAGATTGGGTCCTTCAACATTCTGGCATGGGTTCATGGGTTGGGGGGGGGCTTGTGAGACCCCCCGCCTCTCCTTGGTGAGCTCTTGGCAGATACTGGTTGCTGAAGGAGGAGCAGTCATGTTCTTTAGTGGTGTCCCCCACTCCAGTTAAATAATCACCTATCCGTGCTCATGGCCAGTGAACTTAGTTAACTTAGTGGAACACACACATACACAGACGTACACTCACATGCATACATACACAGCCAAGCCTAACTGTGTTGATCGATGGGTGACAATCGATGTAGCTGCAGACCTAGCCAGTTTCACCCTGATTTCTTCAGGGCTGCAATGTCACAAGATCAGTCATGCAAATGTACTATATAGTGCACACACACACGCACAGACAGCCACACACATAAACACAGATATATATATACACACACACAAACATGAAAGTAGAAGTGGAACTTGGGAAGAAAAGGGAATTTAGTGTGAGTAGGAAGTAAATACAAGAGGGCAGTGCGGGTGTATATGATCAAAACACAATATATACATGTATGAAATTGTCAAATAACAAAATAAAATCATAAGAGAAGCTCACCTTGTGCTTGAGGAGTATAGCTCTGGGTGATGATGGTTGCCATATTCCTCTTCTGCCACTGATAACCCAGTAAGTCTTAATTGGTTTGGTTTTGATCTGGGCTTTTAATGCCTAGCCACAGCAGAAGATGTGGAATAACACTAAAGCGATCCAAGAAGATAGTTCCATCAGAATTTAAAATTTTAAAAATTATTTCTTAAAATTTACATACAGCAAAACTCGTTCTTGTATAATTCTGGGTTTAGAGAAATGTGAAGCCAAGTAAACGAATACCACCATTGAAGTACGGAACAGATCCGCATTGTGGCTGGTTTATAAGTCATCACCAACTGCTTGCAAGTGTGGCTCTGAATTCAGCTGAGAACACTTCTCCTTTCTCTGTGGTGCTTTGGTTTTCCTTTTTCTTTCTTTTTAAAAACATTTTATTAATTTATTTGATAGAGAAAGAGAGAGAGAGAGAGAGAATGGGCACACCAGGTCCTCCAGCCACTGCAAACGAACTCCAGATGCGTGCACCCCCTTGTGCATCTGGCTAACATGGGTCCTGAGGAATCGAATATGGGTCCTTTGGCTTTGCAGGCAAATGCCTTAACCGCTAAGCCATCCCTCCAGCCCTCTGTGGGGCTTTGGGAGTCAGCTCCCTTCACCTTGTCTAGTAATTTCCATGTTGCAGCATAAATCAGTTGTTTGTTCTTTTTAATTGTAGTATAGTATTCTAGTTGTTATGTTTTTATTTCTGTTTTCCCTTTTTCAGAATTCCTTTTTATTACTGTATATTAATTGTAGAAGATAATGAGTTTGATTATGACATTTTCAGCATGCATGTACTGTACTTCATTATTTTTTGTAATGTACTTTACACATATATAAAACCCCATAGTACATTCTTGTCCTCCTTTCCTCCTTCCACTGGTCTTCCTCTTGTAGCTTCATGTCATATGTATGCATATATATATATATATATATATATATTTGTCTGTATATATGGAAAGATTGTGCATATTAGAGAAGATTATAATGTTCATCTTTATGAGTCTGACTTATTTTCTTTCTTTCTTTCTTTTTTTTTTTGTTTTTCAAGGTAGGGTCTCACTCTAGCTCAGGCTGACCTGGAATTCACTATGGAGTCTCAGGGTGGCCTCGAACTCACGGCAGTCTTCCTACTTCTGCTTCCTGAGTGCTGGGATTATAGGCGTGCACCACCACGCCCGGCTTGAGTCTGACTTATTTCACTTAGCATGGTTTCTACTCCATTTATTTTCATACAAATGATAAATTTTTACTTTTTTTCAGATTTTATTTTTATTATTTATTGATTAGAGACACACAGAGAAAGAGATAGAGAGAATGAGAATGGGCAAGCCAGGGCCTCTAGCCACTGCAAACCAACTCCAGATGCATGTGCATCTGACTTATGTGGGACCTGGAGAACCAAACCTGGGTCCTTAGGCTTTGCAGGCAAGTGCCTTAACCACTAAACCATCTCTCCAGCCAAATTTTCACTTTTCCTTATGACTAAATAGCATTTAGTCATTTGTAAAGTATATGTGGTATATATATATGTATATATGTTGTGGTTGTTTGATTCAGGTGTCCCCCATAAACTTAGGTGTTCTAAATGCTAGGTTCCCAGCTGATGGATATTTGGGAATTAATGCCTCCTGGAGGGAGTGTATTGTTGGGGGCGGGCCTATAGGTGTTATAGCCAGTTTCCCCATGCCAGTGTTTGGCACACTCTCCTGTTGCTATTGTCCACCTTATGTGGGCCAGGGGGTAAGGTCCACCCTCTGCACATGCCATCGTTTTCCCCTGCTATTGTGGAGCTTCCCCTTGAGCCTATAAGCCAAAATAAATTTCTTTTTCCCAGAAGTTGCTCTTGGTTGGGTGATTTCTACCAGCAATGTGAACTGGACTGCAACATATATACATATGTAATTTTTATCCATTCATCTGTTTTGGGGTATCTAAGCTGGTTTGATATTGTAGTCAACTTATCTTTGCTGGCACAACTTCAACCCATGGATCATCTTCATGAATCCATTAGGCCTCCATGCAGGTGATCCAACAGGCCTGTTTCAAATTGCCCTTGACCATTTCCAAAAAACAAAAGCACATTGAAAATCCAATGACTTTCTCCTTCCTGTATTTGTTATACTCCATAGTACCAGATGGTCTACCAACTTGTTAATCCAGGGGCAGATAAAGCCTACTTTGAAGAGCAAGACACTCTTTTAGCATTCAGGCCTCTTACTTTCAAAAGAGTTTATGGTCTTTCTGCTGTCCCAGTGCAGATCAGCTGGCCAAACCTCAATGGTTGTAATTGCAGCTGAACTGAGCTGTTGACCTTAGCCTGAAGCTTTCATTTCTTTCTGTGCCATGTCCTTCTGCTCACATCAGTCCATTCCTATACAATGCAACCCTGCACAAGTTCTCAGGACATGGAAAGATGCAGTAAACCTCTTGTACAAACTGCTTCTTTCCCAGTCCCTATAAAGTTGTTTCTTCCCTTATGAGCCAAACCTCACAGTCCATATGCAGTTCTTATTGCATTCACATCTTTCAACTCCAATCAGAATCCATTAAGCTGTACTTACAGCCCTGCAAGGTGTCTCTTAGGACAAAGTTTCAGATTCTTCCACATTCCTCTTACAAGTCAGTTCCAAAAGGCCAAAAGCCACACAGTCAGGTTTCTAGAAGCTATGACCCTACTCCTCAGGTACTAGTTTTACTTCGGTAATCAACTTCTCATTGCTGGCACAAAGTACCCAACCAAAAGTAGGATGTAGGAGGAAAGGGTTTATTTTGGCTTACAGACTTGAGGGGAAGTTTCATGATGGCAGGGGAAAATGTAGCGTGAGCAGAGGCTAGACATCATCTCCTGGCCAACATTACGTGGACATCAGCACCAGGAAAGTTTGCCAAACACTTGGCAAAGGGAAGCTGGCTATAACACCCATAAATCCACCCCTCAAAACATACCTCCAGCATGGCTCCAGTTCTCAAATTGCCATTAGCTGGGTATCAATCATTCAGAACACATAAGTTTATAGGGACACCTGAATCAAACCACCACAGATATCTTGGCTGTTGTGAATAGTCTTGTAATAAACATGGACATGTAAGTATTTCTGTAATATGCTGATTTATATTCCAGGAATTATAGAGCTGGACTATAGGTAAAAGGGAAAGAATATGAACAAGAGGGAAAGAACACAAGATTAAAAACTCAGATAAATCTGATTATAAGAAATATATATTAGATAAAGCTGAGAAAATGAAAATGACTTGCTCAAGATGAGTAAATTGCTAACCTCTTAACAGGCTTTTCAGGGCAGTTGGTTTATGTGAGCTAATCTAGGAATGAGTAACCTCTAGGAATCCTGCTGAGAGCATATGTTGAGTACTTTGTGTGCCAAAGGCCTGACCTTCCAATACGAGTGACCAATACAACTTCACTGTCTTGTCTCAAATGCCTTTACATTTTCATTCAGTTTTCTCTCATTGCTGTCTACTCTTTCCTAACATACAGTGTGTGCTTTTCTTAAATATTAAACTTTTCACCTTTTTATGTTACTAGACATAGTCTCACTATGTGGTCCAGGCTGGCATTGTACTAGTAATCTTTCTCCCTCAACCTCCTGAATACTGATGTGCATCATCATACTTGGTTTATGTGTTGATGGGACTATCCATCCCAGTCTTTGATAGTAATAACCTATATCCCAGTCTCTGATAATAATAATAATAATAGCTATTATTATTAATAATAATGTTGGTTTGTGTATGGAATATGTATTGTAGTACATGTGTATGTGTGTGCACTTATACATGTGCCTGTGGAGGCTAGAGGAGGGTGTCAGGTGTCCTCTTCTGTGACTCTTCTGCTTTATTATATTCTGTTTTTTGGTTTATTTTTGGTTTTTTGAAGTAGGGTTTCACTGTAGCCCAGGCTGACCTGGAATTCACTATGTAGCCTCAGGGCGGCCTCAAACTCACAGTGATCCTCCTGCCTCTGCCTCCTGAGTGCTGGGATTAAAGGTGTGTGCCACCAGGCCTGGCTTACCTTATATTCTTGAGACAGCATCCCTCGCTGAACCTGGAACTTGCTTTTTTTTGGTCAGACTGACTGGTCCGTGCTGAGGTTACAGTCAGGCACCACCATACCCTGTTTTTTACAGTGGATGCTGTGTGATAGTTAATCTCTGGTTGTCAACTTGATAGGATTTAGAATCATTGTGGAAACTAATCTCTGGTTAAGTTTGTGAGGGATATTCAACTAATCTAATTCTAAATTAGGTTATCTGAGGTGGGGGTACCCTCCCTAACAGTGGGCAGCACTATCCCATGGACTGGATTCCTGGACTGAACGAAAAGGAGTGAGCTCGGTGAGCATTCAGCATTCACTGCTTTCTCTGCTTCTGCCCTGTAGATGTGACAATGTGACTCTGGTGTTCTGTCCTTGCAATGCTTCCCTCACCGTTCTGAAACTACCTCTTAAATGGTAAGCTGTAATAAATGCTTTTCTTCCCTAAGTGCTTCTGGTTGGGAATCTTGTCCTAGCAATGACAAAGTAACTGACACATGTCAGAAATTGAACTCAGGTCCTCTTACTTGTGTAACATGTGCTTCTACTCCCTGGACAATCTCCTCAGTTCTGAAAGTTATTTTTGATAATTTTTATATTCTTTTGTACCATAACATAGAAATGGTTCATGGAATTCAATTACATTGCTCCTTCTATTTATTTATTTATGAAAACATGATTTTCAGTACTCATATCACTAACGAAAATTAACAGTTTATACCCAACACTGCTTTACTTTAGCAATAAGAATTATTGATATATTAATAGATGAATTAATTATAAAATATCCCACCACCTCCTCCATTGCTTTATTTATTGTGCTGGAGCTCAAGCTCAGGGCTTCTGCATGCCAGGCAGGTGCTGTAAAGCTGAGTCATACCTCCAGACCCCATACTTTTCACTGAGATAAATTCATAAAATCACTTTTAAGAATCAGTTTTATGAAGATTATAATGCAAGTTTTTCATCAATTGTGCACTAATAATAATGCATAAAAAGTGGCTTAACATTTTGATCTTTATAGACACAACAAATTAACTTTTTAGTTCAAATTATAGTTACTTTTGTTGAAGGAATCTATAGTATGAATATGATAAAAAAATTATATCCTATTTATTACTTTGGGGAAAAAGTTCTTTTGAGGAAATAGAAAGAAAATATGAGAATAAAAATATAGCGAAATTTCTAACTTAAAAAGTGTTATAAAAATTCATATATATATGGAAAGCTTATAGTAAAGAAAAGCTTCCATTTATATATGTAATTTTGTGGTTCCTGGTAAGTTACAAATTACTATAATATTTTCGTTCCATTGGTTAGAGCACAGTAATTTTTTGTGAATAGCTTAAACCTTTATTTGCGTAATTCAAGAAATTACATTACACAAATTTTGTTTAAAAAATCCTGCTAGAGTATTTCTACAGTTTTTAGTAATCCTGTGAATTTTTGCCAGCTGACATTTTGTAGCATTTGCCCCTTACACTGTTTTTTAATAATAATAATATATATACATTATATATATATATATACACATATATATAAATGTACATATATGCAGGTTTTTGGGATTCACTGTGGAATCATGGAAGGCCAGAGACAGTCCCTGTGGGGTACAAGTATGGGGGGTTGTGGACCATGCCTCATGGTATTCCTACTCACTCTGGTGCACAGTGATTATTAATGACAATATATATATATACTATAGTCTGAAAAAAATACGTCCTCAAGTCAGGTGTGGTGGCACATGCCTTTAATCCCAGCATTCAGGAGGCAGAGGTAGAAGGATCGCCATGAGCTTGAGACCACTCTGAGACAACATAGTGAATTCTAGGTCAGCCTGAGCTAGAGTGACACCCTACATCAAAAACAAAACAAAACAAAACAAAACAAATCCTTAACACTTATTTAAACATATGATGAGCAAATTTAAATGACAACTTAAAAATCTGAAAAGTAGTTACTTAGTTTTTTTTTCTTTATCATTTTTTTTGTAGTATTGAAACCTTTTGTTTTTGAGTCACTATGAGAATGCAAGTGAATAAGAACTTTCTAGTTTTTGTTGTATCTTTCACAGAACTATACCAAAACATCAAGTTCGTAACAGTGGTTCAAATAAAGATTTACTGAATTAAGTCAATTTTGTCAAAAAGAGTCATTAATTCTTTTCTTACTCTTATTCAGCCTTCAAGTTAGTTTTAAAAGTTTTTTAAAAAATATTTTCATTTATTTATTTATTTGACAGAGAAAGAGGGAGGGAGAGAGAGAGAATGGGTGTGCCAGGGCCTCCAGTCATTGAAAACGAAGTCCAGAAGTGTGTGCCCCCTTGTGCATCTGGCTAACGTGGGTTCTGGGCAATTGAACCTGGGTCCTTTGGCTTTGCAAACGCCTTAACCGCTAAGCCATCCCTCCAACCTAAGCTAGTTATTTTCTACTGCTGAAAATCAAAATAACTCCTAGATGTAAATAAAATTTAGACTTTAAAAATAGTTTATATTTTATCCCTAAAATGAGATAAGGAAAATACTTTTTAAAAATATTTTTATTTATTTATTTGAAAGAGAGAGAGGCAGATAGAGAGAGATGGAGATAGTGAGAGAAAGAATGAGTACAACAGGACCTCCAGCCACTGCAAAGAACCCCAGATAGATGCGCCACCCTGTCCATATGGCTAACATTGGTCCTAGGGAATCGAACCTGGGTCCTTTGGCTTTGTAGGCAAGTGTCTTAGCTACTAAGCCATTTCTCTAGCCAGAAAATACTTTGAGAAACAACTTTACATGATAAACAACATCTATGTTTACCAATGTGGTCATTTTCCAAATAAAATGAAGCAACACTGAACATTCAGAAATACATTTGTAGACAAAAAAAAAAACCACATAGGGCACTATGCTCTTAGCTAAAACCAGTTTATTTTTATCCTTCTTTTCATGTAATAAAAATACCAGGAGAGTGTTCAGAATGGTTGACAATGACCTTTTTAACTCCCCATGTCAGAAATACAGAATTGTAATGAGAAATATACAGATATGTCCTCTGCTTGATGCAGCATCACTATTTAGAACACTGTAAGCACAGGTATTATCTAACACTGTTCCGTTTACTACATACACAACAAGTAAGCTAGCAATGAGACATAGTTAATGCATGTACACTGGTTTACATGTAAATAGCACTTTTGCAATTTTTTTTTACTTTTTTTGACAACTTTTATACATGTAAACAATATGCTATGATCATAATCCCCTTCCCACCACTCACCCTTTTGCCCTTCCCAAATACCCCCTCCACTGAATCTCCTCTTCTTTTTAACTAGCCTCTCTTCTACTTTGATGTCATCACTTTTTTCCTCCTGTTATGCAGGACTTTTGCAATGTTTAAGAATTATCAACCAGGTTTGATTTTGTCCTGTGATTATAATCCTGTTATACATTACATTTAAATCTGATATATAGTATTTTATTCCATATTAATGTTTCCCAAGGAAAGCATATTACACACAGACCTCATAACATAACAAACATAGCACAGCATAGCATAACATAACAGACAAAAGTAAATTTTAGGAACTAGATAAACCCATATCCACTCTGGTTTTGACCATTGATTTTTTTAATGAAATTTTCCCCTTGAAGTATGAAAATATTATTATGAACTTATAAGCTTCTTTCATTTGAAACATTGGCACTGTCTTATACATGTTAACATAACTATTTTAGCAGATTTCCTTTGGAAAAAAAATTAAATACAGACTTCCTATTATTTATTTATTTGGGTCTTATTTTTAAAAATATTTTATTTATTTATTGCAAAGGAGAGAGAATGAATTAATATGAATTATGAATGAATAGGCACACCAGGGCCTTTGCAAACGAACTCCAGAGGCATGGCCACTTTGTGCATCTGGCTTTGCATGAGTACTGAGGAATTGAACCTGGGCCAACCAGGCTGCCTGGCTTTGCACGCAAGCATCTTTAACTGCTAATCCCTCTCTGCAGCTCTTTAGCAGCATTTCTGGGGATATGAGTTTTAGATAACGTTTGCTAAGCACCCTCTTCTTACCAGGCACTGTTCCTAGCATGTTTTATTTAACCCTCACTATAGTGCTGAGGTGAGAATATTGTGCCTGTTTGTTTCTCAAGCACCTGGAAGCAAAAGGCACAGATGTGTGACTGGCATCTTGGTCTTCCTGAACTTGCTATTAGACTGTGAGCTTTATGAAGTGTGGGGGACAATACCTTACTTCCTGTACCTCGGTGCACATCATGGTGCTGACCATGTAGAGGAAAGCTGAGAGTAGGAAACATGACATGGTCCTCTCCTGAGTTCTAAACAGTGGGTAATAGCCACCTTAAAAGTGATTCCTTAAAAAAAAAAAAAAAAAAAAAAAAACCCTTTAACTATTCTCTTAGTAAGTGGGACCAGGAATCATAATCTTTTTTAAAATATTATTTATTTATTTATTTATTTGAGAGTGACAGAGAGAGCAAGAGGCAGATAGATATAGAGAGAGAATGGGCGCGCCAGGGCTTCCAGCCACTGCAAACGAACTCCAGACATGTGCGCCCCCTTGTGCATCTGTCTAACATGGGTCCTGGGGAATCGAGCCTTGAACCTGGGTCCTTAGGCTTCACAGGCAAGTGCTTAACCGCTAAGCCATCTCTCCAGTCCCATAATCTTATATATAGTATATTCATCCCTTATAAAAATGTTAACCTCCTATATCATTGTGACGCTGGGCTTCCCAAAGGCTGTCAGCCTCTCGAGGTAGAGGACTAGAGCTCTGGCCCTACTTGGAATCCCAACAGTTTCTTCAGAGTTCACAGCCTAGCACACAGATTGCCTGACCTATTTAAGCTCAATTTTGATTTGACTCAAAGGGGAAAAAAATCTAAGTGAAAAGAAATAATTTCATGTTTGTTTGGATTGCACTGTGTGTATGAACAGTTTTGACCAAGAAAAATAAAGGGGGGGGGACAGTTATAATGGCACATATCTGTAATCCCAGCACTAAGTAGGGAGAGACAAGAGGGATTGCTCTGTTTGAGGCCAGCCTGGTCTACATAGCAAGTTGCAGGGAACCAGGACTGCATGGCAAGACCTTGTCTCAAGGAAAAAAAAAAAAGAAAGTTGAAAGGAAGAAAGAAAGGAAGGAAGGAGAGGGAAGGAAAGAGGAAGGGCAAAACAAAAAAAGTAAATAAAGTATTTATGGGGGATTTTTATTCTCAACAAGTACTTTTAACATAAGATCTGACAAAAAAACTAATCAAAATAAAAAAGTGGTTTTTTTAATGCTCCTTAAAACAAGTGTCAACAACAGACTGACCCAGTGCTCTACTTTGTGAGAAAGTAGGCTGTAGGTACTTTAGTTACCTGCTGTCCATCAGAGCTGTACTTCCTTGACTAGCTTTCACCGTAAGCCAAAGCCTAATCTGCACAGTTTCAAGTTGCCTACATAGGAAAACACACTCAGAATGTGCCTGGCACATTGATAACATGGAACACACACTAGCAACAATGGAATAGTCCAGATGGAATGGGCATATGGCAAAGAGGAAAAGGTGTTTCCAGAAATACTAAATAAGAATTTTGATTGTTTGAAGTTGAACCTACATGAAGTTTCAGGAGCACATGTTCAGGAATTTTCAAGCCCCTCCTTTCCAACTTTTTTGAGCCCTAATAATTTAGAAAACATTTTTACTGAACTTTACTCCAAATTTAATGAACTTTAACTCTAAATTTCTCTTACATTGATCAAACTTATTAGAGTTTAGAGTCAGGTGTGGTGGCACACACCTTTAATCCCAGCACTTGGGAGCCAGAGGTAGGAGGATCACCAAGAGTTCAAGGCTACCCTGAGACTACGTAGTGAATTCCAGGTCAGCCTTAGCTGTGATGAGATCCTATCTTGAGAAACAAAAAAACAAACAAAACCCCACTTATTAGAGTTTTGAGGAGGAGCTATACAAAATACCTGCCTCATGATGGTTTGAGGGTGTTATGTTATTATAACAGCTTAGACAATAATGCTATGGTCAATTAAAAAAAGAAGACAAAGGGGCTGGAGAGATGCCTTAGCAGTTAAGGTGCTTGCCTGTGAAGCCTAAGGACTCATGTTTGACTCTTTAGGTCCCATGTAAGCCAGACACACAGTGATGCAAGTGCACAATGTTGTGCATGCGCACAAGGGGGTACATGCATCTGGAGTTCGATTGCAGTGGCTGGGTCCTGCATGCCACTCTCTTGTTAAAAATTAAAAACGGTCAGTCAGGTTTGCTTCAAAAACAAAAAACAAAACAAGACAAAAAACAGCAGGGATGAGGCGTTGGGTCAGCAGTTAAAGGCTTGCCAGCGTTCTGGCTGAAGTGGAGCTCCTCAGCCCCAACAACATGCTCTGTACAAAGTGGCCTATGTGTCTGTGATTCCAAGGTGCTATGGCAAGGGGAGGCGGCGCCAGGAGGAGCAGGAGGCTCAGGAACCCCTAGACTGGCACACAGGAAGCAAAGTGGCAAACACAAAATAACAAAGGAGACCCTTTGTCAAGCAGGGTGGAGGGAGGAGACAAACCCCATAAGTGCACCATGGCATGTGCACGCCCGTACACACACACACACATATAGACACACACAAGCACATAATAAAAAATTAACATTGACATTGAACTAGTAAGGAATCCACATAGTTTTGTAATAGATAGTTATATAAACTGATGATCCAATCTATATGAGTAGGTAAAACTTTCTGAATGTTTAATCTTGCAAAATCCATCAAAGAAACTACAATTTTTTTCTGAGTACTGGAAAATTTGGGGGTAGCTACCCTCAAAAGAATCTTTCTTCATAAATATGTTTTAATATACTCAATAAGCAATTCCACATGAAAATACAGAAAAAATAAAAATCTTTAGCAAAATGCAAATTCTAATACATATGACAGAAGGTGAGGAAGAGACAAACATGACCCTTACTGCCATTAGCCATATCCTTAAGTACCAGATTTGTGGGGAAGAAAACTCCAGGTTAATCATATTTAAATATATAAATATCAGCTATGTCTCCAGGCCTATAGTCACATATTTAATAAAGCAATAAAGTGGCATGTTGAAATTGCTTCAGTTTCAGGGGAATATTGCAATAAAAAGTAAGGCTAGAACATACTTGTCCTTTAAAGTAGCAAATAAGCTATCGTCTTTGGTTTACTTAATTACAGAGTCTAACCATCAAAAATATACTCACTAAGTTAAAAAAATACTTCCTTTGGTAATATTTATTGACATTTCTGGTCAGAGTCCATAAAACCCTTTAAAAATAAAACAATATTTAAGTTAGAGATATAAAATCCTAAAGGAATCATTTAAGAACACATGGTTCCCTTTCTGTTTTGTTCCTGTTACGCAGTCTCCGAAGATCTGAGGAATTCCATTTCTACTGTAGCTTTTGGTCGTTGGGTCGAACCGCCACCTTTCTTTCGGAATTCTGCAGCAATTTCCTCAAAAGACTTTCCTTTGGTTTCTGGCACTTTAAAAAATGTGAACAGAGTAAAGGCCAGGAGCACCCCAGAGAAGATGAAGAACACATAGGGTCCACAGAGGTCCTGGAAAGAGACCAGACAGCCCCGTTATCAGCTGCCAAGCCTGCCCCCTGTTCTGCAAATGTGCACAAGTCAGGCTGCTTACCACCATGTACTGGAAACACAGGGCTATCAGGAAATTGCAGACCCAGTTACAGAATGCAGCTAGTGCCAAAGCTGTGGGACGTGGTCCTTGACTGAAGAACTCAGCCACCATGAACCAGGGGATGGGACCAGGGCCAATTTCAAAGAAACTGACAAAGAGGAAGATGGCTGTCATGCTCACGTAACTCATCCAAGCAAACTTATCCTGAAGAAAAAAAAAACAAAAGAAAACTAAGATTGGTTGGGGGTCCTTAGACCCTGTTTCTTTCAGCCAGGTACCTCTCAGCTTCTAAGCTCAAGGGTGGGCAGTGCGCCCTGATATGTGTGTGTGAGCCAGTAGAAGTTACTCTCACATAATCTTGCATAAGCCTTGGAGTTCCATCTTTGGCAACTCTCTGGTTTAGGACTTGTATTTATTTATTTATCTTGACCCTTAGTCACTCTTCCTGTGTCAGGCAAGAAAAATATCCTGAATCCTTTGCCACCACTCATTCCAAGGTGTCCAGACAAGGCATGTGACAAGTGGTGGATGCGGACACTGGGCTGGGGGAAGTTAAGGTACCTCTCTGTGGTCATGCAGGCAGCCGGTGACAGAGCCTGTGCTCTAACCACGTGGCAACACCGCCTCCCTGGATAACAAGCACAGGTGACATGCTAATACTTAGCCTCAAATCCTGAGAAGTGGGTTCCCCTTTCCTTTCCGTTTCTCTTGACTGTTCCGCTGGCTTTGTTTCATAAGTGAACCTCAAGTGCCTTGATATGATGGAACACTTAGGCCTGAAGGACAGAGACATTTTCATCTGGTACCGAAAAACGCATCCAGTTCCCCAACTCACCAGCAGCACGAGCCCCACCGACATGAAGATGGTACAGAAGAACATCCCGAACCATTCCAATCAGAAACAGAGAGCGCCGCCCAGCCCTCTCCACTAGCAGTACCTAGGAAAAGTCCACAAAGCGCCAGCTCAGTCTTAGGAGCCACAGAATATTATTGCCTTTATATTTAAGTTGTTTTTCCTGTCAAAGAGCTCATTGGGATGTGGGGAATGGGAGACCTGCTGTTCTTCCATTTTACAGTTTGAGTCAGAGGTGAAGGGTGACTTGTGCCAGATGTCAGTGCTAGTCTCAGGGAGCAGTGATAATTGACAAATATTTGCTTAGTTTGATTTGAACACTGATTTGAACGGGCAGGTTGTAAGAGAGTACCATGGTGTTACCATCACTCTAGGATCATCTCCTTGAGTATAGCAGTCTGAACATCTTGGCTGTCTTCCAATAGATTACTTCTGTTGGAAATGTGAAAGATCTGCATTAAGAAAATGACATCAGGGCTGGAGATGTAGCTCAGGGGTACAGGGCTTGCCCCAGAGGCATGAGGCTCAGGTTCTATCTGTAGTACCATACATAAGATAAAATAAATAACTTTTATGCTAAAAAAGAAGTAACATCAGCCTCTGCCCATGATTCTATCATCCGTACAAGAATGTGCACACTCCAGACAGCTGAAACAGTTCAACTGTTGGGGTGTCAGCTGTTCTCATCCACTTCTTAGTGCTCAGTAAAGTCACATACCTACTCACCTGGCAACATGCAGCATTTTATCATTGTACTGAACTAGCTCTACACTTTCTTGGTGTGCTTAAAGGAAAAGGTTAGAGTGCTTTTATTTTTTAAAATCTCAGTTGAGGAAATCTATCATTGATTCCTTTGAGTCTGTGATCCCATGCATTAATGGCTCACATTTACTTTTAACCAAGCCCAGTGTTCGTTGAAGAGATTTGCCCATCTGATCCATGGATCACTGCCGAGGCTGGCAACATGCAGATGGTCAAAAGGACACACACACAATCTTTCATACTTTCTTGCCTTGGTAAGTAAATTGGCTAGGTTCATCAATCTAGCAGTAAGTCAATAGCAGTCCAATACCCATAGTATGATGAACTCTGTCGGAACATATCTGAGAAACATTTTTCTCATTGACAGCATAAGCCCTTTTCATCATCTCAGAGGCACATTCATACTAGAGCTTTAAATCACTTCAGGCAGGGTGACAAGCCAAGAACTCACAGTTAGTTATTGAAAAGGAAGTACAAAAAACCCCACCTTTCTTAAGTTTATAAAATTTTGCTATACATTTTTAACCCTTTAATTATGACTTTCAAAGCTAACTGGATGATATGTGGTATTGTCAAGGTATGAGAGAAATAGGAATATTTCTGACAGAGAAAGGCCCTTCCTCTGTCTGTTTGTCTCTGAACAATTCGTAGTCGAAGTGTGATCTCTAAACTGTGTCTTGAAAACTGAGTTGTGTTCTGTCCTGGAGGTGAGGTGTTCACTTGGGTCCATATGACCAGGAGCAAAGCATGGTCAGGGGCTGGGGTGTCTGCTGGGCCGTGGCCTTGGTCTCTGCCCCAGTCTGAGTATATTCCTTAGAGTCCTCGTGCCTCGCTGGAGTTTGACAACCAGTGCTTCTCCAGAGTCATCCTGCCTCCCAGATCTCTCTACATTTACTTCCACTTTGTCTTCTCTCTTCAGGTTACAGAATTACTCTCCCACCACTTTCTTCGTGTTAAAGAAAACATGAAAAAACATGGAAACATCATTCTGTGTGTTGATGGGAAAGTCTCTCTCTAAACACTCGCCCAGGAAAAAAAATGTTGCCTCTATGTTAGTGAAACATTAATATATTATTATCCCTATTTGCATCTGCTTATTTGAAAGGATGTACAGAATTTGATAAATTGATTAATTTGAGCGAGAGGAACTGGGTGACTTAAATACTGTCCTTTCTCTGCTTTTGAACTTTAAAACAAGTTTTTGTTTTGTTTGAGACAAGGACTCTTTATTTAGCTTGGGCTGTCCCTTGAACTCATAATCTTCTTGAGTATTGAGATTACAGGTATGAACAACCATCATACTCACTTAAAATAACTTTTTGAAAATAAATCTCAAATTTTAAATGTTGTCTTGGAATACTGAGATGATTAGAAATGACTTTTGTCTTTGTACATGTTAAAACTTATAAAAGAATAATCTCTAAAAGCTCTATATTAAAAATGGTTAAGACACTTTTATAATTAGAACAGTTCTTGCCACTCACATGAGGTTAGGTACAGAGTACAAAAATGAAAATTCTGCAGTATTTTCTGCTTTAGATTTTCTCAGACTTCAACTTGATGCTTTATATAGCAAATCCTATTGTAAGCAACATGTTTGAATAATAATCTCTATATTGTAAAAATATGTTGAGGTAGATTTGTAAAAAAAATATCATTTCAGGACAAATAGTCCCTTGGATTGAGACCCAGCAATGGCCTTTGTTGACTTGGGGTGGCCTTTTGGCTTAGCCCGGGCATTATCTTCAAAGTCCTGTCTGTAGAACTACTGGGATTCTGTTTGTTCCCTCTCTCTCCAAGGTCCAGCACTGTTGAATGTAGTCTTGGGAGCCAGGCTGTCACTTATTGACCACACCAAGGTAATACTTAAAAGTTCATGTGTGGAGAATAAAATTCAAGTGACCAAAATAAGTTGAGCCTAGTATCATGACCAAAATTCAAACCCAGAAGCATTTTGAACATTTTGTATACAAAGCTAAACATGAGCCAAATTACCCTCATTTAATTTAATTTAATTGAATTTAATTAGTTGAGAAGATTTTATCTTTGTGTTTCTTCTTAGTGTGTTAAATATTATTACTGTCAAGATATTAGATCACTCCTCATGATCATATTTGGCTTTAAGAAAGACCTCTTTTGTTGGAGTAACATTTTATATTTTATGCTATTTTTACTTTGATTTCATGTAATATATATATTTGCCATGAGAAGTAACATAGTTGTGAATTACCCGGATGTTTTGCCCAATGCCCTAACATCATAGGAATTTGTCAAGTTTGTTTAATTCTGCTTAGAAGCTTAGATATCTACTTAAGAGAACCTTGTTTATTATTTAAAAATTTTTTTTTCCCAAGACATCAGGATACAAAAAGTATTTCCACCATGTAGGGGAAGAAGAAAAAAAAAAAAGAAAGCATGCTATGTTGATAGAATGGAAAGCTGTCAGCTAGTCTTAAGCAGCTTAAAACCCAAAGAAAGGAGAAGGATTCCAGGGTCTTACATGAAGAGAAAGTCCCAGCGAGTTACTAATTCACCAGTTAGTCACAGGCATCCCTATAGTGGGAGAGCCAGTGACTCACCCCCTCAGGCATGCCTCATCTCAGGGCAATGGTTCATGTGTTCACAGAGAGGACTTCCCCATGATTCATTTAGGTATACAAACGCGCGTGCGCACGCGCGCGCGCGCACACACACACACACACACACACACACAAGTGCACGTGGACATAGTCATTGATTACTTGTGATCATAAGTTCCATCATCCACACCCACTTCTGGACCAAAGAGCAAGCAGAGAGCTTATCTAACTATTGACTTACGGAGACAGCAGTGAAAACCATATTGATGGCACCAACTCCAATGGTTGCATAAACGGGTTGGCTGATCCCAGCTGACTGGAAAATGCTGGTTGAGTAATAGAAGATCTGTAAAGTGCAAGCAAGTTAGCTTTAATCAAGGAGCCTCCTGCCAATGTCCCCAAAGCTTGACATATTTAAATATAAATAAATAAATCTATGTAGTTTCTATGTATTCATGGTCCTTAGAGTTTCCTGACACTTCTCCCCACCCCCTCCTTCCAGAGCAGTCTTCCTTTAGTGTTTAAAGCTCCTCACAGCTTAAAAGTTCTTAGTTCAGCTGAAAACTGTTACATTGCATTTCCTTTATTTGTTTATTTCTAAACTTTTTGTTGGGACATAACATATAAAAGTGTACTAAAGATATATATATTTAAAAATATATACATATATTTAATATATATATATTTAGTACACTTTTAAATATATTTATATGTATATATTTTTAAATATATATATCTTTAGTACACTTTTATATGTTATGCCCCAACAAAAAGTTTAGAAATAAATTATATATATATATAATTTATTTATATCTATCTATCTATATATATATAATTTATTTATTTGAGAGAGAAAGAGGTAGAGAGTGAGAGAGAAAGAGAGCGAGAGAATGGGCATGACAGGGCCTTCAGATGCATGCACCCCCTTGTGCATCTGGCTTATGTGGGTCCTGGAGAATCGAACCTGGGTCCTTAAGCTTCACAGGCAAATACCTTAACTGCTAAGCCATCTCTCCAGCCCTAAAGTGTGCTAATTTTAAAAATGGCCATGCCTGTGTAAAGAACTTTCAGATTAAGTAATGACTCATTTCCAGTTCTGTAGAAAGCCCTATATGTCCGTTTTTCAGTTGTCCCAAGGGAAGCATTCTCCCCACATAGAACATCATAGATAAATTTGGCCAAATCTTGCACCTGACATAGGTGAAACCATGCAGAATGCATTTATTTGTGTGTGGCTTCTTTTGTTCAATATTATCTTTGAGACTCATCCTTATCATTTCATATGCTTGTATACCATTCCTTACCATTACTATATAGTGCTTTGTCATATCTGTATGTCACAATTTATTAATTCTACTTTTGATGAGTATTTAGGAAGCTATTTTAGGGTGTTTATGAACAGTGGTATTCATAAGCTGTGTGCTATTCATACACCTTAACAACCTTTTGATGAAATATGTGTGGATTTATACCAAGAAATAGAACTTTTGGACCATGTTACATGCATATGTTCAACTTTGATATAAGGCACTGCTTAACGATTATCTAAAAAAGTAAATAAACAATTATATTCTCTCCCTGGTTGCTATTGCTTGGCTGCTTTCCTCCTTCCCTACTTCTTTCCCTTCTTTTCTCCCTCACTCCCTCTCTTCCTCCCTCCCTTCCCGTCCTCCCTCCCTTCTTCCCTCCCCCTTCCACCCCTCCCTCCCTTTTTACCTCCCTTCCTTCCTTCTTTCCTCCTTCCCTTCCTTTCTTCCTTCCTCACTTCCTCCTTCCCTCCCTCCATCCTCTCTCCCTCCATCCAATCTCCCTCCATCCCTCCCTTCTTTCCTCCCCCTCTCTTCCTCCCTTCCTTCCCTCCTTCCTCCCTCTCCCTCCCTCCCTCCCTTCCTTTCTTTCTTCCTTCTGTCCTCCTTTCCTCCGTCCCTCCCTCCCTCTCTCTTTCTTTCATCTATGGAATAGGTCTCATGCATGCCAGGCAAATGCTCTAACATGAAGCTACATCTCTAGCACTATGATCACATTTGATCCAGAATTTTTTTTACTAGACATATGAGGGATGGAGGCATTGGTTTCATAACTTCTCTAATAACTTGTATTCTAAAGTTAGCTGTGTTTGTATGTTCCTGATAGTCTTTTGATCCATTTGCCATTCCATAATTCTTTGTCATGCTTTCACCACCTACATAGGTCTTCTTTGCTGGGACCTTTCTTTCCGCAGGTCACACTGACACTGGGGACCGTGCAGATGGTGTTCAGTGAACACACTGCACACCCTTCCATAATTTTAGGCTACTCAGCAGCCTGAGGCTCAAACATGCTTAATGTCTCTTTGAAATCAGGCACTGGGGTGCAGGCTGTAGCAGGTGTTCAGGAAGAATTAGGTATTATGTCTTGGGATATATATTTAGAACTGAAGTTGGTCTCTGAGTCTCAAAACTGTGTGGAGTAGTAGGTAAAATTAAACATCAAGGACTCCTTAAAGGAGGAAAGAGACCACAGCAGATAAATTCCTGGTTTGCAGAGCAAGCTGTATCTCAGGTCTCCTTTCCTTCATTCACCTGATGAGAGTCAGTCTCTTTGCCTTTCTGGAGGCTCTAACCATCTCACCTCCACAGTGTCCCTTGCAGATCTGGGATTGCATCACTACATGTAGTGCAATCTATATGCTTTTGAAAAAAAATTTATTTGCATGTGTGTGGGTGTATGCATGAATATACTGGCACACTATGGCCTCTTGCAGCTGTAGACAAACACCAGATGTTTGCACCACATTTTACATCTGGCTTACATGGGTGGCTTGGGAATTGAACTCAGGCTGGCAGATTTTAAAAGTACGTGCTTTTAACCACTGTGTCATCTCCCAGCACCCAGTCCATATTCTTAACTGCAGCCAAAGAGGGAAATGATTTTTTTAAATCAAGTTGGTTAACAGATACTCAATGTTTTCTTGCACAGCTAATTGCCAGTAGAGCCACCTCATCTGCATGATGCAGTGATTTCATTTCAGAATGTAAATGCTAGCTAGTGTAGCACCCAGCATGCTGTTCAAGCACATATTATCTGTTGCCATACCAATTCACTTTATTGTTTATTTTATGTGCTATCTTCCCAAATGCAGTAGTAGTTTCTTGCTCTGTGATACTTGTACAGTGTTTACTGCAGCATTATCCAAAATAGTAACTTGTGGACCCAGCCTAGATGTCCAGTAGCAGAACAAAATGTGGTATATGTGCACAATTGAGTTTTTAGACACAATGAACACATTTATAACATTTGCTGACAGTGCATGTACCTGGAGATCACATATTAAGTGAATTAAACCACTCTTAGAAAGACAAATATGTGTTTTCTCCTATTTGTGGTTCATAGACTTTATATAGATACATAAAATCATGTATGTGTATATATTGTTAAACAAGTCTGGAGGGTGGAAAGGGGCTAGTGGTAGGTGGAGGAGGATGAAAAGGGTAGTAGAGTATGTGGAAAATAGGATCAATGTACAATACATATTTGTAATGAAAATTTTAATAAACTGCTTTGTGTTCCTAGCTATCTAGTATACTTCATTTACATAACTAAACGGAACTGTGGACTCTTGCCTATACTATCAAAACATCCTCACCTTCATGCTCAACTCTAGAAGCATCTTACAGTGTAGGATTTTTAATTCTCCCTTTCCTGCCTTATGTTCACTACAGCCTTTGCTTTTGACCTTCTTCCTAGCAGACACACAGTACCGTTGGTGGTGGACATTTTTTAAAGCTGTGAGCTAGTTTTAGTTAGAAAGCCATTGCAGAAAGCAAGGAACATTCATCATTACTCAACATACATTGGTGTAGTAACATTTGATGTCAGTGTTAACATACGTTGTTGCAGTAACATTTGATGTCAGTGTTTGAAAATGTCTTTTTGTTACTTGAACCTTTTCTTGCTTCAGGTTAGGAGTTGTTCTTGAACTTACACCATTGATTCCAGAAAACTGCTGAGCCATGTGCAGCATCAGGGCCACGATGATGGGCTGCCGGTAGCTGGAATTGGTGAAGAGCTGGGCCACAGAGACTTTCTGCTCACTGGATGCCTCCTCTTTCTCTTTTTTCATCTCATTAATGTCTTTGGTGACATCCTCAGTTCCCCTCAGTCTCTTCAAGCCTGTCCCCAAAATGGTCAGATTGAAACAAGTCAGATCAAACAAAAATCAGTTTATTTTTATTGCATCCAGTTCTACATGTCCCTTTTTGTTATCTCACAGCGTGAGCATGGAGAAATCTTTTTTTAAAATTTGTTTTCATAGAGAGAGAGTGAGAGAGACAGGCAGAGGAGAGGTAGAGAATTGGCGCTTCAAGGCTTCACCACTGCAGTCGAATTCCAGCCACTTGTACCACCCTATGGGCATGTGCAACCTTGTGCTTGCCTCACCTTTGTGCATCTGGCTAATGTGGGATCTAGAGAGTAGAACATGGGTCCTTAGGCTTCACAGACAATCACCTTATCCACTAAGCCATCTTTCCAGTCCTTTGATAAATTTTTTTGACAGAAAGCAAAGTAGAACATTTGGCTTCATTTTAAGAGAAAGAAAACTATGGCTATCATGGTCACAGAAGTGTAATGTTTGGAAGGGTCTTTTGGAAGCCTCCAATGAATCCAAGAGCCTCCATGTGGGCTTCTGGCTAGGCTACATACTTGTGGGTGTGAAACGCAATATACTGGTTATAGCAAAGTGATTTTACACATTCTTCTTATATTTAATTATTGACTCCATTTATAAGGCATTGGTGTTCATTTCAAGAGCAACCATTCATAACACTGTCTTGCATTAGCTGCAATTCCAAAATAAAGAAAGAAAAATAACCTATAAACTTACTTTTCTTTGCTTTAACTTCCTCTTCCAATTTGATATAAAGGTATCTGGGGCTTTCTGGACAGAAGAATAGCAGCAGACACTGGAGGAGGGCTGGCACAGCAGATAGGCCCAGCAGGATGTGCCATCGGTCGTGGTTTCCCAGAATAAAGCTGAGGCCTGCAATCTGAAAGGATAGGGAGCGTGCATGTCAGCTGTACAATGCTTCCAGTCTGCCTTCTTCAACCATTTGTGGAAAGGCACATTGGCTGTACAAGCGTAATCCCCAGTAACCTTGTCACACAGGCACAAGATGAAGACAGTGACTAGTGAACATCACTTTAACCAAATCAAGGAGAGTTTGTATACACAGAATTCATCTAGGCTTGTTTTCATTCACTGTAATGGGATGTCTAGGATTGGAAGCAACTCAATTTTAAACAACACATTTTGATATCTAAGCAAAATACCTGCTTGTGGTCTCCAGGCAAACAAATGGAATTATTCTCTGTTAAAATCATGTATAACTTTGGAATTTTACTTTAAAATTCTTCCTTAAATTATCCAGAACTTAGTTATTATGGAGTTTCATAGATGAAATTTCACAGATGGAGCAATTACATGATGGGAACCAGCTATATGGTCCCCATTACAATGGTTTACAAACTTTCTTGTGAGTCATCATAAGAGTGGAGTTAAAAAGAGCCTTCTGGGACCATAGGGTAGAAGAATGAAATAGAGCTAGATGGACAAGAGCTCCTGTGATAATCATCTGCATATTAGATTTCCAGGTAGCATTCTTTAAAGAAAGAAAACCTAAGCAGTCAAAAAAAAAAACCCTGAAATTTTTTGGACTCTAATTGGAATAATTTAATTTTGTAACAGTATTGAAAGTCTAATGTCCAAGGCCAATGCCATTAATAGCTCCGAAGAGAAAAGTAAGTAGTAAAGGTAAATTACTACCTTTTGAGCTAAAAAGCGTATGTTTTTATACCTCCTGTACTACCACTGTTGGAAAATTTCCCCCCTTTATGCTAGTCTTCAGTTAGAATGGACGGTCAGGGAGGGAGAGGGTGGAGGAGTAGAAGATGGTTAAAGTAGGGGACCATGAGACTTTACCTGACTAATAAGAATGCCTGTGACAAGAGCCAGTTGGTGAAGAGTCCCGAGAGCACCTCTGAGTGAGGTTGGAGCAATTTCACCAATATACATTGGAACCAGCCCTGAAATTAGCCCTGTATGGAATATAAACACAGAGATATTACAACATGGCCTGGAATATCTCAAGAAGAATTTGGCTTAATTACAGACAGTATTCTTACTGAAAATCCCTTGAAAAGAACCCTTGTCCCCCTGCTATGGACACAGTTTATACAGGACACCTTGCTAAATAAAGGTGGAAATATTATATTGGAAATATTAATAGAACTAAATGCTTAATTATGTATTTGGCAATTTCCCATGATGTCTAGTTAAAAACAATCCATAGCATTATTTATTTTATATCATATTTCCTTATATTGTTTTGAGAAAAGAGGCTAGAGAGAATGTCTTAGTAATAGTTCGCTTTTTTTTTTTTTTTTTTGAAGTAGAGTCTAACTGTAGCCCAGGCTAATCTAGAACTCACTCTGTAGTTCCAGGTTGGCCTTGAACTCACAGTGATCCTCCAACCTCCCCACAATAGGTTGGGGTTACAGGTATGTATGGCCACACCCAGATTTTTAAAGTGCGTTCTGGGGAATCCAACTTAGCAGTTGGTCTCTGATTCAAGAGGCCCTCACGCTTAAGTGTCGAGTGATCTTAGCTACTGAGCATCTCCCTATCACCCCAGCCTATAAAAAATTGTTTGCATAAAACCATCCACTTTCATTTGGTAGATAGGCAGTCTCAAATAGAAACCCTGTAGCTAATCTTATTTTTAAATTTTAAGAAAACACCAAGCATTGCAATTAGCAAATGGCTGGATACACCACCATTTCCAACATGTCTGATTATGTGTACATTCATGAAAACCACAGAAAACAGGATGGCCTAGGTCTTTGCAAAATGTTTGTGTTTCTTTAGTCTTTTTTAGATGAAATCTTTTCTGAAAACTGTATTTTTATGGGTTGCTCTGATTGGTGGAACTGGGTAGGCAGGAGAGCCTTTAGGTTCCTTAACCACTTTCCCACTCTGTATCTACATTACCACCCAATAGCAATCTTGAGGTACCTCCATACTTTGGGGATTCAGTTGTGGGGCAGAGACTGTGAATCAGTGGGGCTCACTGACAGCACCTCTGTGTTGAGGAAGAGACCCTGTCTTCAGGAAATATTCGATGAGTGATAAGAAAGGGACACCGGGGGACTTCCGGTTAAGATGGTGGTATAGTAGACACACTAAAGCAGTCTGGGGGAGAAATAAGCAGAGAAACACCACAATACACTCTTTTACTAAAAAATGGAGGTGTGTAAGGAATTATCAACCACATCAGAGAAGCAGGAGAGACCCAGAGCTTTTAGCAAGCACAGAAGGGGGCAGAATTGGTACCCGCTGTGGTCCCAGTCCCAGATTCTGGGAAGAGCTAAAGGCGCCAACCCCTGCCTGACTCAAAGGAACATAACCCAGGTGGGGGTACTATCCAATCACACCAACTTCCTCACAAAGTCAAGAAACCTGAAGGGGATGGCAGCACGGACCAGCTGAGTGGCACGGGAGGAAGAGGATCATGGGGATCATCTACATAGCGCTGGTACAATTTCAGGCATCCTCCACAGCCTCCCCTTACCCAACCTCAAGAACTTACAACCACTGAGGAAGGGAGATCAGCTACCCAGCACAGGTGATCAGAGCAGCAAACCCACTGACCCAGCCAGCCTAGTCAAACCCACAGTGCAGTAAAGAGAGACAAAAGCAAACACTTAGCATAGGTGAGACCGAACTGTCCCAAAAGGTAATGGCCTACTTACATCAGGTCAATACCTGCCTCAAAGCCTAGCATAAGTATTAATAATCACACCTTCCATGTCAGGGCAGGTTTTGTGTTAGATTTGATTGGTGGTTGGCTGTGCCATTCTTAAATAAGCTATATTTTGGGGTTTTCCTTTGTTGCTTCTTGATTTATAGTGTCTTTGTCCTCTTCTTCGGAGTAAGGTCTCACTCAGCCCCAGGCTGACCTGGAACCCTTTACAGACCAGAAATCTCAGCCTCCCAGTTGACAGGACTAAGGGTGTGGGACAACACACACACACTTTGGGACTTTGACTTTGAAAGATTATCTGTTTGTTTTAATACACACTCTTCTATACAAATACCTATGATTTTTTGAATTTCTCTGGTATATGTTGTGATGGTGCCCTTTTCATCTCTAATTTTATTAATTTGTGTCTCTTCACTCTTTGGTCAGATTTGCTAAGGGTTTATCAATCTTGTTTATCCTTTAGAATAACCAACTCTTTGTTTCATTGATTCTTTGGATTGTCTTTTTGGTTTCTATTTCATTAATTTATGCCCTGTCTTTATTATTTCTTCCCATCTACTGATTTTTGGTTGCCTTGTTCTTTTTCCAAGGCTTTAAGGTGAAGCATTAAGTTGTTTACTTGCAACCTTTCTTAGTATAGGCACTTAAAGCTATAAATTTCCCTGTTAGAACTGCCTTCATTGTGTCCCAAAGGTTTTGGTATATTGTATTATCATTATCATTTGATTCTTGATTTGTATGACCTAGCTAAATTAAATCAAGATGAGATTAACCACTTAAATAGACCTATAGCAAGTATGGAGATCCAAGCAGTTATAAAAATTTTCCCAACTAAAAAAAGTCCAGGCCCAGATGGATTCACTGGTGAATTTTACCAGACCTTCATGGAAGAACTAACACCAATGCTTCTTAGTTTTCCATAAAGTAGTAAAGAAAGAATCTTACCAAACTCCTTCTACGATGCCAGCATTACCTTGATACCCAAACCAGACAAAGATAGAACAAACAAAGAAAATTAGAGACCAATCTCCCTCATGAACATAGATACAAAAATTCTCAACAAAATATTGGCAAACAGAATACAAGAATATATCCAAAAGATCATTCACCCAGACCAAGTAGGCTTAAACCCAGAGATGCAGAGATGGTTCATCATATGCAAATCAATAAATGTAATATGCTGCATAAATGGACTGAAGGACAAAAATCACATGATCATCTCAATGGATGCAGAAAAAACATTTCACAAAATCCAACTTCCCTTCAAGTCCTAACGAAAGTTGGATAGAAAGAATACATATCAACATAATAAAGGCTATTTATGACTAACCTACAATCAACATAATACTAAATGGGGAAAAGTCTGAAGCTTTTCCACTAAAGTCAAGAACAAGACAAGGGTATCCACTGTCCTCACTTTTATTTAATATAGTAATGGAAATCTTATCCATAGCAATAAGGCAAGAGACACCCATAAAAGGGATACAAAATGGAAAGGAAGAGATCAAATTATAATTATTTGCAGATGATGTGATTCTATGTATAAAGGACCCTAAAGACTCTACCAGCAAATGGTTAGAGCTGATAAACACTTATAGCCATGTAGCAGGATACAAAATAAATACACAGAAATGAGTAGTCTTCCTGTATACTAACAACAAACACACTGAGGATGAAATTAGGGAATCATTCCCATTCACAATTGCCTCTAAAAAATAAAGTACCTTGAAGTAAACCTAACCAATGAAACTTTAAACCAATCAAGAGAGGAATTGCAGGAGACACTAGGAAATGGAAAGACATCCCATGTTGTTGAATTGAAGAATCAATATTGTGAAAATGGAAATCTTACCAAAAGCAATCTACACATTTAATGCAATCCCCATCAAAATTCCAATGGCATTCTTCATGAAGATAGAAAAAATAATCCTAAAATTCATTTGGCAGCACAAAGAAACCTAAACAAGTTTGGGCAACAAAAATAAGTCTGGCAATATCACAATATCTAATTTTAAGCTATATTACAGAGCCATAGTTACAAAAACATCATGGTACTGGCACAAAAACAGCAGATCAACAGAATAGAATAGAGGACCCAGATGTACAGAATATAACTTCAGTTGCTCAGGAAATAAAACCATTAATTAACCACTAGGACATCATGAAATTACAAAGCTTTTTCACAGCAAAGGACACTGTAAATGGAGCAAAGATACAACCTACAGAGTTGGAGAAATTGCTGCAAGCTATAATAATCTGACAGAGGATTAATATCCAGGATATACAAAGAACTCAACAAATGAAACAATAAGAAGTCAAACCACCCAATTAAAAACTTGGGTATGGGCTGGTTGTGGTGGCATACACTTTTAATCCCAGCACTTGGGGGCAGCGGTAGAAGGATTGCTGTGAGTTCAAGGCTGGCCTGTGACTACATAGTGAATTCCAGGTCAGCTTGGGCTAGCGTTTGAAAATCCAAAAATGAAAAAATAAAAAAAAATGGGGGGGGGCATATGGAACTAAATAGAGTGTTTACAAAAGAAGAAATATAGATGACCTATAAATATCTAAAAAACGTTCTACATTCTTAGTCATCAGGGAAATGAAATTAAAACTACTTTGAGATTCCCTTTCACTCCTGTCAGAATAGCTATCATCAAGAAAGCAAATGACAATAAATGCTAGGGAGGATGTGGAAAAAGAGGAACCCTTTTACACTGTTGGTGGGAATGTAAACTGATACATCCATTGTGGAAATCAGTGTGGAGGTTTCTGAGACAGTTAAAAACAGGCCAAATAACCAAGAGATACCACTCATAGGCATATATCCTAAGGACTCTTTTCACTACCTTAGAGAGACTGGATCAACCATGTTTATTGCCACTGTATTCACAATAGCTAGGAATTGGAACCAGGATAGATGTCCCTCAACTGATGAATAGATAATGAAGTTGTGGTACATTTATGCAATGGAGTTCTATTTAGCAGTTAAAAAAAAAAGTGAAATAATGAAATTTTCAGGGAAATGGATGGATCTGGAAAGGATTATACTAAGTGAGGTAACCCAGGTCCAGAAAGCCAAATGACACATGTTCTCTCTCATATGTGGATCCTAGCTACAAATGTTTAGATTAGTATGTGTGTTGGAGTAAAAATTGGTAGCAGAGTTCAGTAAGCTAGAAAGGGGCTATTAGGAAGGGAGTAGAAGGACTTAAGGAGATAGTATTGTATATATGTAAGTAGACAAACAGATTACTGGGGGTACAGTGACCTAGGTGAGGTCAGTGGAAGAGATTGACTAAAAAGTGGGAAGAGGGTTAATAAAAATTTAAGATGTTATGAATAAGCCGTATGGAAACCTACTTTGGATAATGGTGCACCCAGAAGCCATAGATTGGTTGTTAGTAGAAAAATTTCATGCCATGTTTGGGATGCCTTCCAGTGAGTTGTTGGCCAGGGAGGTCCCTGATACTCCCCAAAACATTGCAGGCCATTGCCAAGGCTCCGGGTTTCCCACAAGGAATAGAGAATAAGACCTTATTGCTGAAGATTCCATATACTTGGGTTGCAAGGTCACCAATAAATTAGCTGGAGATGAGCTAAAAACCTCCTCCCTGTAGACCAGCTAACAGAAAGTTGGAAAAAGCTATGCCACATGCAGCCCTATGGAAGGGAGAATTCATCAGTGGTGATAAACAACTATGGACACTGCAAGTCTTAAGTTTGGCCAGCCAGGCCAAATGACCCAAAGGGTACAGTAGTAGCATGTCTGTTATGGGGAAACCAACCACTCACTAATTGGAGTGGAGCTCCCCCCCCCCCGCCCCCAATTCCTGGGGAGGAAATACATGCCTGGTACTGAAAACATAGTCAAAAGCCTATGGTGGGGGAGGTCACAAGCCCTAGGGCTGTAATGCCTGCTATTGTCTGGCTAAATGCATATACTATGCTCAGCAAACAGCCCTGTAAGCACTTTTCTTAACGTTCATGCCCATATGTTAATGATACTCTCACTTTTGGTTAGAGAAATTGTTTTACTTTAAATTGCTCTAAATATCTCAAATGGATATATCCATGCTTGATAAGGCATCTATGCCTCTTCAGAATTTTCTGAGACTATAACATGTGCCTGTTGAACTTAAATAAGAAACCAGCCACCCATTTATCTTATCTAAGGCTAGATTATCTTTCTGCAATATCTAATACTATATTTTAAGAACATAATGACATAGGTAAGCTCTCAGGCATAAGGTCACAGGAACTTGAACTCAAATTACATTTACTATAACGTTTAGCAACTTTAATAATAAGAATAGGGCCAGTCATAATTTTAAGTGATGGTTGGAGAGTATAAGTTACTTAGCAATGTTAGTTATATGTTGCTCCATAATATAGTTTGATTTTCAAGTTTGAGAAAAATGTTATCTTTTTCACACTGTATTTTTACCTATTTTTAATGCGAATGTGAATACATGTATGTGTGTGTTGTGGGTACACATGTGTGTATGTGTGTATGTGAGTGCATGTGTACATGTGTGTATGTGCACGTGGAGGCCAGAAGACAGTCTTGGGTGACATCTTAGGAACATTCCTTTGAGACAAGTTTGGAATCTCTTTGGTTTGTAATTCACCAATTAAGCTTAAGTGGCTGGACAGTGGGCCCCAAGGACCCTCCTGTCTCTGCCTCCCCTGTGCTGAGATAACAAGTGTGTGCCACTGGGCCTGGCATGGGTGCTGGGATTGAGTGTAGGCTTTCAGGTTTATGATGCAAGTACTTTACCCACAGAACTATGTTCCCAGCCTCTCAGCTATAGAAACAGAGAGGAAAGAAAATGATTAAGAGCTTTTTAAGAGTGTTGTTACCTGCTTTTTGGAAAAGAAAAAACTGAGACATAGATTTAGCTAATATGTCCAAGACCAGGTAGAGATGGTGTCGGGATTGATTCAGTCTACATCCATAGCACCTTCCACATGTAAGTTGACTTATCACCTTGTTAAAGACACTGACTTTCTGGTTTTATTTATGTGTGTGTGTTAACACTGAAAATAATTAAAAGTGAAATTTAATTAAGTTAGATATTTTTTTTTTGCTTCAACTGATCACTGGAGACACATGGAATTATTATCTTTTCTCTTCTGCAAATGAAAGTGTTAGAAATAATTTACATACAAATTTTATATCCTCACTATTCTATTCTAACTATTCTTCCCTTTCCCTGTGGATATCAATGTTTTGCAGAGCAAATGCAGTTTGTGAAACAGGTTCAAATGTCAGTCTCCATCCACCAGAACTGAGGATTCACAGGCACTCAGAAGGTCACTCAGGATTTGTCTTTTTGTCTTAGTGAATGTTCCTATCTTTCCCTTCAGACCTCTGCTTCAAAACGTTTGAAACACTGTCTCTAAGAAGTACTGATTCCTGGTATTCAAAAATAAAGTTCACAGGAGGGATATCTACCCTCCCTTTTGTCTGGTTCCTTCTCCCTGTGGATATCACCACTTTACTGTTCCACACAGCCATGTCTGAAATCAGACATGAGGGAGTATGGTCTAGGAGGTAGGCCCCAGGAGTCCAGGCCTTGCAAATGAAGGACATAGACACTCTGTGGGCCTTGAGAGCAGGATTAGGGTCTGAATGGAGCAGCCTCCAACTGTCCTGCCCCCACAGTGCTGATAACAGCTAGTATTTCTGACCCTTAAGACATGTCAGGCACTATGTTGACCTCACAATTACCCTGTAGGGCAGATATTACTATCCTCTTCCCATCTTAGACAAAGACAGTGAGAATCAGGTTTAAGAACTTTGAGATCACACAAGCAGAAATGATGTTAATGGAGTGAGTAGAACAAAGATAACATCACATTTCCCACTTACTTGCCCCAGTTCCCCAACGCAGGACTTCAACAGTATTCCAGTGCCTTTCTTCTGTGATACCACATTATGTTCAACAAATCTACATGTTTCTCCATCTGCCAGTGGAGTAATTTTCAGACAATGGCATGTATGTGTCATATCACTTACCACAGTACAGTCCTGATATGCCTCTTCCTGCAATTATAAGGATATGAGATGGTCCGAACTTAGAAAACCCCATCAAGAGAGCTCCAGCTAATGAAAGACTGTTGGCTGACAACAGGGCTTTGATTCTGAAATGTTATAAAGTAAGGATTATAAATTCAGCATCAAAATGTGATAACATTGTTTGCAAATTGTTATTTTTACCTGAGTAATTATTTTTTATTTCACTGTAAGAGTTAGTACAGGATCCTTGAATAAAGGGTGCATTTTGATTTGTCTATGGTTTAACACATTAGTAAGAAGCTAAATTTCATAACCTGACCTGACCTACACATTTTCTTTCTTTCTTTCTTTCTTTCTTTCTTTCTTTCTTTCTTTCTTTCTTTCTTTCTTTCTTTCTTTTCTTTTCTTTTCTTCTTTTCTTTCTTTCTTTTTTTTTTTTTGAGGTAGGGTTTCACTCTAGCTCAGACTGACCTGGAATTCACTATGTAGTCTCAGACTGGCCTTGAACTCACAGTGATCCTTCTACCTCTGCCTCCTGAGTACTGGGATTAAAGGCATGCACCACCACACCTGGCTATGATTTTTTTTTAAATTTATGTATTTGCAGAGAGAGAGAGAGAGAGAGAGAGAGAGAGAGAGAATGAAAATGGGTGTGCCAGGGCCTCTAGCCACTGCATATGGACTCTAGATGCCATCTTGTGCATCTGGCTTAGTGGGTACTGAGGAATCAAGCCTGGGTCCTTAGGCTTCACAGGCAAGTGCCTTAACCACTAAGCCATCTCTCCAGCCCAAGTTGTTTGCTTTTAATGGTAACTTTTGGTGATAAATAAATTCATTTCTGTAGCTCTTATCTGTAACTTTTTTCTTCATTGCTTTCTTTCAGTAGTAAAAAATGTTAGTTGATATAGATAGAAGGAAGAACTTTGAAAGTAAAATTTCCTTTTGGAAACATTATTTGATTAAGTCAAAACATACCTTTAATAGTTTGTCATAATTATAATTATCCTTTTTAAACATCAAACCAGCACATTTTCAGAATCTGTGAATTAACATCAACTAATGGAAAATATGATTTTCTTGAGTCAGGGTCTCATTCTCTAGCCCAGGCTGGTCTGGCACTGGCCTTAAAGTCATGCCAGTGCTTATGCTTCAGCCTGCTACATGCTGAGATTATAGGCATGAGGCACCATAACCAGCAATTGTAAAATGTATTTTAAAACTACTACATGGGGCTGGAGAGATGGCTCAGTGGTTCAGGCACTTGCCTGCCAAGCCTAGAGACCAGGGTTTGAGGCCCCAGTACCCACGTAAAGTCAGATGCACAAAGTGGTGTATGCATCTGGAGTACGGTTGCAGTGGTTAGAGGCCCTGGTATGCCCATTCTCTCTCTCTCTCTGCCCACCTCTTTCTCTCTTTCTCAAATACATAAATAAAGACTGACCATAGCAATCTAAATATCACTTTTAAAACTAATCAAATGAAAAAATATACAGAGGCTTTCTTAAAAGGTAAGCCGGGAATAAAAAGGTCAGTAAATGAATCTGAGTGGCCAGATGTGGAAATGTTTATGCCACAGACATGTAAGCATGTTGCTATATTCTATTTCATTGTTTCAGAGTCTTCTAGGATAGGCAGGGTTTTTCTAAGCAAATAACTTAACACCAAGCATGTTTTCTTTTTCTGGAACATAACACTAAATACTATCTTACTGCAATGATTGTTTAACAGCCCTGCGATAGGCAGAATGATGTCCCCCATGAGTCCAGGTCCCACTTCTTAGACTTTACAAGCATTACCACACCCAGAAAAAAGTATTTTGCAGGGATGGAAAGATGACCCAGCAGTTAAGGCCTGCAAAACCTAATGACCCGGGGCTCAATTCCCTACTACCCACATAAAGCTGGATGTATAAAGTGGCACATGCAGCTGGAGTTTGTTTGTAGTGGCTAGAGGTCCTGGCAGGACCATACTTTCTTTGTGACTCTCTTTCTCTCTCTGTCTATATCTCTGTACTTGCCAATAAATAAATAAAACATTTTAAAATATTTTGCAAATGTGACTGAGTTAAAGGTTTTAAAAGTGTTTATTTTTATAAATTTATTTGAGAGAAAGAAAAAAATAAGTAGGGAGAGAGAGAGAGAGAGAGAGAGAGAGAGAGAGAGAGAGAGGGAGAGAGAAGAGAGAGAAAATCGTTGCTTCAGGGCCTCCAGCCACTGCAAATGAACTCTAGATGCATGCTCCACCTTGTGCATCTGGCTTATGTTGGTGCTGGAGAGTCAAACCCATGTCTTTTGCTTTGCAGGCATGCACCTTAACTGCTAAGCCATCTCTCCAGCCCAAGTTAAAGATTTTAGAGTGTCTTTGATTATCTTGGTAAACCCAATGATGAAATCACAGTATCCTCATAAGAGGAAGGTGGGCGAGGAGACAGAGAGACAATGACCGAAGTATTTAAGACTAGAAGTAGTCTCTGGAAGTAGAGACTAGAGTGATGTGCTTCAAAGATGGGGGAAGGGGACACAAGCCATGGACATTGGCCAGGGAAAAGTGAAAAGGACAAGGAAAGAATTTTCCCTTCCCAGTTTCCAGAAAGAACCAGCCCTGCTCACATCATGACTTCAGTGAAGTGAAACTGCCATTGGACTTCTGATCTCCAAAACATCAAGAAAAATAATTTGTGTTGTGTAAGTCACCCAATTGGTGGTGATTCATTATAGTAGCAAGAGGAATCTGATGTAAGGAAATTGTTAACTACCTAAAGATAGGAAAATGATGATTAAGTGCTGCCCCAGAGCTGCCATGCAGAAAGACAAGTGTTTCTCTGGTCTGACTACTAGGAAATGCCTTTTCTCTTTCTAAGGACAGAGGACACGCAAATTGGATAGTTTTCCTAAGCATTTGTTACCAGCCAGCTCTAAGTCTATTCTATTAGGAAAACAGTGGTTGTAGATTTCTATTGACTTTTGTACAATTTCAAGGAAAGACATAAAAAAAAAAATGAAAGGAACACATTTTTATTTGCTTACTTTTAACTAGTGTAGAAATGATCTTACCAATAATTATGTTACTTCTCAGTAACTCTCCCTAGAAAAGAATCATTTTAGGGGAGACAGTGAACTGTTTTATCTTGGTTTTAAGTTTAAATGATGAGTTTTTATGTCTGTTTTTCAAGGGAGATAATTTTTATTAATATCTGGAAGAAGACTCAATTTGTAATAGACCATTTAAATAATGGCCATTTCACATTGTTTTGGGGTGTGACCATTGTTGACATTGGGTTCAAAGCCTTCAGGTGATAAGGTTTTATTCCTAGAACACTAAGTGAATGTTTCAGGATAAGTCATTAGACCTGTCAGAGTCTCATCTCTAAATCAGTAAAAATGGGTTAAGTGTTTTTACTTTAGGGTTGGAAGATCACAGATAAAAGACTGATATGCTCACATTTAAATTTTAAATTTTAATTTGACTTACTTTAGAAATAATCATAGTCAATTCTTCATTTGCTATTTAAACAATTTGATACAGACTGAAATAATCTTTCTCTTTGTTTTCTTTTTTGGTTTTTCGAGGTAGGGTCTTGCTCTAGCTCAGGCTGACCTGGATTCACTATGTAGTCTCAGGGTGGCCTCAAACTCAAAGTGATCCTCCTACCTCTGCCTCCCAAGTGCTGGGATTAAAAGCATGAGCCGCCATGTCTGGCCCAGCACGTTTTTTTTTTAAATGATGGAAGTCAGCTTCCTAATGCTAGCTTTTATTTGTTCTGATTTAAAAAAAAACTATGCGTGCGTGTCTATGCTCATGTGTGTGGCAGCATGTACACACGTGTGCATAGGGAGGCAAGAAGACAACCTTGGGGATCATGCTTAGGGATGCCATACATGTCCCTTTGAGACAAGATGTGTCATTGACCTGGAGATCATCAGTTAGGTCAGACTGGATGGCCAGTCAACTCCAGGAATCCTCCTGTGTCTGCCTCCTGAGCACTGGGATTACAGACACATTATACTATCCTAGCATTTTACTGGGTACTAGGGACCAACTTAGGTCCCCATGCTTGTGACTGAGCCATCATCTGATTTAAAGTTCAACCAACACCAGTAATTTCGTAAAAATGTAAGAAACTGATCATTTTTGTCTTATGGAAATTCTTTCTTAAATAGAATAATAAAATTTAGATTAAGAAAACTCCTTATAGTCTCATAATTATATAAAATTTCAACATAAGAAGAGGAAATTATCAGAATTTTAATAACTAGTGAGCCTAAAGCTATAGTTTATAGTAGGAGTTGGAAAACAAAATGAATTTTAATGCAGAATTATTAAGCTGGTTAGTATATTATTACTCATTTAGAAGTTTTGCCTTTCCTAAATTTTTCATATCTGGTATGCATAAAGGTAAATAATGTACAAAATTTGTCTCAAAAAACAGTAAGTAAATCTAAAGAAATAATACTGTAGGAGGTGGGGTGATGGCTCAGAGGTTAAAGATGTATGGTTGCAAAGCTTGCCAGCCTAGGTTTGATACCCTAGTGCCCACATTAAAAGCTACTTGCAAGTCAGACTCATTTGCAGTGGCTTGAGGCTCTGTTTCAAATAAAGTGGAATACAGGCAACTCCTCTGCATCCATAAAATAAGTAAATAAACATTTAAAAATGTATTAAAGAAAGAAATGATGATATGTGGTTAGGGATAAGGCTCAGTGGAAAAATATATGCTGCTCAAGCTTGAGTACACAAGTTCAATCCTCAGACCTTATGTGAAAAGCTGGAAGTTGTGGTGGACTTCTTTAATCCCAGTGAGATGAGAAGCAGAGACAGGAGAAAATCCTAGGAACTTGGGAGCTGGAGGCAAGTGACCAGTCAGTGAGAGAGAGAGAGAGAAGAAGAAGAAGGAGGAGGAGGAGGAGGAGGAGGAGAAGGAGGAGGAGGAGGAGGAGGAGGAGGAGGAGGAAGAAGAGAAGAGAGAGAGAAAAGAGAAAGTGGAAGGAAAAAATTGATCTGATAGTCTTCTGACTTCCACACATGTGCTGTAGCATGTGTGAGCCTGGACACAGACACAGACACACACACACACACACACACACACACACACACACACACACACACTTTGCTATGCCTTGTGATGTGACTCAGTGAATTAGAAGGCAAAGGAGTCCTGCTGATGTCCAGAGCATGTACTGACCATGGGGCTGAGACATACCTCATCTTGCTTCATCTCTGGTTGGGGCTCTGAGAGAACAGTAGTAGCAATAGTAGCAGCTGGAAACCCCATGCCAAGTACACGGAGCTCTTGGGAGTTGGGGATATTAACTTGACCTTATGACTTGACTGATACAAATGCCCAATTCTAATTTAAAAATGAAAACTGTATGTTTGAGGAATGGTATAATTGGGTGAAGCAACTTGACTTTCCAGCTTAAAACATTCCCATCCAGACTCTCCTGATGAGTTTCCAAATTAACCCTTTGTGCAGTAGTTTGCTAATAGATTCTAAAACTTACAAAGTGATCATATTGAAATGTATACCAAATCCACTTTTTTTCTACAAACACAATTAACTAGAATGTAATAGGTTGTTACAACAACATTTTGTATTGATTTGATCTAACATTAACCCATCTTATAGGATCATGAGTTTAAAAAACAAGTGTTCCCAGAGAGCCAGGCCTCATGGTGCATGCTGTAATCCTAGCACTTGAGAGGTGGAAGGAAGAAAATCAGGAGTTCAAGGCCAGACCTATCTACATAGTGGGTGAGTCTGAGGTCAGTCTGTACTAAATGAGACATTATCTCAAAGCAGGGGGGAATGGGTTGGAGATGCAGCTGACTGGTAGAGTACTTGTCTGGCATGCATGAGCCACTAGGTTCAATTCTCAGTAGCATCAAAAAAAAAAAAAAATCCCCCAAAACAAAGAATAACAAACATTTTCCTGGAAAAAAGATATTATCTCTCTATACACTTTCTAACAATACCAAAATATTAAAATTTATGTGATTATGTTTATTTATGAAATTTGCTTACCTTCCAAGCTTGTCTCCTAGCCACCCTCCAAAGAACGAGGCGACCATTCCACCCACTGCAAAGCTGGACACAGACAGGGACCAGAACATGGTGACCAGGTGAGAAGATGCCACAGTTTCTTCCTCAGCCCAAAGGGCTGCTGTTGTGTCCAGGGCTGGTGGTGTGAATGTGGGTAGTGCATCTGTGCTGTTGACAACAAAGTCATGAGTAGCCCTTCGGTCCTCCAGTGGGATACCCAAAATATGTCTATAGTGGGATATTATTATCTGAGGAAATAAAAGGAAATCCAATATTTCAAAATTCTACATAGATATTTGTTTGATTTTCCTTTAAAATGTTTGCTAGATGTTTAAACAGGTCCATCTCAGTTATATGTACCGTAAACATATAGATATGGGTAGATTTATTTATAGCTGACTGTACTCTATAAAATGGGTGACAAACTCAGCCAAGAGGTACTAAGCAGGAATAGAGGAGTGGTGGAGGTGTGGAATACCTCAGGACAGCATGCTGACATAAATCCTCTACTAGAGGGAAAATCAGCAGCGGGTGGTTTTTTGTGGAATGTAGTATATGTCCTACCAAAGGAGGAAGCTATAATGGCAATTCGGTACATGTTACACATTTTATGTTATTTCTTTTTTAGTAGAGGCTAAAAATCTTGGCTTTGAGGTAAAGCTTTTCAAGCTTTCAGTGTTAGCAACTATTAGGCTGAAAATTTTCTTCAGATAGAGAAGATACATTTTATGCCAAAGCTGCTTCTACAAAGCAGGATTTAAAATCACTGAAATATTTTAATAGGAGCATGAGAGTTTAAAAGATACGCTGGCAAAGATATGAGTAAAAACTGAAGTTAGGGGCCCGGTGTGGTGATGTACTCCTTTAATCCCAGTACGTGGGGGGTAGAGGTAGGAGGATCACCTGTGAGTTCAAGGCCACCCTGAGACTACACAGTTGATTCCAGATCAGCCTGAGCTAGAGTGAGACCCTACTTTGAAAAACCAAAAGCCAACCAAACAAACAAAAACCTAAAGTTAGAAAGACATAAAATTCAGGCTGGTGTTGTAGCTCAGTAATAGAGCCCTTTTTTAGCATGTGTGAGGCTATGGGCTCAATCTCCAATAACAGACACACACATATACACACACAAACAAAAACAAAAACAAAAAAACCTACATTCAAACAAAATTCAACCAAGTACCTCTAACTACTAAGTCATGTCTTCAGCCCTAACTATATAAAAATTCTAAGACTGATGTTATAGCCATGCAGTCATCTATAAATTTAGCTATAGACTTCAAGAAAATCAAATGTATAGATGATTAAATACAAAAATCCAAACAACGTAGTAGACTCAAGGTATGAAGATGTCTCCTATGGGTCCCCTTTGGGTTCCATGTAACACAGAAGGTACAGGTAAACGAAGCGTCATAGAATTGCAGTTTTGAAGTGGCCAGTATACCTGCCAAAGTATAAGCAAGCAGAAGCACTTCCTCAGCTCTTCTTCCTCCACTCCATTCATCTCAGTGATCATGTGGTCACTTCTCTGGTCAGCGAACCCGGAGCCCTCTTTGACAGAGACCTGGGTAGCAGCCACTCTCTTACCACTTGTGGATAAAATCCTATTTTTAATTTTTTTTGTTGTTTATTTATTTGAGAACAACAGAGAGAGAAAGAGGCAGATAGAGAGAGAGAGAAAAACTGGGCATGCCAGGGCCTCTAGTCACTGCAAACGAACTCCAGATGCGTGCGCCCCCTTGTGCATCTGGCTACGTGGATCCTGGGGAATTGAGCCTCAAACTGGGGTCCTTAGGCTTCACAGGCAAGCGCTTAACTGCTAAGCCATCTCTCCAGCCCCAGATAAAATCCTGTTTATAGGTGAAGCCAGCAGAATGGCAGAGAGATTTGACATCCCCTTATAAAAGGTCTGACAGAGACATTTGTCTCATTGGATGGCTGCCTTATAAGGATACTATGCACAGAAAAATATGCTAGAAGGACATATACAAAATATTCTTAGCAGTTTATGGCATTGAATAATTATGGGTGATTTTTTTTTCGTTTTTTTTTTTAACAATAGGCACTTGTAATTTTCATGCTCATGAAAAACTGTGATTTAAAAATACTTGAAAATACTTCAAAATGTCATCCAACTAAGAAAACCTAAAAGCTTTAATGGCCATTCCTATTTAATGACGCTTATGCAGCTCTTTCACACAGAGAGAGGGGCTGCAGGACACACAGTTGGACACCAGTAGGAGTTGCTGGTTTAAGCTCTGGATGGAATGGTCAGAGAATTCATGCTGGTTTTTCTCTCTCAGACTGGCCAGGTGGCCCAAGTAAGGATCTGAATAGGTCTTCTACAAAAACAGCAGGAGTTCTATGAACTCCTAAGTCATGGCAACGCCAATCTGAATTTCAGAGGAATCCTGCTAAATTAGCACACTGTCATTACCCACAGAAAGTCTACAACCTTGGGCTCTTGACCCCCAGCATTATTCCCTGGTACCCAGAGGGAGACCTGCCACACTCATGATGATGGGCACCTAGTGGGAACATATATTTAAGCTCAAGGGTAGTGGTTTTTACATAATGGATGGTGCCCAGCACACATTCACACTCTGCAGAATCTAAGAAAACAGATAAAATGGGAGGTACCCAACACATGATTGTATCTTACTTATGCCAGGTCTTTCCCAGGTCTCTGTCTGTTTCTCCCTAGCCCTCTCCACCATTCACACCACTGTGCTTAACACGTATGCTAGGAAGTGGCTATAAGTTCCATCGTGCCCTTGGGGACCTGCTCAGTCTAGCTTGGAGTACAGGAGCATGAAGCCGGACTTTCCTCACTAACCAGAGGTAGGATCTGGGAAGAACACGATTTCTCTTCTGAATATGCACTGCATAACAGAGTAAGCATACCAAAAAAAAAAAAAAAAAAAAAGAGAGAGAGAGAGAGAAAAGTTGTAGAAATTTTCTGCTGTATTTCTTTTTCTTTCTTTCTTTCTTTCTTTTTTTGTTGGTTTTTTGAGTTAGGGTCTCACTGTAGCCCAGGCTGACTTGGAATTCACTATGTAGTCTCAGGGTGGCCTTGAACTCATGGTGATCCTCCTATCTCCGCCTCCTGAGTGCTGGGATTAAAGGCATGCACCACCACGCCTGGCTTCTGCTGTATTTCTTTAAAGTACCATGCAAATAATCATTATAGAAAAATGCAAACTGTTGGACCTCTTGGCTGAAGTTCTAAAATATTGTGTTATTTTATGCTGAATTGACTGTGGGAGACAGGAATCAGGGCATGGTAACTAATGTTGTTGAGGAGAGTCAGGGCCCAGCACAAACAAGAAGTGCTTAATAAAGGAACACAGAATGAAATATGTCCTTCTACTGTTTTCCCTTATTCTCTGGTATTTTTTCACTCACACATGAGCGACTGCTCTGACTGAATGATGCAACCAGCTTCTGTCTCTAGTTAGAGTTTCCTCTGAGTTCAGGAACTGCAGAGTCAGAGATCAAGAATTCACTGCTCTTGCTTTCTGAGAGTGTTGTAAACCAGGAGGTCAAGTCCAAGTTATCAGCTCCGCAACCATGCACATTGTACTTGGCCGGCCAGAATTACCCCATGCTCCCCACGTGGACACACTTTATCTCTGAGAGTAAGGAACCTGTGATACTTGCCGCAGACAGAACAGACAAAGCATGTCCCCAGCACAACTCCACGTGCTTTACTTGCCTCTTGAGGTGCATTGATGACACCAATGTCATATCCAAACTGGAAGGAACCCAGCACGGCAGTGAAGACAGTGAAAGCCAAAGTTCCAGTGATCTGGGAGATAAAACACAGAGCTGGGGCACATCAGGCCACTTACCCAACCTCCCATCAGGCTACAGCATGGGTTTCTCTCAGGCTCCCATCCAGTTCTTTCCCTTGCATATCTATGTACAGTGCCACGTGCTCTCCTGGGTGGGGCGTTCACAGAATGTGGAAGCTGTCTTCCTTGGCCTTATGCTGAATATATATATATATATATATGTATATATATATATATATATATATATATATGGCTTTAGCTGAGTGATAGAATTCTTCTCTAGCATGTGAAAGACCCTGGGTTTGATCCTTAGCATGAGATAAATAAATAAGTTTATCAACTTCCTTTACCACTTAAATATGTCAGCATATATGATCAGAATATTCTTTTTAACTGCTGTGTAGCATGTTGTATATATGTGATGTATCCAAATCTATTTGGCCATTGATGGAAAGAAACTGCCAAGGTACAGTCACATATATCATCAGGAAAAGTCATGTTACAGCAACAAAGACACAAGGAGCTCTCTGGACATTTCCATGGTACAGAAATACCTCAACACTATATAGGAGACGTCAACCAGCTTTATTCATGATCTACATCACTATCCAGGTAAGGATACTGTTCAGGTTATGAATCTACTTGAGTGTAGAGTTACAGGCTAAGCTTTATTGTAGCTGCAACTATAAAAAGACTGCTGAGCAATTCAAATTTGCTTGTCTAGTGATCTTATTGAAACTGTATTATATGTACAGATTCATATATAAGGATATTCAATAAAGAAGTGTGTGTGTATGAGTGATAGCAACATTATTTAAAAAAATTTTTTTTGTTCATTTTTATTTATTTATTTGAGAGTGACAGAGAGAGAAAGAGGCAGATAGAGAGAGAGAAAGAGAGAGAATGGACACGCCAGTGCTTCCAGCCACTGCAAAAGAACTCCAGACGCATGCGTCCCCTTGTGCATCTGGCTAACATGGGTCCTGGAGAATCGAGCCTCGAACCGGGGTCCTTAAGCTTCACAGGCAAGCGCTTAACCACTAAGCCATCTCTCCAGCCCAGATAGCAACATTATTGAAAGACTCTGAATTCCATTCAATGGGAATGGCCAAATAGATTTGGATACATCACATATATACAGCATGCTATACAGCAGTTGAAAAGAATATTCTGATCATATATGCTGACATGTTTAAGTGGTAAAGGAAGTTGGTAACCTCATTTATTTATCTCATGCTAAGGATCGAACCCAGGGTCTTTCACATGCTAGAGAAGAGTTCTACCACTCAGCTAAAGCCTCATCCCATTAATATATATATATTTTTTTAAAAGAAATATCTCACTCTAGTCCAGGCTGACCAGGAACTCACTGTGTAGTCCCAGGCTGGCCTCAAATTCCCAGCAATCCTCCTACCTCTGCCTCTTAAGTGCTGGGATTAAAGGTGTGTGCTACCACACTCAGCTCTATTAATATTTTTTAAAAGGATTAAACATTATTTGACTTGTGCATAATTTAGCTCAGAGAATGTTTCTTTGAAGAATAAATAACAAGATAATGACCACTGAGAAGAAATGTGAGGTTGGAGAAAGGAGAAAAAGGAACATTTTAAAATTTATGTCATTTGATATTTTGTAGGGAAAGTATTTCATGCATAGCTATATAATGTAAAATTTAAAATGAATATAGTAGGCAGGCATTTTGCTTGCATGCATGAATGAGTCATATCATCATAGATTCAATTTCCACACTTGTACTTCAAGAATATGTAACTCAAGCCACTTCCCCAAAAGGAGCTTTGGGTTTCTGTCTGCATTGTGGGGCTGTAAATCACTGCACTACTTACTGCATGAGTAACTAATTAAATGGGGCCCTGGTGCCCCAGTAGAGCTTGAGGCTAGAAATTTCAGTGCTGTCATCAATAAAGTATCATCGCAGAACCATCCTGAGGACCCCGGAAGTCCTTCAGGCTTGTGGCTGTCAAACCAGGCTCTGCTCTGGGGAGCTCACTACATCTGGGGGCCGTCTAAGACCTTCTGCTGTGCTGGAGCCTCTGGTGGCCTTGTAGAACCTGTAGGCTCATGAAGCTTCCTTTCTTTTCACCAAGTTTAAGTTGCCTTTATGCAGGAAGGAAAACTTACAGGAACTTTGTTCCCTGAAAGAAAGACCTCAAAGTTGATGCAAGACACTACATATATTAATGTTATTTTGGAAGTCAAGCAGAGCGAAGTTTATTCAAACAAAAGTAAAAAGGCAGAGATTCTTTGTATGAAGAGGGGATCTGGAGGCTGAGTCCCAAAAGATATTATTTGCATAAAATATATACATAAGTGTTCATATACGTATATGTATTTACATGTACATACATAGCCCCAAAGAAGAACATATGCACTCACATATGTTACATAATATATACTAGATAAGTATCTAGAAATAAAGAATATATGAATGTGTATACATAAACACATTATGTATAAAATGTATGTGTGTACACAGCTACATGGTATGTAATTCACAGGATTGAGATTTTAAATTATTCTCTATAACTAGACATCTAATGCTCATTGGCTTAAACGGTCAAAGTTAAGAGGGGATTCTGTTTACTGGATGGATGGTTTCTTTTCAAATACTTTCCCCCTCAAGTTGTTTCCAAGGGTAGGAACTTCACCTGGTTTGTAGGACCTGGTGCCTTGGGAGCATTCTCCCCTACTTACTCCCCTTCTGGTCTACATCACAACAGTCTGGAGGATCTGATGTGAGGTGCAGAAAAACACGACTTCAGAGCTTGACACTGAGAATGCTTATTGCATGCCCTGGAGCCTGCGTGTGTGGATGCTATCCTTTATTCCTGGCACTGGTTTTCTGTTAATGCCCAAACATGTTATGCCAACTCAGTGCTTTACACAATGCAAGCTGATGTATCTTATGGTTCTGCAGGTCAGAAGTCCAGTGTAATTCTCTGCAGACTAAAATCAAGGTGTTAGCAGGCTGTGTTCTCTGTAGGAGACTATAGAAAAAAGTTTTGTTTAACAGTAGAATTCAATTTTTCCCAGTTGTAGGACTGAGCTCTGTGTGGTCCTCCTGGCTGTCAGTTGAGGGTGTTCTCAGCTGCCTCCCTCCACCAGTGGCTCCCTTTCCCCAGCTTCACAGCAAGTGTGCTTCTCATAGCGCATCTCTCAGGTGCTGACGACAGCTGGGAATGTTTTTAGATTTATTTTATTTATTTATTAGAGACAGAGAGAGGGAGGGAGGGAGGGAGAGAGAGAGAGAGAGAGGAGAGAGAGGAGAGAGAGAGAGAGAATGGGCGTGTCAGGGCTTCTAGCCACTGCAAACACATGCACCACCATGTGCTTCTGGCCTATGTGGGGTATAGAGAATTGAACCTGGGTCCTTAGGCTTTGTGGACATGCATCTTAACTGCTAAGCCATCTCTCCAGCCCCCATGCCTGGCTTTTTATGTGGGTATTGGTGGGATGGACTTCAGGTCCTTATCCGTATGCAGCAAGTGCTTTTGTCCACTGAGTTATCTCCCTAGACCCCCCACCTTACTTTTTAAATGTTTTATTTTTATTTATTTATTTGAGAGAGAGAGAGAGAGAGAGAGGGAGAGAGAGAGAGAGAGAGAGAGAGAGAGAGAGAGAGAGAGAGAGAGAGAGAGAGAATGGGCACACCAGAGCTTCCAGCCACTGCAAATGAAGCCCACACTACTTTTTGAGACAGGATCTCACACTGAACCTGGAGCTCTTGGATTTGGCTAGACTAGCCAGCAAGATGCAAGGATCTTTCTGTCTGTATCCTTAGTGCTGGGATTACAGGAACAACATTCTGTACCTGGCTTTTATGTGCATCCTGGGGAACCAAACTCATATCCTCATGCTTGCACAGCAAGCACTTTACTGACTGAGCCATATCCCCAGCCCTTGGGTTTAATGATATTTGGTTAGAGAAACCAGCTCCCATGTCTAATTTAAAATATGCTCAAGATAAATATGGAAGGATGGAGCAATTAGCTGAATCTTAACATGACACAAAATATGATGTTTATTTTGTGATTCCAAAGACAGATGACATTTAATGGGAAAGAAACAAACAAGTACATGTAGAAGTCAGAAAACTCAGACAAGGGCTCTAGGTGGACTCCTACTATCCCCAGGCTTCAGTTTTGTTGCCTATAAAATTGTTCTGACAAAAGACAATGGAGGGGCTGGAGAGATGGCTTAGCGGTGAAGCGCTTGCCTGTGAAGCCTGAGGACCCCGGTTCGAGGCTCGATTCTCCAGGACCCACGTTAGCCAGATGCACAAGGGGGGGCGCACGCGTCTGGAGTTCGTTTGCAGTGGCTGGAGGCCCTGGCGCGCCCATTCTCTCTCCCCATCTCTATCTGCCTCTTTCTCTGTCTGTTGCTCTCAAATAAATAAATAAAAATAACAAAAAAATTTAAAAAAAGATAATGGATAAGAGTATTATAAAAACTGAATGGCTTAGTGGTTAAGGTGCATGCCTGTGAAACCTAAAGACCTAGGTTCAATTCCCCAGGTCCCACATAAGTCAGATTCACAAGGTGGCACATGTGTCTGGAGTTCATTTGCAGTGGCTAGAGCTCTGGCATGCCCATTCTCCTCTTTCTCTCTCCTTCTCTCTCGGACTCAAATAAACATAATTTTAAAAAAACATGCATGAGGGCTGGAGAGATGTTGTAGTGGTTAAGGCACTTGCCTGCGAAGCTTAAGGACCCAGGTTTGATTCCCCAATACCCACATATGCAAGATGCACAAGGTGGAGCAAACATGTGGAGTTTGTTTGCAGTGTCTGGAGGTCCTCTCTCTCTCTCTTTTCCCTGTCTCTCAAATAAATAAAATATTTAAAATATGAACAAGAGAAATAATATGTTTTTCCTTTGAGCAGTAAGAAGGCTGTAGAGCAAATACCTCTTCAGTCACATGTTCATCTCATTAATCCCTCTTGCCAAACAACCATTTACGAACTTTTTAAGAAAGTGCCATTAGCTGCTGAGCCACCTCTGGTGACATCCAGTCACCCACCTTTCACATTTCACAGGAATATTCACAATAATGCAGAGTATATAAGATTATCCCTGCCACCCTGGAAACCATGCTCAGAGATGAATAAGGGAATGCCTAATACCACACAGCAAGTCTGGGAAAGATATCCTAGTTGGGGACTCTGAGGTGATGTCCATAACCTCTCACTTACTAAATAAGAGAGCAGATTTTCTAGCAAGTATTGTTTGACTAGGTAGGGAAAAAATATGCATTTTTCTCTAAATCTCATGCCAAGACAAAGGTGACCTTGTACCCAGGGACTTCTCTTGCCACAGAAATTTCAGACTGAAAAGGAGCTCACAAAGCAGTGGGTGCTTGTCTAACTCCTCCATTTCTCACTTAAAGAGACTATTAAGTCCCTTGTGTGACTTCTGGGCACATTATGGGCATGTCTAGAATGACACCCTAGATCTCTTGAGCCACTGTCCCCTGATTATCCCTCCACACTTTGGGTGGATTTACAGAGCTGAAAAACCTTTCTGTTTATATGGGTTTTCAGGCTTTCCATGTTCCATTGTTAGACAGTTCCTTGGTTCTTAAAGAATTTTCCATAGCCTTATCTCCAAAGCCATAAGGGAGCTCAGTTACAGTTTCAAATGAAGCTTAAAAATCTCCTCCGAGACAGCTCTGTCAGGTACATCACCTTTGTTTTGGCAGCATCCTCCAAATTTTAGTTATTTGAATGCTACTGTCACCATATGTGCCAAATCTATATCCTGCCCATGTAGTTACTTACTGATGTTCACCTGTGTGCTACATTTTAAGTGTTAACACTTCTCTTTATCATAGGATACAGTTCCCATAAACTCTGGCTGTGCTGATTGTTCTTTAAATAAGATTATGTGAGTGCTTAACTGTTCACATTCAAAAGTCTGTCATCTAAACCTCGCTCATATTATCCTTTAATTACTTTATATATGGTGTGACTAGGACAGTGAATATCACATATTGCACCACAATATGTCCCGATTTTATCATAATATAGAAGACCCAGAGTTCAGTTGAATAACTTAACCCAGGTCTCAAGCAGGTAAGTAGTACCATTTGAACTCACACCAGGCTGACTCCATCGCATGGGCTGCAAACCATGCCACCTGCTCATACAAAAATACTTAAAGTACTCCCACCAGGTCCAAACATAGGATCCTATTCTAACAGGGTGCAGATTTATCAACTTGTATTATTGCATAGCAGGGGAGGAGGGTGAGTTTGGTTGGGGGAAATGTTTAAGGGAATAATACTGAAATATTATTTTGAACATTTTATTTTTGAAAGGGATCTGAACTACATGGAAACTGCATGGAAACTCCATAACCACATCTATATTCAACAACAGTTCTCATTTACTCAGTGTGTCATTCTGGCTAAAGATACTTATGTCTCCCCATTCCTAAGTACAACATGGATTATTCAAGAACAAAGACATCTTTCTAGATAATTGACTACTATCCCAAGAATGCAATACTGATATGTTAATATTAACTAAGATCCAGCCTACAGTCAAAATTTCCCAACTTTCCCACATTATGCTTTATAAGCTCTTTTTTTCTTTCCTCCATGGTCTAAGGTCGCTTTAAACATATTGTCAGTTCTTTGTCTCTTTTAGTCTAGAGCAGTCCTTTTCTCCTCTCTTGTCTTTCACACAGGGGCATTTCTGAAGATCCCAGGTCAGTTTTCACAATCCGGTTCAGGTGAACATGCCCTTTGGGTTCAGGAGCACATTCCATCAGTAATACGGTTACACAAGTCCCTTGCAAAAAAAAAAAAAAAAAGCAATGCAGACTTGTCATAAAACAGCGAGTACCCTAAAAACTCTGATTACTGGGAAAGAAACAGCTTTTTCTTAACAGCCAAATGAATTATTAATTGGCCAAATAAAGAGAAGAGACTTTATTCTGTGGTGATCACACCCAGCATCTCCAAAAGCTTTACAAACTCACTGCTGGAACAGACTCCACACTACTCATTTCCTCAAAGGCAGGCAGATGCCACCAGCACCCAAGGTTGCTTTACCTTATCTTCTGTCATTGTGTGTGCTGGAGTCGTCCTCTGAGTCCCAGCTCCTGTACTGACTGTGGATGACCAACTCCTGCCTGTGGCTCCTCAGCTCTGCCTGGTTATACATTGCAGGAGGAGGAGCAGCCAAGAGGCGAAGTCTAACCTTTTTAACAGAGGCTGAATATCGATGGGAAGCCAATCAATATGTCCCATACCTCAGTGACCTGTGGCTTCGGTGCCTTTGTTCCACCCGGAAAGAAAAGGGGAACAGGTCCTGTAGGTGTGAGTTACAAACTAGAGACCGAAAAGGTATTAAAAAAGTGAGTGTGGCAGTAGCTGGGGACAGAGGAAAACAGAAACCCTGGGGTGTTTGTATATGCTGAGACATGTCATGTTGTGGAAAAGACAAAGGAGGTTGTGTGTGTGTGTGTGTGTGTGTGTGTGTGTGCACAGAGCGTATTTTGCTTTACGGAGAAGAATCAGCATGGCTGGGTTTTAGAGATGGGCTGTGTGGCAGAGGCTCTTGGGGACTTGAATGATTACCTTAACGAACTTTGGAGAGTTCAGCAAAAAACACTTTATTGGAGGTCACCTTAAAGCAAGTGAGCCACAGTGAGTTTTCTGAGCTTTCATTTGTTTCAATATGATGAAATAGAAATAACTTAAAAATACTTTGGTTGAGGGATTAAATGAAATATATGAATGTGTTTGGCTTAGAATGAATGTTCAGCAAATGGAGATATCTATATCTATATCTATATCTATCTATCTATCTATCTATCTATCTATCTGTCTATCTATATCTATCTATCTATCTATCTATCTATCTATCTATCTATCTATCTATATCTATCTATCTATCTATCTATCTATCTATCTATCTATCTAACTATCAAATATCCAATCCCAGCGCTCAGGAGGCCGAGACACGAGGATCTTGAGTTTGGGATCTTGAGTGAGTTTCAGGCTAGCCCTAGTTGCATAGCGAGACCTTGTCTAAGGCGGGTAGTGTTGTGGAGAAAAGTGTACTCGCTATGTTTGCCGTGTTCCCAAATAAACCTGCTGGGATGTGTTTAGCATGTCTCTCCAGATAGTCTGTACGACATCCAGTCCCTAAGGAAGTTCAGGAGATATCAACGTTATTTTAGCTTTAATTGTGCCTGGCAAGTCCGGTTTGCCACTGGTTTCACAGAGGTTCAAACGGAGCCAGTCCAAAGCAGAAGAAATGTAACAAGAGCAGCAGCAGAAGAGGGACACGAGGTTGGGGAGGGGGTTGGAGGGAGGATGACACAGTGGTAATTTTGCCCAAACCTCATCTCATTTCTATCATTTCTGCAAGGTGACAGCACGTGACATACCCAGTTTCAGGAAGCAAATAATTCAAGGTCAAACTTTCGTGAGGCCCTGAGATGACAGGCTGAGTGAGACTCAGCCTGGGCTAGTTTATCGCGGGCAAGGCGAGACGCAGGTATTCTTGGTGTCTTAGTGCAGATGCGTGAGAAATGTGAGTCCCAGTCTCTACCGGGGCTTCTCAGCACTCCTCTGCGCTCAACAGCGCTAATCCTGACCAGAGAGCTGCGAGTGGCCTCGACCCCGGGATTCCCCGCGCGCAGGGCGCAGGGCGCAGGGCGCAGGGCGCAGGGCGCAGGGCGCAGGGCGCAGGGCGCAGGGCGCAGGGCGCAGGGCGCAGGGCGCAGGGCGCAGGGCGCAGGGCGCAGGGCGCAGGGCGCAGGGCGCAGGGCGCATGCAGATGCGCATGTGGGGCCTTGGGTTTCCCTGCAGCTCTTTTCACCAGCCCAACGCGCTGCGCGCAGGACGCCCGGCCTCGCTCAGGAGGGACTGTCGCTGTCGCTGTCGCTGTCGCGTGTCGCTCGTCCTCTTGGGTCACTGACGCGTCCTGTTACGTGCTGCTGTGGGGCCGAGAGCCGGGACTCAGGCGCTCCTCCCCAGCGCACTGCTCACCCAGCAGCCCAAACCACGCATGCATCTCCCATTGGAGGCGCGCCGTCGCGCTTATCTGGACTCTGCTCAGTTTAGGGTTGTGAGGTCATGTGCAGGGTGAGGGTCGGGATCCACGGTGGATTTAGCAACCGCCTCCCCCCCTCCCCAACAGCTGCTGATAGCAAACTTCTCAGCGCGCAGGGGAGCAGATGCGGGCCACCTGCCTCTAGGCTATGGGATCAAGTCAGACTTTTGGTACATGGTCCTTGAAGTGGGATCACCTCAGTGAGTGCCAGAACCTTCCAGAAATCGCCACAGGGCTGCAAACCCAGAGATGTGTAATTGTCCTCGGCTTTACACTCTTAAGACTTTCAGGTCAAATTCTAATTACTTCATTGATAATGTAACAAGTGTCAAGGGTTGTACATGGCGATAGGGCAGAAAAAAGCCTTCCCAGGTCCCCAGCTCCTTTACTGCCTCATTTGTTAACCCCCCTCCTTGTTCCAGCAAAGCCAGAAGAATAATTGTTTTTTCCTACACATGGCGTGAGAGGGAAGCAGGTCTCAGAGCACTGTGTTGCTCTCCTCTCTGTGGGCTAGGTGCCAGTAAGGACAGAGAGATGAGTGCAAAGTTGCCGAGACAGGAGCGCAAAGGTGCATGGGAGATCTCCGCCCTGAAGAAGTTCAGTACATCTTAAAACTGATGGGCCAGGGCCGGCTGGGGAGGTGGCTCAGTTGGTAAAGTTCAAGCTGTGCGGATCCCCAGCACCCCTAAAGAAAGCTGTGCGTGGCAGTGCGGGCCTGTCAGCAAAATGCTGGGAGCAGATAATCCAGAGAGCAGCGGATGTCTCAGAAAATAAGATGCGGAGTGAGTGAGGAAGATACCGGACTTCAGCCTCTGCCCTCCACATGTGCACCCACGTGTGTATGAACATGTGTGCATGTACCACGTGCGCACACAACAGACAATCAAAAAACAAATGTGTGGCCTTGTCGGCTGCCAAGGAGAGATGGGAAAATCATCCTGTCCTCTCCATTGATGCTCCTGTGGTCCATACTACCAGCACATATCCTGTCTGCATAGCCTCCTATCTGGCCCCGCCCCGCCCCCATTCCGTTCTTGCTCTACTGTATGTCAAATCAAGTTCTTGACAAGTACTTTGAACAAGGTTGGATGGACTGACAGACTGTGATCATGGAGAGACGGGGTGTTGCAGAGTCACAGGTCACCTTGGGCTACGTTTAGCTTTTAAAAGCCATTAATTGCCCACCTCTGTGTCTGAGCTGACATCCTTGTGACTCTTGGGTTATGAGGTGAAACCTTTTTGCAGTGTACTAACCGACCACCAGCTCCCACCAGCCCAAAGGCTAAGACTGTCGTCAGACAGCACAGAAGCACACGACACAGATCTCCCTGCTTTGCTGTCACCCTTCTGCCCGAGGTCTCCACCAATGTCTTTGAAAAGTGCCTTGGTTTTTGGCTTTCTTTTGTTCTATAACTATGAAACCTTCATGAAATTACTAACACATTAGAACATGGAATTTGGGGGTAACCTGAATTTGTGTTCCAGGGCCGTGGTCACTCACATTTGGCTCCAGAATAAAGTATCTCCTATCCCCTTTGGGGTGATACTCTTGTGTTTTGTGTTGACAATTGCAGCACCCAATATGGGGCTCCCGGGACAAGTCACTTCCACTTAGAATACGCCTGCTCATAGCTAGGAACCAGTGTAGGCCCCTTGTGCCCAAACATCTGATGTTGTCTGCTTAAGTACACGTTTGTGAGTTCGTTTTGGGGCTCAGACCTCCTAGATTCAGAAGGTGGTCCATTTGTTTATCCCAAGTTAGTTTTTTTAAAATACACTCATTTATTTATGAGAGAGAGAGAGAGAGAGAGAGAATGACATGATGCCTGGGCTTCTTGCCACTGTAAATGAGCTCCAAATGCTTGTGCCACTTTGTGTATATGGCTTTATATGGATACTGGGGAATCAAACCTGGGCTATAAGGCTTTGCAAGCAAGAACCTTTAACTGCTGAGCCATCTCATCAGCCCTGTGATCCAGTCTTAGGATGTTCCTTGTTGGAATCCCTTGTTACAGCTTGCTTTCAGAGTGTTTGACTTAAGGTATCCGTCATGTTTGTTTGCTTTGAAAGAATTTTGGTTTATGACCTTCACTTTGTTTGTTTTTAGGTCTTTGAGAGCATGTTGGTTTCTGACTGTTCAGTTTGTGACTCTGCTAGCATTCAGTTTTTCTCTCTCCTACCACTGCTCTGATATTTCACTCAAAGAAAGAGGAAGTGTTTGGGGAAAGACGGCCATTTGGTACTCCAGCTTAAACACAGGTAGGGTGGGAGCACTGTGTCATGTTAGGTTACATTTGTGATGATGGTTGGCCAGAATAAAGCAGTTATTCTGGAAAGTTTCCTGTATTGTTAAGTTTTCCCTTTCTTTGTCCTGTGGCCAGAGAGAGAAAAGGCTTGGGTGGTGGGTGGGTTGGTGGGGTAGGGTGGTGGTGTTCAGCGCTGATTGATATTTTTGGGTTTTGACTTTTTCAGTTCCATGTTTAGTATATTTGAGGAAAAAAGAAAATCCAATATTCTACTATGGTTCCTAAGGTTTGGAGGTATCTAGCCATACTTTTACTCTTCGGTTTTCATAATCTTCTTGTATTTATTTTATGGTCCTGTATTGTATTTACTTATTGTATTTATCAGGACAAGTTGGGAAAAATACATCCATTGTAGCTTCCCAGCACTGATATCTTATTTCACTTTTTAAGACCTGTAGGGAGGAAACAACTATAAAACAAAAGACCAAATCAAAATGAATTAAGATCAAAAACCTTTATGTCATTTAACCTAACTTTCCCATGCTGAATCTCCAGGTCTCCTCACTCTTCTTGTCTTTATTATCTCATCCATACAATAATTGGAAAGAAATTGTTTTTGTTTTTTTCAACTGCAACAAGTACTTATTGAATGCCTGTTATATGCTAACTATTCCAGGCATTTGGGACACATCAGGGTATAAAATAATGACCCCTGCCTTGGTGGAGCTTATAGTATATCATTTATTGCCACTTCACCTGCACACTGCTTGTAATCTTGGGCAAGTCATTGAATCTCTCTGCACTTCCCAGTTGCCCAAAGGGGGAACAAACAGTCAGGGTTCAGCATGGACACCAAGCCTGGTGTACTGAGAAGCTGAACAGGGCACCTGCCCAGCCATCACCCCAACAGCAGAGAGGGCTGCAAGTTGATTTTTAATAATTAAAGAATAAGAGAAGAGGAGAGGGCTGAGCTGCACTGACTACACAAACTGCTGCTGCTGTTTGGTGGTGGCCTTGTTGGCGAGGTCCTTGGCCTTCTCTGTAGCTTCCAGTGCTGACTCCTTTGCTTTCTCCTTAGCCTCTTTGCCTCAAGTGTTTTGGAAGTGGTCTCACCTTGCAGCTTGGCCAAGATGTATTCAAAACTCTTCATTGACTTGGTTACATTGCTTTTGAATGGGAAAACACCAAATTCCTGGACAGCTCTGGAGACCTAAAATAAGCTAGTGGAGACTCAAGCTTCCTGGCCATTTTCTGTCCAGCAGTTTTCAGAATTCACACAGTAAACACATCGTTCCTATATTATCATCAGCCGGGCATGACTGATGTGTCAGTTGAAGGTGGTCATTGTCTGATTCTGTAGGTCCACAATAGAGTCCTCCAGGATGTACACCAAGTGAGCCACACTGGCAGGAAACTGGCTCTGGGCCCAGCAAGGCATCCTGTTGGTCTTGGTCAGGAATGTCTGAGACACAAGGTCAGGGGTCAACTCCTAGTGCACTGTGTCTTCAGTCAAGACATGATTGCTGTAGGGATTTGGGTACCACTTCCAGAAGGCAGTGAACACTTGGTCCCAGGAACTTCAGAGCACACTCTGGGCCAGGAAAGACTTCACCATCACCTTGGCCTGGGCATACTCATCAGTACTCTACAGCATCAGGGGTGCAGAGCCTGGGTTGGGGGTGGGACATGGCTCAGCACACATCCATCCACCAGACTCTGAGCTCAGTGGGGACTCTATGACCAAGGCCACTTCCCACGAATTTTTGTTTGTTTGTTTTGTTTTTCGTGGTAGGGTCTCACTCCAGTCCAGGCTGACCTGGAATTCACTCTGTAGTCTCAGGGTGGCCTCGAACTCACAGCGATCCTCCTACCTTTGCCTCCCAAGTGCTGGGATTGAAGGCGTGTGCCACCACGCCTGGCATGAAATTGTTTTTATTTTCTGTATATTGGTCCACCAAATGCAATAGCAAGATGTAGGTGAAAGAAAATGGGCAAAGAAGACAGATAAATGTAGGCCCAAAGCTATTTCCCTGCACTCTCAGGGAATTTTGGTATAAATTGCCTGCCCAACATCTTTTCTTGTGTGTCTAAGAGGTCCAATGTCAAACTTATTATAAGTGAACAGAGAACTCTTGATATCATGTAAGATAGTGGGGGGTCTACTATAAGGGACAGAGCCACAATGGTAGCACTAGCATTCTAATCCAAACACAAAGAGTCTATGCCTTCTGCTATGTATGTATTTTTATTTTTTTATTAAGTAGAAACTTTGTAAGGACACATCATGTGTTAGCACCGTTTCCCTCCTCCCTGTCCCCTATTCCACTGAAGGCCCTCCTCAGTGGTATTGCTAGTAGTCACCATGGGGTTGTGGGTTGTATGTAATTTTAAAAATCATTTTCTATAGCAGATTCAACATTGCTTTTGAATAATGTATTGAAATCTCTTTTGTAAATGTCCTCTAGCAGATAACATTTTAAAATTTTTAATTAATTAACTAATTTATTTATTTTTTTGGGGGGGGAGTTGAGGCAGAGCCTCAATCTATCCCAGATGAACTGGGAATTCACTATGTATTCTCAGGGTGGCCTCAAACTCACAGTGATCCTCCTACCTCTGTCTCCCGAGTGCTGGGATTAAAGGTGTGTGCCACCACACCCTGCTTATTTTTTTAAATTTTAAATTATTATTTTTTTAATTTGAGAGAGAGAGACAGAGAGAGAGAGAGAGAGAGAGAGAGAATTGGCATGCCAGGTCCTCAGCTACTGAAATTGAACTCCAGATGCTTGCGCCATCTAGTGGGCTTGTGCAACCTTGCTCTTGCCTCACCTTTGTGTATCTGGCTTACATGGGCTCTGGAGAGTTGAACACAGGTCCTTAGGCTCCACAGGCAAGTGCCTTAACCACTAAGCCATCTCTCCAGCCCCAGATAGCATTTTTGTGTGTGTGTGAACGGTAATTCTAATTTTATTATTAATTATTCCCTCAATGGCTAGTTCCTGAAACCTGGAAATTCCATGAACAGAACTCTTGATTTCTCTTTCCACCCTCAGATGTGGCATTTATAACTTATATACCTTTGGGCTTCTGTATTCACTTCTGTAGAACTGATGCAAGTTGTTTAGTTTTAGGGTCAGTTATCACCTTTAGAGAAGATTCACATGAAGGCATGGAAAATACAGGTTCTCCAATAGCAGTGGTGATTACCATTGTTATAATAGATGCCCACATATCTTCTTACTCATCATGGTTTTTCTCATCTTGCAGTATTGGCTCTAAAATCCCATCTTGGTGCTGTGGGCTCTGCCCTTGACAGGGTGGATGAAAGCAACTCTTGTTCTTTCTTACATCTCTTTTGCAACTGTCTGCCCCCAACCCCCGTGCCCCAAGGAATCAAGAAAAATGAGTAATTTCTACTGCGTATCAAGTCATTTGCTTCATGGAAAACCATACTTATGAGTGCCAATAGGAAGGAGCACAATCTCCCTTGAACTCCAAGAGGCTGCTGTAGTTCTTTGTCTCCCTTCTTGGTAAGACCCTTCAAAACGTTGCCCACACTACTTTCCCTTCTCTCTCCAATCTTCTTTAAGCAAGCTTTTGTCTGTCACAACACTGTTGAGGTTGGGTGCACTCAGGGTGGTGTGGCCATAGACTATCACTACACTCTGAAATCACTCTTTGTAAGACTGTCTGATGGGTGATTCTCTACATGATCCAATTGAGTCTCATGGTTTTATGGATCACCTATAGCAGAAGTGTTCATAGAAGGTTTTATGATGATAAAAATGTTTCAGATCTCTGCTCTTCAGTATAGCTGCACTAGCCACACATGGCCACTCACATTTTAATTACTTAAAATGAAAACTTCAGTGGCTAGTCTTGGTAGCTACACTATAAGGGTTCAATATCAATATATGGCTTGTGTTTAATGTATGGACAGCACAGCTATAATATACAATAATACCTCAAAACCCCTAGTCTGCACTGGGTTTCTCTTGTCAAGTTTTGTACAGTATTCCACATCTCTGTGAGTTTCAGTATCAGATTTTTCCTATGTCAGCAGAATACTTGCTTCCTCTGCTCCCTACTGCTACTTAATGTCTGTTTTCCTGTAAGGCTTTTCTAGCTTACTGAGTGATACCAACATTTCTCCAAATCAGGAAGCAGTTCTCCTATGTTAAGAATTCACTATAGTCTCACAAAGGTCTGTTCACTTTACTTTCTGGATAAACCTGACTCTAACCATATCCTACCAGCATCCTAGTCCAATGAACCATCATCTCATGCCTTGCTTGACTGTAGGCAGTGACCTCCCAAATTGTTCTGCCTGTTTCAACTCTTGTTGTCTTATAGTTCTTTTTCCTCAGAATATCCAGGGAGATCTTTTAAAAGCAGCAGTAAATCAGAAAACATCGCTATGATTAAAACTTTCCTTAATTCCTTGCTTTCTTTTCTTATATATCCTTCTGTGTCTGTCCTTGATTATTTTTGTTATAGACATCCTATTGTTTGAGTACATCAAATTAGCTCTTTCTGTCTGAACCACTCTTCCAAAGATGGATGCCCTATCTTCATAATTTAGGTCCGAGTTCAGGTATTTTTTTCTTGTAAAAAGGCCTCTATCAGTACCCTAGTTAAGACAGACATTCCCCCATAGTCACTTATTATCATACTTACTCTCCATGAATTATTTATTGTGCTCGATAATATCCGGACTCATTTGTACACTTATTTTTTGTCAGAGTTTGCTTATTATTCCCTTTGTTATATCTCTAGCTTCTAGAATATTACAGGCTTGTACATAGCAACTTCTTATGGAAGACTCACTAATTGATTAGCATCTTTTAAGATATAGCCATTTCATTGATGGATTCACAATGAGGCAATAGACACAGCTTTTTCCAGGATCCCTCTTTATCTTCTATTAGAGTGCACTGCTGGATTTGACTTCCTGTTTTATCTTATTTAGCAATGTGATTTTGGGTCAGTTAAACTCTCTGTGTCATAGTTTCCTTCTTTGTAGACTGTGGCACATTACAATGTTCTCTTTTCAGAATGGCAGTGATTAAGGGGGATAGTACATAAAGAGAGTGTGGCATGTGTGGAACAGTTCCATGCTCATAATAACAATTTGCTACTATTATTATTTGCAGTACTGAATATGAATAGCATTTCCTTAAGTGGCACCTTCCTTTTGAAAAATCAAATGGAATTCAGGACTTCCTTGACCCTGGTAAAAATATTAGAAATGATTTATTGTCTTTTATTATCTCAAAGAAATATGCTTTGGTCCATTTCCTTTAAAATAAAAGGTCCTCTTTGGTTTATATTTCATTTTCCTAACATTTTTGGAGACATTCTATCTCCTTTTCATCTCTACTAAGGGAAAACAGCAGCATATTTTCAGTGGTAAATGGCCTCTGTGACACGATACTTGTCAGAGTAAGAGATGTGTGGTCTGTGACCAGGGGAGAGACTACTTGTTCTGAGGTGGTAGCCTCGAAAATTCCATATGGTTTCACCATCCGAGGCCAGGGGATTCACGTAGTCAGAACAAATGTGAATCATATGTAAATGATGGATTGACCATTTTAGGTCTTCCAGAACTGTTAAAGCCAAGACAAAGGGAAGGAAGTCAACACTAGGGAGCTCAAAAGCAGGAATTGTATGGCCATGTTCTCTTGGCTCACTTACTCCTACGACGATAGCTCTATGCCTGTGGATTTCAGAAAATCAGTCATGTCTTGTAATCCAGACTACTTAGTTACATGCCATTATAATGTGCATTTCCTTTTGTTATCCCAATGCTCTGAAAATAGTTTTCTAGGGCAGAGAAGAGATGGGTCAGTTCTCACACCAAATGGCTAATGGGAGAAGCTGAGGAACCAATGTCAGAATGGTGCATTGGAGGACCTGAGTTAGAGCTATGAATTCCAGCTACCATATTCCATGTGGAGAATCACTTTATTACCATTTGGTGGAATGTGGATTTGTTTTTAAGGGAATTGAGTCCCATCCAGAACTAAAACAGAAATTTATTTGTTGAGATTCTTCAGACAGTAGGAATTCCTATGACATTCTTTTCCAAGAAAAGATCAAATTATACTTAAATAAAAGTTAACTGAACATGAATAAATATTTTGGAGCTGGAGAGATGGCTTAGCTGTTAAGGCGCTTGCCTGCAAAGCCAAAGGACCCAGGTTCGACTCCCCAGGACCCACGTAATCCAGATGCGTAAGGGGGCACACACATCTGGAGTTCGTTTGCAGTGTCTGGAGGCTCAGGCATGCCCATTCTCTCTCCCTACCTGACTATTACTGTATCTCTCTCTCAATCTCTCTCACTCTCTCAAATAAATAAAAATAAAATATAAAAAATGTTTTGAAGGCTTATCTGGGAGAATATAACTTATGATACAAACAAAAATTGAAGTAAATGAAAGAAAGGTAGATATTTGAGGGAGTTGTAATAGCCTAGTAATACAGTAGCAGTAGATCCAAAATAAAAAAAATACAAACAAAACAATACATAAAGAACTAATTATTACTCTAAAAGAAAAATAAAATAAATAGTTAAAGAGTTTGAACTTAACTCCTCTTTCTTCAGAAGAGAAGTACACAGTCTTCAGATATAAAGCATTTCTCTTTCTTATGCTTGGTAAAGGCATAGATGGACATATGGATTATATGTATATATGTATGTGTATATATCACAACCTAATTATCTAGTAAATGATATAAATCTAAATAAGGGATTAATAAATCATATAACATTCTTCACACATTACATGGAAAAAGAAATAAGAATTTTCTTTTCATGGTCTCAAAAAAATGGCTTTATTCAAGATTAAGGCACTGATTATACCATAACTCACCTGAGATTTGCTTTCCTCTAATGACACTTAACAAAAAAAGATTAACATAGCAACAAATGGGTCTGCTTTTTTTAGGTCAACATGACATGTACATTGTGGTGGCTAATCTTGCCTGTCAACTTGATTAGATTGAGAGTTATCTAAAAGGCTAGCAAAGTACACTTCTGGATGACTCCAGAAGGGATTAACTAAGGAGGAAGCCAGCTCTGAATACTGACAATACTGTCCCCTAAGCTAGAGACCCACATGGAGGAGGAAACCCATGCTGTAGGCATTCTCTGTTTTCTGGCTGTCACGAGGTAAGCTTCTTTGTTCCATCATGCTCCCCTTACCAGGGTGGACTAAAACCTTGGAAATGGTGAGCCCACACTGAGTCTTTTTATGTCTTATGTCCTCAGATATTTTGGAACAAAGAGAAAAGTTTGACTAATATGAAGGGTCTAGCTTTCATTCTTAACCATAATAGTAGGAAAACAGGGACTATTTAACATTTAGAGCTCCTCCTGAGGAAGAATCATTTTCACACATGCCATATGGGTTGAAAAGGACATAATACATTCAATTTTATAGTACATTAACTTTGTATTTGGACCATAGAGTGACATTACAGACAGAGTTGATGGTATTTTATTCTTTTTGTAAAAATTGTGGTATGAATGCTTAACATGAGATCTACACTCTTAAAATTTTAGGTGCACAATAGGTTATTGTCAGCAGTCAGCTCTGTGAGACGTCTTGGTAACATCCCAAAGGCACTAGGCACACACCAAGGGAAACTGACAGCCTAGTCATTGCGACTGTCATGACTTCCTGGATTGTAGCAGTGATTTTAGCCTCCCCACGCCACCCCCACACTGAGGACACAGGTGCCCAGTGAGAAGCCACCCTATAGTTTGTACAGTTATAAGCACTACACATTTTCATGTACTTTTTTTCCCTTTAAAAATATCTACTTCATTTGAATACCAGTTTAAACAAAATCTCATGAGGCCATTATCTTTGGGAAAGATTCATAAGTTATAGAAAAGACTAAAATTACCCTCTGCCACCACTTTGGACCCAGATACCTCCTAAGTAGTCACCTCTGTGATTTTAGTTTGCTTAGAATATTTCTACCCCACTATCACCTTTGAATCTTCTCTATTTCCTTGATATATGTTATGACAAGAATTTAATCTAATGATTTCTTAAGAAGTTTCCTTTAGTTTATTCCCTCAGTGTGGCCCTGGAATCTGCAGACTAGTGGTCCATGCTTTCTCAGTCTAAGCTCAGGTGTTTTGATACTCTTGCCTGTTTTTAGAAAGAGCATGAGGAAGGACCAATAACATTCCTACTTCTGCCATTCCTTGACCCTCTGAGCTTGTTGGCTATGGCCCTCTCAAGGACAATTCACCCTGCCTGGAATGTTTCTTTGGAACTTAAGGCATCTTGTAAAATGAAATTCATGCCCACAAGGCTTTAGAGCTCTGCACTGGGTTTGGTCCTCCAAGGGGCTGGACTTTATGACTGTGGACAAGTCTTGTTTGACTTCTGTGGACATCATCTATAAAACAAACTGGATAAACTCCAAGTCTCTTCCAGCAGAAGATCATTAGCTTTGGCACCAGCTTCCTTGGACTACCTGGGGTGTCTTTGATGAGAGCGACAGAGCCATTCTTCACTCTTAGTTGAGCGTTAGCCCAGGAGTTAGGGTGCTGGATAGTCAGCAGCTAGGTTCTTGACTTATGAATTGGGTGAATGAGATCCATAGATCATAGAAGGTAAAGTTTAGAAATGTTTTATTATACGGATTAAGAGAAGGGAAGAAGGCAGAGCTCCTGCTGTAGGGCAGGAGGGTGAAACCCTGGAAATTAAGGAAAGTCAAGCAGAAAGCTCCCAGTGGAAGAGGTCTTGAGCAGGGAACACCAGTCTGGTTACGCTGATTAGGGTCTTTCATGGAAGTTCAGTAAGTGGGGTCTGAGCTGGTCAGTGTCATTCCCATTCCAGGTGTCCAGGAAAGAAGGGATAAAAAATGAACAGATTAATCCGGTTCAAGAAGGGAGTAACCTTCTAGGAAAGTGGTTAATCTTCTGACATTTCCAGCTGTAGCAAGGTGAAAGCCAGGAAGACTCTTTTAAGGCAAAAAAACATAAGGAACAACTAGACTCCCCCTTATAGGCAAATGGATATTTCTCACTTCTAGCCATTTTTACTTTAATTTTTGGGGCCCTTCTAACCCTGCTTAGAACAGATCTTAGCACATAGGAAGGGCTTGCTGCTGTCAGCTGTACTTTTCTGCTCTCAGTTTCTGTGATTTTAGTTCTCAGTGAACATTCTTTTTGAAAGCTAATGTGGGGCCCTGTAGACCTCCGAATTGACTGATGAGCTGTGTTCTTTGAGCCTGGAGTTTGTGATATTTAGCAATGAGGGCGATTATAATTAATGCAGCAAGAGGTCACCTACTGAGCAGACGTCTCGTGGTTTTGGACAGTTCAGACCCGAGAGGTCTGACAATCTGTGGCAAATTCACTTGACAGATGTATGTCTATGGCAGTTTTTCAGTGAGCACTGTTCTAAATTAATTAATCACCAGGCAATTCAACTTAAATTGAATTGCACACAGAATACTTTTGTTTGCAATTCTTGAGTCATCCTATTTAAATGAATTCTATTAAAACTCTTTGTTCCTAACCTCCTTTCCAATGAAATATACCTAAATGATCACAATGCTCTGCAAGGCATCTTTCTGTTACAGTTTTGCATATCTTTAATGCTAGCAGGTTAATCATTTTCAGACACTGAGCTATTTTCTGCCACTGCCTTGAAAACTGTTTGCTGCTCATTTGCAGGGTGCCAAGGAAGCTGATGAGGTCAACATAAAAAAAAAAAAAAACAACCCAGGAGCGAAGATCATGAGGTCATTGTTGAGGTCTGACAAACAATGTTGCTCCATGTTGTTGACCAAAGGGGCACCAATGAAAGGAGCAGTGTCAGGGGGAAATGATTCTCATGTCAGCTGTTTATGAGATAGGAGTTCCAGGAATGTACTGTAGCAAGCAGATGGTGCAACTTGCTGGTGGACAAGTTGTTGACCCAAGTATTCTTTTGTCTCATGAGCAGAGCAACAGCCAGCTTTGATACTCATATCCTCCCCAGAAAATACCAAGTGCGTGTGCAAATACCAAATTCAGGCTTTCAGCATCTCCTCAGATACACTGAGTCAATGGCAGGATTTTAATAAAGCGTATCCAAATTGGACATGGCTCTTCTTCAGTGTTTGCAGTCATCTCTTGTCTTAGAGAGGGAAGAGTGGATTTGTTTAAGCACTTTGCAGTGCTTGGTGGGTAGGAAGGGCAGAAGCTGTCTTTTTTTGTTGTTGTTCTCTAATGATTCAAGTGAGACTATTAGAATTGAAGGTCATTTTAGTAGATCATGTTGCTTTGCAGTCCTTGGAGCATGCTGGGTCAGAGCATCTCTGGAGGTTCAGGGTAGCTGTCTAGTTCAGCCCTGGCTTGTAGTTGCCACCCTGCCCACTCTAGGTGTGCAGTTTGCCTTTAACTGCACCCTGTCTTTTGCCTTGTTTCTCCATACTCCTTTCCCGCTCTGCTCAAATTCTTTTTGGGTGGCTCAACTTGAACTCTGCTTTGCTGTAATAAGAGCTCAGGTACATGTTTCTCTCTCCCTGGGCCACCTGCAAGGATCTAGTCAACATTAGGGCTGGATTCTATCATCACCAGCCCAGGCCACTGCCTTTGCTTGGTCACAGATGAGAACAAGTGCTTCCATGCTTTGCCAGCTGGAGACCCCAAAGCATAAGAAACTTCAGGAAGAGTGGAAAGAAGACTGACATGGGGCAGCCTTTGGTCTGCTGCAGCTTCCCGGTGGCTTGAGCCAGTCAACCCTTCAAGGGTATAGTTGCTGGAAGGCTAGACTCTGAGGTCCCAGGAGATTTATAATTTTGGACTTTCAAAACAGGCAAAAGACCACAGCTAGGATAAACAGTAGATCTCTTGCTGATGGCTTCAAGACTCTAAAGAGCAAAGAGCTTTGAGTTTTCCCTTAAGGTTAGTATCCTCAGTGACAGATTCTCTTCTTGTTCATTTCTAGTGATTATAAGCTTGGACATTTGTGAACCTTTTGTCATATCAATAGAACATACAACCTGACATAACCACTATCTTTAAAGATATTTTGCTGAGTGAAAACTCAGCATTTTTAATGCCTTAATTTGCTATGCAGAGCCACCTCTGCCAACAAGATAATCACTTCAGATGCTCCTGAACAATGAAACAACACAACATGTGTTGTACACACAAGATGTGTGAAGTAAATGCCTTTTCTGATTGTTACTGGGAGTTTCCATGAAGGTGGTGGGTGCAATATTACTGGGAATGGAGGAAGAAGAATCAGACAGGGCATGGGACTGTGATTGGCCAAGCCACTGCTTTTGTGGGTATAGTAAATAGCTTTAGGTCACTGAGATGAACTTTCAAACCAGGCACAGTTATGGAGGAAGATATATTTATTGAAGCTTACAGATCCAGGGGAATTTCCATAATGGTAGAAGAAGTTGGCCTCCTCTTAAAAGACCAAGCAGAGAGAGACAAGTCCAAAGCCAAAAAAAAAAAAAAAACAAAAAAAACAAAAAAGCTACAGCATACTTACGAAATCTTTAGAGCCTCTTCCAGCCAGGTGGCTGCAGATCTAAATTACAAACTAATAAAAACCCAAATATACCAGGGACCATTTACTTAAACTATCACATTCTTCCCCTGGCTCCTAATAGATTTATAACTATCTTACATTGTAAGTTGTATTTAGTCAAATTTTAAAGGTTTCCACAGTCTTTATCAACTTTGGATAGTCCCAAAGTCTCAAGTCCCCTCTGAGATATAAGATTGATTCTTATCTGTGAGTCCTGTAAAATCAAACAAGTTATATGCTTTTAACATATAAAGGGATGGAGTAAACCTTTTTAACTGTTATAAGACATAACAGGGAGAGACTGGAACAATGTAAACTCAACAACCATCAAACTTTTGTAGATAAGTCTGATATAACCAGTGACTGACAGTCTTGGGATTTTCCAATTCTGCCCCTCCAGCTGGGCTGAGTAGCCAAGGGAAACTTCCACCCCTAGCCAGCAGCCTCCATATTAGCCCTTCTAATGGTTTTGACAGCCTATAAGGGTCATTATGCCCTGTCTCATGTCGCATCTCAGCAGTGGTTCCTGTAATTGTGTATAATTTATGTCCAGTTTATGCATTTTTTATGTTTCTGAAAGCAATACCAGGTGTGTAGGTCATAGTCATATTCTTAATTCAGGGAGGAAATAAATCATGACCTTAAAGAGCAGGATTTTTTTTTCCAGTCAACTCTTTTCAAAATAATTTGTATTTCTATCATAGTCTTTTCTCGGGTATCCTCTCTGTTGCTTTAGTGTAAAGCAGTTGGGCCATCTTCCTTAAGATTGTTAATATGTTTGACAGTAACAGCTTTAGCAATCTAAAACTAGTCTCGGTGCCTATAATTTTAACTTGTTTGAGGTTTTTCAAAACTTGAACTCTTAAATCTCTCAGTCCAGTATCTTTAGCCACACATATCAGTCCATGACAAATTTAACTTTGACCAAATCTCTGGGCCTGGGCAGCAGAATGCAGCCAGCCCTTATACCAGTAGCCCAGTTCCAACAAAGTCCTCTGAAGTCTTTCCTTCCCCTTAGGAAGTTCATAAGACAGTGCTCCAAGTTCAATTCTCTCTGTACTTAGTGTTATCAAATTCTCACAAGAATAGTCCATAATACTTTTCTTACCACTCCAGAAGGCATCTTCAGTTGCAAACACCAAGTCTATGCCCATTCCTCCAAAAAAAGTTTCAAAAGACCAAAATTCACATGGTCAGATTCATCTCACCTCACTTCTGGTACAAATTTCTGTAACAGACAGCTTTAGGTCACTGAGATGAACTTTCAGACCAGGCACAGTTATGGAGGAAGGAATATTTATTGAAGTTTACAGATCTAGGGGAAGTTCCATAATGGCAGAAGAAATTGAACCTCTTAAAGGACCAAGCAGAGAAAGAGAAGCCCCCAACTGAAAAAAAAAAAAAAAACCCAAAAGCTACACCACACAGCACACATATGAATTCCAGGCAGAGCTCAGCACTTTGTTTATCTTTGGACTGGAACTCAAAGGCACCACCACACCGTAGGGCTGGGCTACCCAGTGACATCTCCTCCAGTCAGGTGGCTGCAGATCTAAATTACAAACTAATAAACCCCTGAATATATTGGGGGCCATTAATTTAAACTATTATAGTGGGTAACGAGTCTAAAGATGGGCATTTGTGTAATGGATCTTTCATTGAGCTGTAGTTATTTTGATTTCTTTCTTTTTAAACAAAGCGAGCTTGCAGAGTGAATCAGGCCCATGTATAATGTAGCAGGAGCATAAACACAAAGTGTCAGATGGAAGTATTTATCAAGCAAAGCTAATAAAAAGGAATTTGGGGCTAGAGAGATGGCTTAGCAGTTAAGGCACTTGCCTATAAAGCCGAAGGACCCATGTTCAACTCCCAGATCCCACGTAAGCCAGGCACATAAAGTGACACATATGGAAGGTCGCACACGTGCACAAGTTGGCACATGTGTCTGGAGTTAAATTGTAGTGTTTGGAGGCCCTGGTGTGTCACTTCTTTCTCTCATAAAAAATAAATAAACAAGATATTTGGTTATTTAAAAAGTGGATGTGGGGGAGAAAATATACGATCTTGATTATTGAGAACAGCATAGACAACATACCCAGACCTCTTTTCCTTGTATATGTACGTCTGTGTTGTATGCACATGTATGTGTATGCATGTTCATCTGTGTGTGGATCCACATGTATGTGGATGCAGATACATGACCATGTATGTGAGAATGATATGTGAGTATCTTCTCAATTGCTCTCCACCTTATTATTTATTTATTTATTTATTGTATTTTCAAGGTAGGGTTTCAGTCTAGCTCTGGAAGTCACTATGTAGTCTCAGGGTGTCCTTAAACTCTCCAACCTCTGCCTCCTAAATTCTGGGATTAAAGGTGTGTGTCTGCATGCTTGGCATACCTTATTTTTTGATACAGGGCTTCTCACTAAACCTAGAACTCACCAATTAAACTAGCCTATGTAGCTGGTGAGCTCTGGGGATCATTCTGCCTTTACCCACGCTAGCTCTGGGATTGCAGACCCGTACTGCTGAGTCCAGCTTTTATGTGGGTGTCAGGGATTTAAACTTAGATTCTCAGGCCTTCATGGTGGGAACTTTACCCACTGGAACCCAGCCCAGATTTCTGTCTTTTAGATATGTAGACATACAACATTTAATAGTCTTTTCATGCAGTTACTCCTGCAAACTTTCTTGGGTTTTGTGGGCATATTAGTAGAAGAACTGTGAGTGGAATTTACACAGATCTCATCTGGATGCAAGGAAGCAGCTGGGCTCATCACTCATTTTCAGAATGAGCAAAGTGATGGACGATGATTGACCTAGGGTCATCCAACTTGCATATGGTATTCTGACTTCATATTCTGAAACAATGCTTTTCACTTTCTCCTTTTCCCATTTCTTTTAGCTAACTAAATGCTCTTTAGTGAGCTGTTACTGAGGTTTTATCTCATAGAAGCGGAGTACACTTTGCCTATACCAATTGACACTGGAGTGCTTGGTAAGAGGAACACTTAGCTGTCAATCAAAAGAGCTTACTTCTTTTTTAGGTTCCTTAACTACTCATTTTGAGATCTGGAAAAGTTCATTCTAACTCTGAATCTCAATGTCACTGTGTACAAACAAGGGATGACATAGGCTATGCTGTAAATTGAGAATTAAAATCAGGAAGAAGGGGCTGGGGAGATGGTTCAGCAAATGAAGATGTCTATTTGCAAGCCTGCCAAACCAAATTTGACTTACCCGTACCCATGTAAAGCTGGATGGAAAGTAACATATATGTCTATGATTGCAAAGTGCCTACACAATGGGAGGAGTAGCCTGGAGAATTCTAAAACATGTGAACTACCTAGTCTGGCACTCACAGTGGCAAAACAACAAGGAAAAAACCCTATCTCAAAGATGGTAGGAGAATGTACACCTTCATGGTTTCCACTCACACACATGGCACACACACACACACACACTTTTTCTTAAATCAGGAAGAAAAATTTCAAATGTGTTTTTAAATAAAATCAGAACATGTAAGAAGCAGATGAAACAACAAATAAGCTATAAGATTTTAATAAAAAAAGATAAATAAAATAAAGAACACAAATACAGTTTGTGGCCACACCACCCTGAATGTGCCTATCTCGTCTGATCTTGGAAGCTAAGCAGTGTCAGGTCTGATTAGTACTAGGATAGGAGAACATGAATACTGTTTAAAACTATAGATAAAATGTAAATAAACAGCAGAAAAAGGTTAAAAATCACATACAAAAGTAAGTGCAAAAACAAGTATAAACTATTCAGAGAGTAAGAATGGTAAAACACAGAAGTTAAAATCACAAGAAGATAGAAATAAAGATAACCAAATGAAACTGAAAGGCTGAAAAGGAAGGCAAGTTGTATATAAAAGGAGATAAGTATTAAATAAATGATTGCTATAAAAATCTCAGCCTAACCCTAGAAACGAATGTAGGCTTGAAAACTAGCAATGGAAAGGGGATAAACATGAAAAAAGGAAGAGCTCCAAGCAGTCAGTGGGAATAACAAAGTGTGTGCAAATAACGCAAAATCAATAGTAATAAATATGCTTTTTAAGGCACTTATTACATCTTTATACTTAAAAAGGGCATCTTAGGGGACTGGGGGAATTGCTTAGTGGTTACTGCATTTGCCTGCGAAGCCTAAAGACCCAGTTCGATTCCCCAGGTCCCACGTAATCCAGATGCACAAAGGGGCACATGTGTCTGGAGTTTGTATGCAGTGGCTAGAGACCCTGGTGTGCCCATTCTCTCTTTCTCTACATCTGTCTCTTTCTCTCTCATAAATAAATAAAATATTATTTAAAAGGGCATCTAATAATTTGTTGAATTAACTTCGAGAAGACAAGAATAAAGAACCTGCTTCCATGAACAAGTATCACTCTGCCCTTAGCAGGGTCTTCTGAGCTGAGGCAATATGGCAAAGTTCCTAAAGAAAACCCGAGTTCCTTCTGAGCACAAAAAGTTTTGGGGAACAGAAGAATTGTGTCCCCAGCGATGTGCCCACTGCAGGTGAGATGCAAGGGCAGACCGCCTAGGTGGCTGTTCAAACCAACCCCAGCCTCCTTTCCAAAGTCCTATTTGGGACAGCGGACAGCCAAGATGCCTCCCCAGCATGTGAAAGGCGTAGTGGCTCTGACACCTCTGATTTCTGTACATTCTGGAAAAACACAAGACTATTTCAGAGGAAGATGGAGAAACAAGTGTAATGTTTCATGGGTCTGATGGGTTGTTTAGGATCACAGGTATCAAAACATGCTGATTCCTGCTCACTCACTTATGGGGTGGCCCAGAAGTTTGCCTTAGTAATTAGCACTCAGGTGATTATGGTTAGGGGTTTGGGCAAGTGGGACAAGAGGACAACTTCATGCATCAAAGGTGGGGCTCAGTCAGGAAATTTAGGGCTTAGTTTTACAAGAAGCAACTGGGTGTCCCAAAACAGTAGGCACATCATGATATACTCACAGGGCAGGATGAATGAGGGTTGGAAACACCTGCCCTTAACCTATAGGAGTCACAGCCAGTCCTAATAGTTTTTATCTTAATTGTTATTATGAAGAGTGTTATGCTCCCACCAGACATTGCTCAGCAGGGGCCAGGCAGTGGGCTGAGCCAGGATTTTGGAGCCCCTGTGGCATGTGAGAAGGGTGCATTGGGCCCAGGAAGTGTGCTGTATACTCATGTGCCCAGATAATCTTTCTGCCTGCTCTGTCAGCACTTCCTCTAATGATGTCGAATCAGTTGCCTTCTCTGTTTTCACAGACTTTCCCATTCCTCGGGGCCTTTGCTCCAACAGCTCAGGCTGGCTGGATAGCCTCTCTCTTGTTTTTCTATACAATAAGCCTATACAAAAGAAAGACCACTTCTTCTTGGAAGTCTCCAGGTTCCTTCACTTTGGTCCCACCGAAGCTTCTGCATTCCTCTGCTTTTCTGTCTCTGAGCATGTTTGTTTCCTACCCTTTGCCTTCCCAGCTATCTTGTTGCCTGAGAGACTGCACGACTCCAGGCAGCAATCATTTCTTCATGAGCCATTTCTACCTTGGCATCCAGTGTGGGGCTGGCCATAGCACAGGCAGCAAGTAAATTACTGGTCACTTTGTTAACTTTCAATGGGTAAAGCATGCTGGCTATTCTCCTCGTGGCTCATCAAAAGTCAGATCATAACTGCTCCCATTTGTTTTCCGAGGTAGGGTCTCGCTATAGCCCAGGCTGATCTGGAACTCACTCTGTAGTCCCAGGCTGGCCTCAAACTCACAACGATCCTCCTCCTACCTCTGCCTCCCCAGTGCTGGGATTAAAGATGTGCATCACCATGCCTGGCTCCCAAATATTTTTTCCAAATGAGATTGAGGGCCGGGGAGCTGGCTTAGTGGGGAAAATGTAAAGCTTCAGGTCCCTAGCACTCATGTAAAACGCCAGGTATGGTGGCAAGTGCCTATAATCCTCGCACTGGGGAGGTGGAGGCAGGAGGATCCAGGGACTTGCTGCCTAGCTTGTCTAGCCAAATCAATGAGTTTTGGGTTTAGTGATCTTGTCTCATAAAACTAAGGTGGAAAAAGGCAAAGATACCCAATACTGACCTCTGGCCTTCACATGCATAAGCACATATGTGTAAGTGCACCTGTAGACACACATACTGTACAATCATGTGAAGTTACACACACACATCATATACCCATGCACATGCAAAAATATTGTGATGCTTTTTGAGTCTTCCATATCTGAAAGTGATTAAAGAAGCCTTGTTAAATGAATGGGATCAGTGACCATTACTGTATCCCCAATGCAAACAAGACACAGACAGGGGTTTCTTAGGGACTCAGCAGTTCCAAGCAGGAGTTCCATCACATAGTATGTACGTATGATTTCCGAATGGATGTGGCTCACAAAGTACAGCTTCACTGAATGTGGTTTTGAACAGTTTGTTCCTTTTAAGTTCCTGAGGTATATGATCAGAACTTACCATGTTTTAAAACATTGGGAACCAGTCTTTCTTTGGCTGACAAGGCGGTTGAGATATGATGAATTAATGACATCTGAGTTTAATGTTGTCTTCTGTCTCACAGCATGGCCCTCTCTGATGACACTGACACCCGTAGAGGTTTCTGGGATGTCGCAGGAGGGTGCTACCACTTACCTTAATGAGACCAGCAGCATGTGCTGAAGTCGTGGACACTAGGGTGGGTACCTGTTTTGCTCCAGCACTGGAGGGTTTCCTTTTTGTGTCTGTCCTGTCAGTTTTTGAGATGGGAAGGTCTGTCTTTACTCTAGAGTAGTGTTATTATGTTCATTTGTATTTCACTCTTCAGGGAAATTTCAAAATGAAAACTGAAGCCTTCCCCATCCATTCCAAAATCTTATAAAAAGACTGAGAAAAAGGCTCACATTTAATTTTGCCCAACTAGAATATTTAATAAAATGAAGCTATCTCTTTTTAGCATCAGTTTTCAAATATCTATTAATACCAACACAAGGGAAGGCCATCTCCAAATGTCTTTAAGTGAACTTTATTAAACTCATTGCTGTCCCTTTTGGTCCTCTTGCCTGTCCCAGTGATGAGTTGACCTTGCTAGTTGATAGAGGTCTACTTATGAGCAGCTATTGTACTTTTTATTGTGCTCTAGTCTATCTCTGAATCTCTACTGTATTAAATTGGCTGAAAATAAAACCTACCCTGATATCATGCAGCCTTGGGTGAAAGGCTGAAATATTTGGTCCAACCACAATTCTGCTACTCCTTGTTCTTATGACTTGTCATGGTAAATTGACTCTGAATTTTGGAAACCCAAGATGATTAGTTCTTAGAGAAAGTTGGCTCTGTATCAACTTACTGTCACAAAACATGGAGTTAGTGACTTATTAAAGATGGAAAGTTTTAGTAAAGCAGTACAATATAATTTATTTTATTGATTTTTTATTTTTGATAATTTTTATACAAGTGTATGTCTTTTATACATAGTCCTCTCCCATTATCTTCTCTTATCTCCCTTCCCCACCTTCTTCCTGTTAAATCTTCTTCCCATCTAGTCCACTGTGTGAATGAAGGAAGCTAACAGGCTGAGATTTTTTTTTTCATATCAATTTTATTGAGAATTTATTTCGAATTTGTTGTTATCTTAGCAGCTAGAGCTTGTGGCTTCTAGATTGTTCCCAATTGCTGTGACACTTTGGAGAGTTCTTAGCCTTGTTTTACATTTCTTATCTGTATCTGGATCCAACCCTTTATCTTTTGAAAAGGATTTCGGGTACCTGCATGTAAGCACGATGGAACCCCAATATATGGTTTTGGTCCTGGAAGAGAGGAAGATCTTGACCCTGGCTATGTAGAATGAATGAGATGCTCTCCATCCTTTTACTTCAATGTGCTAGTGAGAAGACACAGACAATAAGATAGGGACAAAAATTATTTTCCTGTTACAGTACTTTAGATTATATCATTTTAATATCTTCTTTATTTTAAAACATTTTAAAATATATTTTATTTATTTACTTGAGAGAGAGAGGGAGAGAATGAGCATGCCAGGGCCCCAGTCACTGCAAACTCCAGATGTGTGTGCCACCTTGTGCATCTGGCTTACGTGGGTCCTGGGGAATCGAACCAGGATCCTTTGGCTTTGCAGGCAAACACCTTAACCACTAAGCCATCTCTCCAGCCCTTATCTTCTTTATTTTAAAAATCTTTCTGTCATTCAGAAATCAGGGAAATGCATGATTGAACAAACTGAACTAAAGGAGTGCCCTTTGCAAGACTCGATGAGACAATAACTTCATTAAAAGAAGGCATGTGTCAATTTCCTACGATGAAACTTCATGCAACAACAGCCAGTGGAGATGACTACCTGCACAATCTGGAGGCTTCCCAGGAAGGTTGCAGAACTACAGTCATTTGGAAGTTTGTTAAGACCCAAATGCCATGAGGCCATTTGTGAAGTTGTATTTGGCAGGAGGGTACTTTTACTTTTGCTCTGATTGTAACATTTACTTCAGAAAACAGAACTCAGAATCCTTTCTGCACGCCCCTAAATGCTGCCCTAAATGGAATGACAACAGCTTAAAATGGGTCATAAGATGTCTAAGAGTTTTAAACTGCTGCCTTTGTCAAGGTTCTGTGCACCGGCCTCTCCTCTAATGCTGCAACTTGGTCTGTGAAGATCATTCATGAAGCAAGAAAGGATATTTCTAGGGTAAAAGCTAGACGTCTTCAATCCATAATAGACTACCTGAGAAGAAAATTTATAGGTATTTCTATTGTTTTTATATAAAAGCTAACCAATGCTTTCTGTTTTTAGAGACTTCAAAATAACTTTTAGTTTTGATATTGAAATTTAATTAACCTTATAGTTCTATAACACTGTAATTCTGGGACAGTTTATTTTCATCCATCCATTCATTTATTCCTACAAATATTTAGTACTGCTGTTAGCCAGATATCCTTCAACACCCCTCAAAAATAGTGCAGGGAGCAAAGAAGATGATAATAAGAGCTATTGATGGTAATAAAGCAGAAAATGACTGGGGAGTGGTGTTTATTTTATGTAGATCTCATAAGACCTAAAGGAAGGCAGGAGAAAGCGATGCAGATATGTGGGTGTCTGGACCGGGTCAGAGGAAGAGAAGAGACTCCGAGGTAGGGGAATGCTCTGAAGATATTCTTGGTGAGGCAAGAAGGCCTTCATGGTGAGAGCCAAGTGAACAGAAAGCATAGATGAAACCAAAGGAGTTATGGTGGTTCATGAGGGACAAAAGTAGTACCGATTACTGCTATGGCTTACTGGCTATGTAAGGATGTGATGGTGAGTTGGGAAGACATTCGAGGGCTTAATGGAAAGGCGATATATTTTTCCCTGTATTTTAAAAGCATCATGTCAGGCAGGAAGTGACTAGGGCCCAGATCAGATTAAGGACATATTCTGAAGCTAAGGAAAACCAGATTTCTTAAAAAAAAATGGATTGGATGTAGTATGTGCAAGAGTAAAATCAACAACTGTAAGAATATATTGACTGGTGGGTGGATACAGATTAGTTTGATTTAGAACATGTCAATCCTTAAATGCTAATTGTAATCAAAATGATGGTGATAAGTCATTTAAATGTAGATTTTAGGAAGAGGTTGGGGATAGAAATACAGACATAGTTTTGTCATTATGGAGATATTTTTTCCAAGCCCCAAGACTGTAGAGCTCACCTAGAGAGTGGATAACTAGTACTAGGGAATGCCAGAAACTTGAGGAGATGAGAGAACATGAGGAGGAGGTCCCAGGATAAAAGAAGTACTTCAAGCTTAGTCTGGAGAAATGGCTCAGTGGTGAGTTCCATCCCCCAGTGCCCACATAAAAACGGATGCACAAAGTGGTGCATGCATGTGGAGTTCATTTGCAGTGGCTGGAGGCCCTGGCACAGCCATTCTCTCTGCTTGCAAATAAATAAATAAATAAATTAAAATATAAAAAAGGAAGTAGTTCTTGTGCTGAAAATCACAGAGGAGCATCTTGAAATCAGAACCCTCACTGGCACTGGTCAGCAAGGTTATCACTGGTGTCCTTAGCAAGACCTACTATGGTGAAAGACCAAGTTGAGTCATTCAAAAGACCAAGGAAAGACATTTAGATGATGAATGTACAGAATTCCTCTTGAGCTTTTCCCTGAAAGGGAACAGACAAATAAAATGAAAGTGAAAAGGGGTAGTGGGGCCAAGGAGGGTTATGTAAGGCAGGAATGACTGAAGTCCTCATAGAATGGGAAACACTGACTAAAGACAGAAGGAAATGTGGCGAGGCAATGGCTATAGGGTGTTTGGAGAGGATGAATATGACACACTGCGTGCAAATGGGAAACTCAGCCCTCACTCACTAAAGGAGCTTAAATAGCAATGGGTAATGTTTCACTGGACAAGAACAAAGGGTTGAGAAGGCAGAATATTTGTAGCAGTGTTGACATGGATAAGGAAATCATCAAGAACTAAGAAAGCAGTGAGCCAAGGGCAGCGAGGGGGAGTGAGTGGGGCTAATGCAAGGACTTAAGAGGCCGATGACAAGAGTTTCAAAGCAGTGGGTGTGAGGGAGAGCAGAGTATGATGCTCTGGAAGTGGCAATAAGCAGGTGTCCCACTGTTATTAATGTTTTAGCGTACATATTTTGACAGAGATAACATAAAATAATATATTTCAGGGCATAGGTATGGGTAAACCTTGTCTTAGCTTAAGAAGGAACTTCCTAAAGAAATTCTCCATGGAGACAGGAGAAAGAATACCTGAAAGAAAAAGTTTCAGACTAGAAAAATATGCTGGGAAGATATACAGGTATAACTCAATCAAGTTTCAGATAGTTTTTTTTTTTTTGACAATTTGTAGCACTTTTGAAAACTAGTTTTAAAAAAACGTATAAGCAATGGGTTTGAGAGATGGCTTAGTGGTTAAGACACTTACCTGCAAAGCCAAAGGACCTCAGTTCAATTCCCCAGTACACACATAAGCCAGATGCACAAGGTGGCACATGCATCTGGAGTTCATTTGCAGTGGCTGGAAGCCCTGGCATGCCCATTCTCTTTCTCTCTCTCTCCTCTCCCTCTTTCCTTCTCTCAAATAAATAAAAATAAAATATTTTTTTAAAGTATAAACAATTATAGGCACAACAAAATACTATCTTCCCTTCTAATATTACAAATGTGGCATCTTTCTAGTTATGTTAACACTGTAGACAGCTAAAATGTAAAGCAAGAATTCTTTTAGATCAACTTTAAAATTCACTCAGGCTGTCATCTTTTTGAAATGTTTGAAGTTTCTTAAGCCACGATATATATATTTTAATATTTATTTATTTGAGAGAGAGACATATACAGAGAGAATTGGTGTGCCAGGGCTTCTAGCCTCTACAAATGAATGCCAGATGCATGTGTCACCTTGTGCATCTAGCTTTATGTGAGGGGAATCTAACCTGGTTCCTTTGGCTTTGCTGGCAGGTGCCTTAACTGCTAAGCCATTTCTCTAGCTCAAGAAGTCACACTGTTATTGCTAGTCTTGGACACTCACCCTGGGACAAGAAATCAGGGAAGGAAGGAGTTAACTGGGTACATACATTTCCTATGTACCAAGAATGGATCCGTTGCTGGCATCTCAAACTCACCTTTCCATCAGCATTTGCTTGGTTTCAATTCTTCAAAGCCACTTGGTACTAATAAAAATAAATCATTGAAAAAAATTCTCTCATGCAAGGAGGGAGTTAGTTGAAGGGTAACTTCACATAGCCCCCAAACTGGAAACTTTAGGACATTTTTATTTTCAACTGTGTTTTCTAGATTTCATCTAATATTTGGCAGCATGAACACACAGTCAAAGATTTTGATATGACTTTAAAGAGTTGGAAGCTTATTCAGGGACTTTTGTTTAAAAACTTTCAGAGGGATTTTTATTTTGGTGCATTCTGGCCCTTCATTGACTGGCACATGCATAAGAATAAAGTTCAAAGCACAAGGTTGTGATCTCATACTGTTTAATGCTATGCAAATTGTTAAATATCATAATTGTCTATGGAAAAATTCCCAGAACAATGATACAGTATGGAAATAAAAACAACACTAGAAAATACTTGGCAGAAGTGTACATATTGTTAATCTGGGACTTGCAAATTTTTAAGAAGTTCTCTTCTTTGCTGAGGCTCTGGAAAAGCGATCATTTTTATAACCACTTTATCTGAAACTCCTCAAAGGACAGCTCCTGTTAGCATGCCTGATACTGTTATACCAAACAAGGCCCCAATACAGTGGCATTTCTGGAAATATCAATAAGATAATAAAATTTAGATTTCGTGGCTTAGATTTTATAATTATGGAGCCTCAGGGGAAGTTTATTTTTGGCTATTTGGCTGGTTTGTATGTTTGTTTAGATTTAAATTTTTGTAGAACGACCTAAAAGGTAACTACAGAGACTAGTGAACTAACAGGTAATTTACAGAAACTGCTGATGGCCAGAACACAGTGTCAGAGAGTTTGGAGTACAGGGAGCATGGCATGGAGGTGTGGAATTATTGTCAGCATGTTGCAGATCTCCTGCAGCAGGTCAAGATTCAAGCTTGATGGGTACACATGTCTTCTTTCTCAAAAATAATGTAGCAAATCTTATATCTGCAAGCAACCAGCACAAAAGCGGGTGATGTCTGTTCAAGCCGACTTTCAAAGACAACACACAAAGAGCTCTTGCACATTTCCAGAATGCAGTGACAGGGACCAGTACACACACCAGTAGGGAAAGCATCTTTTTATACTTTGCAGACTGTGAGGTCAGACTTCAGACCTTCTTTGTCAATGGACAAAACCAAAATGGCTCCAACCTAAATATCATGCCTCTTTCTAAGCTACTGCACAGGAGGGATCAGAGACACAATTACCAACACATCACAAGAGCAGACAGAAGACTGTTAGTATGTCGTGACAGCCAGGAATTAAGATGTCTAAAAAATATGTACTTGATGCAAGGTATGTTTGGAGTATATTTCAGAAAGCACTGTCAAAGTGTTAGAAAATGGAGCCCCTATCCAAGTGGCCTTGGGAGAATTCACCCATAGCTTAATCTACCCTGTTGAAAAATAAACAAATGAAAAAACTCTTCTAGGTCTTCACGAATCATTGTTTAAAATTCTCTAAGAAAACTGAGGTCTATCTAAATGGATCTCAGAGTTTACATGAAACTTAATGCACATTGTTTTTATCTATATTGTGTGTAAGTGAATGGTCTGAAGGAAGCCAGCAGAGGGAAGACTCACATTCTTTGAATGGGCTATGGGGTTCACCCATGTCTACGAGCCATTGGATGCAGGGATCCAGACTACAAAATCCTTGACTAGCTCCCAGGTCACCTTTCAGACCCATCCCCCAAACTACAGTGTGGGCAGGCTCAGAGGTTTGCTGGGTTGTTGTTAATTTAGTGCAGTGGGGACTGATGGGTCTACTAACACTGAATGTGGAAGGATGGCTCAGTTTCTCTTTGTACAAAAAGAAAAAGAAAATGAGATAGTGTCTAGGGACAAAAATCCCCAACAGCGAGATCAAAACGAAAGACATTTTTATTGTTTTTGTTTGTTTGTTTGCTTCAAAGGTAGGGTCTCACTGTAGCTTAGGCTGATTTGGAAATTATTCTGTAGTCTCGAGCTGGCCTTGAATTCATTGTGATCCTCCTACCTCTGCTTCTTGAGTACTGGGATTAAAGGTGTGTACCACCATACCTGGCCTGAAAGACATTTTTATTAAGACAGATGGATAGAACATCCCCTCCCCACAAAAAAGCAAGACAAAAAGTTGGAAACTATACGAATGAGCCACAAGGACACCATTCCAGTATAGTCAGTATGTCCAGAATGAGGCCTATAATAATAACCAAATCTATGTTTGAAGATAATTGCTTAAAGGTATTCCATAAACATGTTTTAAGGAGCACAGATTAATACGTGTACCTTTGAATTTGGTTTTGCCTTCTACTCAGTGTAAAATATTTGTACAAAAATATAAAAGGCAATGGCTTGATGTTTAACGTCTGTGTTTTATTTTTCTTGGCACCAGAAAAAGCTCATGTTCGGTGTTATGTCACTGTACATACTGTAAACAAGACTGCATTAATATGTTTCCTTATGATTTTTTTGTTTCAATGAATCTAGATTTTAAAAAATACATTCACAAACTACCTTATGTTTAAACACAATGAATCCCTTTTATTTCTTAACTGTACCCAAAATCCCACAATAAAAAAAATCATTTAAAGCTGTGTGTTTCAAACTTATCACTTAGAATTAAAAACAAAACAAAACATAAAAAAAACAAAGATCAGTTTGCAACATAATTTAAAGAAGCTTCTGGTTTAAAATACCACAGCAGCAATATAAAGAGCTGGTGGCAATCACATTTGAGGACAAGACCCAAGTCAACGCATCCAATTACAGTAGTTGTTAAGTTCAATCCCAAGTTATTGCTGAAATTGTTGCATGGAATTTGTGAAGACAATATTGTTTGGCAGCATAACCACAGCAGTAAAAATGAGAACGGGGGGATTTCATTGCTTTTGAGAACTAAAGGGACCATGATGAGGACATCTTGGTAATCATTTGAAGATTATCCTCGGCTGTGTTCCTGTATTACCTGCTTAAAATAAATGCTAATGACAGCCACCATTGTGGGGGGTATCATCACCTCCCTCCAGAATATTTTCCCTCTTCCACCCCCTTGGAAAAACTACCAGATTAAAAAGATACCGTTTTCCTAATGTGTGTTTCGTTCTCATTAATAGTACATCAGCTGCTCATTTATTTAGCAAAAATCAGTAGGATCACACATTTTTATTTTCTTTTTTGATCCATTTACAATAATTGCTTTCTCCAAAAGCAAGCCACATTAGCTTTTATCATTGGATTTTTTTTCCCCCCTTCAATTTTAAAAGAACAATTTGGTCAACTACTGTTTGTTTTGAAAATAGTCAATAAGCCTGAGATTGCCAGTTGAGCTCTCTATATGTCTCCTGGAGCTAACACTGCTGTGATGAACAGTGAAACAAAACCAAACAGAACGAGGTAGGTTAAAACAGGAAGCGCAACACAGATATTGTTTTGCAACACCTTGATACCACAGGCAGCCATGCTTGTAGCTTTGGAAAAAAAAAAATCCCAGACAGTCACTTGAAGGTTCAAATCATCCGAGTAAGAGTTTATAAGGACACAGCCAACCTGAACTAAATACATACGTATCGCTGCACAGATGTTGTTTACCATATGTTGGGAAATTTGAAGGAAGGTAAAGTGATCAGGGTCTTAGGATTTTGGCCAAAGCCTTGCTTTCAAGTTCCCTAAAAATCTGAGCTACTGATGCCTGCTGTGTCTGAGACAGGCTTAGGAGTTCAATTCCCTGACCCAGGAAGAACACAGACAGCTCAGAAACATTTACTATTAGTTCTTCTCAGTCACAGTTTCATCTTGAGAGAGTGGCACACACCCTCAGAAGAGAGCCAGGAATGTCCAGAGCTGGCATATCATGCACTCCCAGTTCTCAGAAAGAACCCAGTTCTAATGAAGCCCAAATCAAGTGACCTCTTAGCTATAGGCCTTGTGCATTTAAAAAAGGATGTGTGTGTATTTACATAGACATATAAGCTTGTTTCTCAGCTCCTTCTGTCTGACCTCATTTGCCTTCTCATCTTTTACCCTGATCTGTTGCATAAGAGCCGAGGGAAAGCTGCATGTCAGAGCCCTTCCTCAGTCACTGGGTCCGCTCCACTCACTGGCATTTCTGGCCCATTCAGCATACTCCGTTCTAGAAAGGGTCATATCCAAATATGACCTGTCAGACTCACAAATGTGGTAATTGATTTTTATTAGGTTAAGGCTAGCAGTTAGCCATTTAAAATCTACTTCCCAAAAGAGGGGAAAACAAGTGTTTTTCTTCTCCTTTAAAAACTCATTAGCCAGTTTCTATCCAAAGGCAACCTTCTGGGTTGGTGAAGGCAAGAGAATTCTTAAATTATCCCACTCTGCGATTACGGCCTTTAGCGCAAGGAGATAAGGTACATCTATTGTGCTGTCTCTCACCATTGAACAGTTACAACATACCATATACTTAAAGGTAGCAGGCAGACAGAATTACAGAAACAAAAGAAAACACAAATTTTTCTGAGTATACATTCTTTCCCCATTTTTACAAAGTAAGGGGGTAAAGAAAAAAAAAAAAAAGAAAAAGAAATCCTAAAAAAACCAAAAACTCCCCAAATGTAAAAGCCACCAAAAACACAGCTTAATCATAACAGCACACAATATTTGCTTCTAACCCTAACTCCGAAGAGCACAAGGTCCGTCTCCGTCCGCAGACAATGCAGCATCCTTGGGGATCTCCCGGACATTCCTGCCATCTCTTTCTCTCCTTCTCAACCAGGCTGCAACACTGAAAGAGGGACTGTGTCGGGAGGGGTGGAGGGAGAGGAAAAGGGGAAAGTGGCCTTCGGGTTCTGCCTCTAGACTGGCGTAAGTCCACACGAGTTATGTTCTTTTACATTAGAAAGAACGCCATGAAGATAAGTGCCAAGTGCTCTTCCGTTACCAGTTCATCATGGAATTTCTGTTGAGGGTCATGAAAAACACTTGGCTACTTCCTCCAGATCGTACGGATGCAAAAAATACCTGTTTGAAATTAAAAACAAGTTAGTTCAACTGCAGTCCATCCATTTCCTCTCACATGTCCTAGCCTCGTCACGTGTCAGTTCTTAAGTCTCAATGGACTGTGTTTATAAAGTGGCATTTGAGACAGTGCATCTTATAGAAACACCCCTGCCCTTATTTATGCTTGTTAGTATTGCTAATTACAGTCCTGACTGCGGGACGCTCACATTTTAAGAGGGCATTTCTTGCCAGGCTAATGTGATGGACTGCTGGCCTAGGACAGTGATGATTCCTAGAAAGGCACAGGCTCCCCTTCTCTCCCTTAGAACTGACATGGAGGCAGACTTCAGGGCCTACTGATTGTTACCTAACTTCTATTTTCAATGTTTAAAATTCAAGCTAAATTGAAATGGTTGTCATCATCCAGGCTGAAGTGTTGAATACCTATTCAATCTGGCATCCCAGGAGTTAACACTTAGTGTCTCTGCTGATGTTGGCAGATACTTAGGCCAAATGAGATAATGGTATGACTCAGCAGAACCGCAGTCCATTAGCTACGAGCCTGTTCAATCATTTTATCAAGGCTGAAAGAAGTGAGCAAAACTTGGATTACTGCTTGCTTGAGCTGGGTGTCAATGAGCCACTGACCCAGGAAAGTAATATATTGGGCTGTGGCCTAGCCCTTCAGTCAGCCAATGCCTAGCTGTGGTCTGAGGTACTGGCCTTTGTCACTAGTATGAAGTCTCTGCTACTTCATTTCCACAGCTTCTTTGGAAGAATGCTCTCTGCCTACAACTTCTCAAGAAGCCTGTGGGATTGCTTGTCATTCAGCTAATGCTACATATGAAAGTAAAGCTACTCTTAGGGCTGATGAAACACAATGGAGTGAGGACTTATGGGAGCCACAATGAGGGAAAGAGAGGGCTATTGTTGTATGTCCCGAGGGAAAAGCCTCAGGCCCGTGACACTTGTGTGGCTCTAGCCTTCTCTTAGGGCATGGCCCTAGCTTGGAACAGGCTTGTTGGTGCCAGTCATCATGAAGCAGTGGTTCCCTAAGACTAGAACATTCCATGTCTTAGAATCCACAGAGACTGACTAGATGTTAGAGTCTTACTAGTTAGGTCTATTTTCTGATTAAGTCCCTAACACTATACTGGTCTCTCCTAGCTGCTGTCCACCCATACTTCACTAGGTCAGAGCCAAGGTCAAATATAGTCTAGACCCACATCCTCAGGGTCAGATGAAGACCAGCCTGGGGAACTGGGATGAGCAAAGAGATGTAAACAGGTCAACCCATTCCATTCTCTTCCATAAGCATTTATGTCTGCTGCCCTGAGGACACCACTGCTAATGTTGACTAGAGTCACAAAGGGCGGATTGACCAATACAGTACAGTTTAGCTACTACAAACCCAGGGTTGTTCTACAGGGAAGACCCGATAGAGCAGCACTGCTTCAGGTGAGCCCTGTGAGGTGACTGATCATAGCACACAAACACAGCCACGTCCACTGGAACACAGTCCCCTCATGACATTTTGGAAGAAACATGGCTGGAATGAGACAGGATATGGCACTAGTCGAGTTTGTTGTGATTGTGCATTTCTTAAGGTACAGGTGACATTTGTTAAATGTTCATATTTTTACATGTCAGATGTTTTATATTTAATGGTGAATCTAATATGATTCTGTGAGAGGCCTACAAGTGGAAGTCTAAAGCTGACCCACTGTGAGATGATTAATGATGGGCCACCTTCCTTAGGTACAGAGAAGAATTAGTTACCAAGAGTTCACAACACATTTCTACATGTTTTATGTGTGATTTCATGTGTGAGTCATATATTCTGAATGTTCACATGAAACCAAATAATGCCATTTCAAGATACTATTGATCTTTTAACACAGATGTGACTCAAATCAGTATAAAGGAAAATGAAGGTTTCACAGGTACCTGGTGGTCTCTTAAAATGCAAACACTAATGCAAATGTTGAAACGGATTTACCTTATCATTTCTTTCACATAGAAACTTTAACCTTTGAGCTCGCTTATGCATAAATACTCCATCCAAATGTCCTGTTTCCACTGACCGGATCTCAATAGCTTTCTCGCCCCAGCCCATTATCTGATTGGAATGAATGTAGGCTGTCAAAAGGAATTTCCAAAACTGCATTAAAAACATTAGATGGGCAAGAACTCATAGCATCTGTTCACATCTTAACCACAAAAATGACAAACAAATTGAGATAAACAGACAAAGCAATTCTTACAAGTGTTATTCACAGACTTTTTTTTTTTTTTTGTGGAATCAAATGGTTGTTTCACATTTCTTGACTTTCGTTTCATTTGGGGGATGTAACTGCTGAAGGAGATAAGGAATGGTTAACCTACCCACAGACGTGGGCATTTCTCCCCATTGGAGCACCACATCCTTAGTGATCCGGCCGTAGGTATTCACATACACCCCCTCATCCTCATAGCAAACAAGCATTTCCATTCCATCTGTTTTAGGCAAGATGACAATAGCATGAGGAGTGATATTGCCCTGAATCTAGAAGAAAAGAAAAGCCAAGCATTATTATACTAAGAAAAAGACCATCTATTGACTTTTCTCTTTAAGAACTGCAAAAAAGGTTTCATTTTCAATTTAAGGACAAATTTTCTTTAACCACTGACTTTGTCAAATGCCCTGATAAACACAAACTTAGTTACTAGATCAAAAATCCAACTTACTTGTTTCTATGATCAGTAACCCTGTGTCTGTGGAGTATCCTGCACACACTGCCCTATCGATGCAATTTCTAGTACTTAGCAGAGCTCCCCACGGTAGATATCTTTGTTTACAGATGAGGAAAGTGCATCTCAAGAGGGTTATAGAATTTGACTGAAGCTGGACAACTGTATGGTGGTAGAATTCAGACTTGAGCATGTTTTGCTGGCACCAGAAGTTTATGGGTTTTCCACTAGAATAACTACTTCCAAAATGGGCGAGGATACAAGGTTTCTACTGAATAGGCTATGAGAATATAACACAGGATATTTATTTGAGGGACTAAATATCAGAATAATCCAAATTAGTGGTTTCTTTAGAAAAAAAGTAGAATTAGCACTCATAAAAAAACCCACATTATTAAAATCAGTGTGATACTTTTGTAATCTCCTGGTTGACAATATCACAGCATCTTAGTGTGTGACTGACAGACAGGGATACAGGGGTTAAAGGTTACCACAGTGAGGCTCCAGCAATCTCATTGATGATGCACACACAAGCAAACAGCTTCAATGCAGTGGTAAATGACAACTGTGTTTATAACATATTAAAATACTTTAAACAAATGTTTCTTTAAAAGTCTCAAACTCTCAAAATACCCACTAGCCATGGAGTTGGCCTTGGGATTGCATTCAGGACGCATAGCTTATACTGTGCCATTCTAATAAGTGGGTCCATGTAGTGCTTCCCTTCAGAGCAATGTTTTAGGCACAGAATCACTATAGTAACTTGAATATTATATTATTAGTAAGAATACTCATGATAATGTAAGGCCGTGGAAATGGTACTTAAGATCAATTACCTCTTGTGTGTGTGTGTGTGTGTGTGTCCATGCATGCCTGGGTTTGAGCGCACATGTGTGAATGGAGGGCAGAGAACAACATTGAGTGTTGTTCCTTCAGGTGCTGCCCTGAAACAGGGTCTCCCACTGGCCTGGGACTAACCTAATTTGGCTAGACTGGCTAGGAAGTTAGCCCCAGAGATCTTCTTGTCTTCACTTCCCCAGTGCAGAGTTACAAGTGCATATTACCTCGCCTGGCTTTGTTCTATGGATTCTGTGGATTGAACTCAGGTCCCCATGCTTGCAGGATAAGCACTTCACTGACTGAGCTACCTCCCTAAGCCACAGATTACCTAATTTAAAGCTGGTGATCATCTTACAGGTTAGGCACTTCTATTCCCATTTTACAGATCAGAAAACTGAGGGTTGGACAGGCTGCCTACATGTCCCTTGTAATAAAAGCACACACATGCTGGAAACAGGGTCTGAGTCCCAACGTGTTACCTCCACTCCACCACACTGCCCCCAGGCTTATAACATGAACTAGGATAGCAGAAAAGAGATTTTCTTCAAGAACTTAGTATCTAACTAACTACTGGCTTTCTCCAGCATCAAGTGAACCAATCATCCTTCAAAAATGAAACATGGGAATTCCTCTATTGCATAAAACATATTTTTTGGTATAAAACATATTCTTTTTCATTTTCTTTATTTTTGATGTGTAGCATGTAGTGTGTTGTGTGTGTGTTGCATGCATGTATAGGAGATGAGCTCATAGGCATGGGGCGGTCATAGGGGACAGTTGGATGTCCCCCTCTATTGCTAATTCTCATATTCCCTGAGAAAATCTCTCTCTGAATGAGGAGCTATGGTTTTAATAAGCCCCAGCAATTCTCTGGTCTCTGCTTCCCGCAGGACTGGGGTTATAGATGAACATGTCCATACCCAGCTGTTTCCATGGATCCTGGGGTATTAAATTCATGTAGTTTCAGGCCTTCTCAGGCCCTCGTATTTGCAACATGTGCTTTTATTAACTGAGCCATTTCTCTAGCCATACATATCAATTTAATCTAAAGTCCAAAGAGGCAATACGTAGAATAAATACAAAAAGTTTATTTGTGTGTGTGTGTGTGTATTTGTGTGGATATATGTGTGTGTGTGTGTGTGTGTGTGTGTGTGTGTGTGTGTTGGGGAAGCAGAGGTTGACACTGGGTGTCTTCCTAGGTTTCTCCCCACTGTATTTACCGAGGAAGGTTCTCTTAAACGCAGGGCCTGCCAATGCAGCTAGTCTAGCTGCCCTAGTGACCCTCTGCCTTTGCCTCCTGAGTAAACACTGGGATACCATCCTTGCTTTCCATTTATGTGGGTGCTGGGGATTTGGCCATGACACTTGCACAGCAAGCATGGGATCCGTTGAGCTACCTTCCCAGTTGTGGTAGTTTGAATGGGTGGCCCCCAATATATTCAGGATTTTATTAAAGTTTTTAATTTAGATCTGCAGCCACCTGGCTGGAGGAGGTGTCACTGGGCAGAGCTTAGGGTCCAAACCTAAGGTGTGGTGGTAGATTTGGAATTCCAGTCTAAAGATATGCACAGTGCTTGAGTTTTGCCTGAAGTTCCTGTAGTGTGCTTGCTTGCTTTTTAATGGTGGCTTGAGGCTTTTCTTTCTCTCTCTCTCTCTCTCTCTGTTTGGTCCTGTGAAAGAGGACCACCTTTTTCTGTCACTATGGGAACTTCACCTTGATCTGTAAGCTTTAATAAACCTTTTCTTCCATAACTGTGCCTGGTTTGAAGGTTCATCTCAGTGAGCCAAGGCTGTCTTACTACACCAGTCCATACAAAATAAATTGTATTATGCGATACCCAGCTTTAGAAAGTAATACAAATTTGGCAGATTTACATTTTTACCATTAAAAGCATTCTGTCTATGTAGTGATTCTCAAAGGCCATCTAATTTACCAGTTAGCAAAGATTAACGTAACTTCTACTAAAAATATACAAAATCAAATCTCCTACATGCAGGGAGCATGAGACAGTCTGATTCCTGGAACTTACATGAGATGGTATGTAGATATCATAAGAGTTTCCTGAATCAACATCAATTACATGGAAACCAGTGTGTGAGCCAAAGATAACTTTTAACCTTTGACCTTCTTCTACCGTGAGATCAACTAGCAGAGGTTTATGCTGAAGATCTGAAAAAGACTTTAAGAAGCACCCCATTAGTACCCACATCATCCAAGGAGGTTATTTTAATAAGTTTCCCTTGGCCATTGTCTGAAGCACATTAATTTGTTCATCTGAAAAGGGAGGAAAAAAATATCTATTTTAGGTCTGGTTGCATCTGGCTCCAGGACTGTTTCTGATCCCTTCTCCCCTTCCTGTCCTGAATGGCAGAGATGGTTCAATGCTGTTACGTTTGTGGGGCAGACGTGGAGTCTGGGCACTGCTTTTCCTCTTGTGGCCTTTGCCATCTGGAGGACTGGCAGCCACCACTTTCCCGTAGGGTCACCACACCCAGCTGGGGTTGCTCCCATTTAGAACAGCCTGGGACGGGCAGATAGGCATCCTCTGGCTAAAATGTTTCTTCAGTAGACTTAGTGGGTCTTAGGGTGGCACATTTTCTAAATGAAATATTGTGATCTAAGAATAGGTTTAGGAGGCAAGAGAAGGAGATTAGAGGTGAAACACTGCAGGACTCATGGATTGAATTGGCTCCTAGGGTTCAACGAGACAGGAAAAGAAGAGCTCTTAGCCAAGCTTGTGAACGTTCTGTGCAACTGGATCCAGGGCCAACGTACCAAGAGTTGCAAAATGTTTCCTACCTCTATTCCTTGCTGTGTTTTTACCTCGAGCTCTAGAGTTTTTTATTGTTGCTCATTTTTAGGGAGTAACTATCACACCGTTGCCATCTAACCCCCCCTCTCTTCATCTGTTGCTATTGTCTCTTGTCCTTGTCCCCACAGAAGGCTCATTCAAGTCCTTGCCTTTGTCCTTCCCTTTTCTGGGCTGGGTCTCACTCATGGGCTGTGGCTGGGATCCTGATGGCATTGCTTTCAGAGTCACCATGGGAACAGGATTGTGACTGAAAAGCTTCTATGGCGGGATAGCTTGGCTGTACAGCAGCTCCTCATTAGCCCTGGGGAGCTTTCCCTGCACTGTTGTTATGGATGTAACACATTCCAAACAGGTCTCTCCATAAAAGTGAGCTATGAAGGGGTAGCCATTTCCACTGAATAGTCTGTCCTCCAGAGAACATCACAAGGGGCCATTGGAACTAGAGGGACAAGATTGGAGAGGGCGATTCATTCCCAATGAAGGCCAACAGTGTTCCCTGGGCAACCCTGACTTTCATGTGGCACAGTGGAAGGAAAGAATCAAGCCAAAGGGCTACCACAGTCACAAAGGTGGAAGAAAAAGTGAGGGCCAGCGAGAAATACAAAAGGAGAAGACACTGGAAGAAACTGATTGGCTATAGTTGGACTATGCAGTTCTGACACATTAGGGTGCCTAAACTCATGGGACTTCTGACAGGTGGGGAGTCAGCTTTTATGGAATGGGGTTAATGAGGTAAGCATATGGCCCACCATCCCACTCTTGATGAGCATCCTGGGTGATCCCATCCAGCCATGGTGAGCACGCACGCAGACCAGGCAATCAAACACAGAGAATCAGAATGGAAGCACACAGAAACAAAGTCATTCCCATGAGCGACTCTATTCAGTACTCCATTCGGAGAGGTGAGCATCAAGTGAGCCATAGAAGTTTTACTCAGAAAGGCTTCTGGTCATTAGATTTGGAGACGCAGTTTAACATGGAGACAGTGTTGTCACTGATCTGGCTTTTTCACACAAGTGTCATACTGTACTCAAGTTTCAGTGGCTTTACAATAAATATCATTGTGTAATATCATACAGTCTCCTCTGACTAGCAATCATTCCATACTAATACCTCTTGAAGACAGTAATTAACAAATCTCAAAGGGACCAAAACCATAAGTGTTAATTTGATGAACTTTATGGTATTTCTCAATACTATCTTTGGCAAAATAAATCCAAGAATCACTTTTAGAAGAAATTTACTATATGTAGTAAAATGGGTATGGGTTTATGTGAAAAACAGACCACTGGCAGGAAGTGAAAGTAAAACAAGAAAGTAACATGCATTCTTACCTTAAATGCCATGAACTTGTGATAGGGCTTAGGAGCCCAGGCATATATTTCCACGGCATTCTTTAAGGCAATCACCAAGAATTTGATCCTCTCATATTTAACTGTAATAAAAAGATATGAATTTTAAAAACACATTGATTTCCTCAAATCTTATTTGTATTAACATCTAAGACACAAGATGCCTGTATACACATGCCTGTTTCCATAGTTGAGGATGATGCTCTTGAAATCTGTTTTAAAATTTTAATTAAATTAAATTTCATTATTATTATTTTGCATGTGCGGCATGTAGAGTGGTGGTATGTGTGGTGTTTGTATGCGTATGTGCATTTGTGCACACATGCAGAGGCTGGAGGAGCATGCGTGCCCTTCGAAATCAGTTAACTGCGTATTGCCTTGAGACTGAGTTTCTCTCTGTGGTTTTTGTGAGCCCTAGTGATTCTCTGAGGTGACAGATATGTGTGGTCATAAGAAGCTGTTTACATGGATCCTGGGGATTTGAACTCAGGAGACTTCAGATCTTCACAGGCTCTCATGTCTGAACATCTTTCCAGCAACCACACTTTGATTTTGTTGCTTTTTTGAGGTAGGGTCTCACGTACCTCAGGCTGAGCTGGAATTCACTATGGATTCTCAGGGTAGCCTCAAACTCACAGCGATCCTCCTGCCTCTACCTCCCGAGTGCCATGCCTGGCTTCACACATTTTTTAAAAATACATACAGATTTAATATCCTATGTATCTGGTTAGCAGAATACCAGGAGATTTTAGTTTTCCATTTAAATATATTTCTTCATATAAAGATGCAATTGTGTAAGACTAAGTTTGGATGTGAATATTCACTGTGATAAGAATCTGCATCATTTCTTTTTTTATTTTTTTTGTTTATTTTTATTTATTTATTTGAGAGCGACAGAGAGAGAAAGAGGCAGACAGAGGAGAGAATGAGTGCTCCAGGGCCTCCAGCCACTGCCCATGAACTCCAGATGCATGTGCCCCCTTGTGCATCTGGCTTATGTGGGTCCTGGGGAATTGAGCCTCGAACCGGAGTCCTTAGGCTTCACAGGCAAGTGCTTAACCGCTAAGCCATTTCTCCAGCCCTGTATCATTTCTTGCTGGCATTTTACCTGGATTTTATGCTCACTGCATGTAAGTGGGAGAAATCAAATGATAGAAAGATGAATAAATAGGTAGAAACACTAGGGTGCTCTTCCCTTATTCAGACTTCAATTCTATTTATTAAGTGAAATAATTGCTTGTTATGCTTCTAATGGAAGATGGAATGTTAGGGGTTCTCTGGTTTTGTTAGTGGCTCATTTTTAAGGTCTTCACATACTGTGACAAATCCCTCCTTTAATTATTTTTTTCATTTACTTGTAAGGAGAGAGAGAGGAAGAGAATAGGTACACCAGGGCCTCAAGACACATGAACAATTTGTGCATCTGGCTTTACATGGATACTGGAGAATTGAACCCAGGTCATTAGGCTTTGCAGGCAAGCACCTTAACCACTGAGCAATCTCTCTAGTCCTAATAAATCTTTTCTGACAAATCCTTTTACTCTTTAGGAAAATGGAGTATTAAGCATCTTAAGTTCCATGGGTAGAAACTTGGTAAAATGATTGAGTACCTAAATTATTATTGCCTTACATGAAGTAGTACTCAATGAATGTTTACCAAATGAATGAATAGAAGAATACATCCTACTGTCTGGACTCTTAGTTACTGTGCCCTATGTGTATCTGATAGTATAATGATCAATATGTAGAATGATGACTGAGGAATTTCAAAATCCTTTATATGCGGGCTGGAGAGACGGCTTAGCAGTTAATGCATTTGCCTGCAAAGCCAAACGATCTTGGTTTGATTCCCCAGGACCCATGTGTAAGCCAGAATCACAGGGTGGTGCATAAGTCTGGAGTTCATCTGCAGTGCCTGGAGGCCCTGGTGCGCCCATTCTCTCCCTCTCTATATCTGCCTCTTTCTCTCTCAAATAAATAAATTTAAAAAAATCCTTTATATGCTTTCTGGATATTTCACTATTAAGTGAGGAATCTATTCTTTGAAATTCTGTACTCCATAAATAACACTTATGCCAGTCTTCTTTTTCCTAAAATATATTAGCACAAAAAGAATATTCCATCATAAGAAAACCAGGTAGGAAAAATTTAATGCAGCTAGACAAAATTTTAGGTTTCTATTTGGTTACTTTATAACTGAAACTCTTCCTTTTTTAGTGTGGTGCTAGGGACTGAACTCAGGACCTCACAGGTATAGGCAAGCATTGCCACTACTGAGCTACATCCCCAGCCAACAGGGCTTCATTATGAAACGATTCCCTGATGTGTTCACCCAACACCTAGGAAAAGATTCACAATTAAATGTTAGAGTATTCAGTCTTCTGGTTCCTGTGTGTTTTTGTGCTTAGGTGTGCACATGCGGCATGTGTGGAGGTCAGAGGTCCTTGTCCTCCATCTCATTTGAGGTAGGGTCTCTCATTCTTATTCACTGATGCACTTGCCAGGCTAGCTGGTCCAAGAGCTTCTGGGAAGTTCTCCTGTGCCTGCCTCACATCTTGTTGTTAGTGTGCTGGGATTACAGAATCCTGCTACATACAGCTTCTGGCTTTGGCATTGGGTCTGGGGATCTGAACTCAGGTACTCACACTTGTGTGGCAAGCGCTTCATCCATTGAGTTATCTCCACAGTCCATACCTTCTGGTTCTTTATAAATATATAATGAATTATTGGGTACTATGAAAAAGCTTGAAATCAAAACGAATCTAACGGCCAGGAAGAGGGCTCAGTGGTTAAAGGCAATTTCTTTCTTTTTTAAGATTTTTTTTCTAATATTTTATTTTATTTTAGACAGAGAAAGAGGGAGAGGAAGAGAGAGATAGATAGATAGAGAGAGAAAGAGAGGGAGAGAGAGAGAGAGAGAGGGAGAAAACAGGCATGCCAGGGCCTCCTAGCCACTGCAAAGGAACTCCAGACGCATGTGCCCTCTTGTGCATCTGGCTAACATGGGTCCTGGGGAATCGAACGTGGGTCCTTTGGCTTTGTAGGCAAACACCTTAACTACTAAGCAATCCCTCCAGCCCAAAGGAAATTTCTTGCAAAGCCTGCCAGCCTGGGTTCAATTCCCCACTACCTCTGTAAAGCCAGATGCACAAAGTGATGCATGTGTCTGGAGTCCCCTTGTAGCGGTGCATTCTCTCTATCAAATAAATAAATAATATTAAATTAAAAACAAACTAGTCTAAGTATACATAGGATAAAATAAATAGAAAAATATTTTAAATATTCAACATTTAAGTATTTTAAACATGACTTGTGAATAAACAACATTTTTGTGTGTTATTTCTAGCTTATGTTTTTGAAATATGAACTTGAGTATGCTGGTACAGTCATGTGTTACAAAATCTCACTGTTGTCAGCTCAAATCTCACAAGGGAAGCAAATTAGGGAATGCATATGGATAATTGAAGTAAAAATATATTTCTGAAAAAGAAGCTGGTCTCAGATCCTGCTAGGAAATTATCAGCTACTGCTTTCTGGTTACATTTCCTTTTGTATGTTCTGACTATCAGTCAGTGTGCAATGGGAAGGCACATGAAGGCAATGAACAAGATAGCAGTTATGAGAAGGAAGACATTAGAAAGGCTGACGGAAGATCTGTAGGTTGGAGAGGACATTGGAGATGTTATAGTTTTGGAAAACATTTCTAGGTATATGTAAGATATAACATTCAGAAATTATATTTTTCCAGCCATTAATTTTATGGCTCTGTAATTATTCAGTGTTAGTTTATGTAATGAAATTTGACCACTAGAAATATTTGTGATAACAAATGTCCATCATTAAGAGTAAGCCACTTAAAGGAATTTATCAAAGAAACGTTTTGACTGAGCTGTAAAACTAGTTTCCATAATAGCACTTAAGTTACTATGTTTTCCTCTGAGAGAAAGGTATATCCTCCAAGAAAGAGACATCTTATATCCAATACACTATCTATTGCTATGTGAGAAAGATGCACTGTACGTTTGATTCTTTGCCAAATAATCAGATCAAAGGGAAATTTATAATTCCAGAGCATAAAGAAAGACCAAAATTCCCAAACAAAAATGCACAGTGGAACAGTTAATAGCTTGAACCTCACTAGCTTGCTGTGGAACAATACTCCCCCATGTGGTCTAGTTTCTTAATACTGTGTCTTTCAGCATCCGCTCCTGCCTTCACTGGCTTCTGTGTGCCTGGCACTGTGCTAGGTGCGGAGCAGCTGTGCAGATGACTGCGGCTGTGGTGATGTTTGTAGGTATCAAGGGTTTATGTATGCTGCCAATAAACAGCTCCTTTACTCTCTCTAAATAAATGCATATAAATAAGCCCATTATGTGTAAAGACAGTCTCTTTGTTTGGTATAAGTCCTGAAAGGCACAGTTTGTACAATAGTGAGGGCATAGTCCCACATCTGGAACCTTCTGATTTACTATCCAGTACTGCTGTCAGCATGTCTGGGACTGCCATTTGGAGGCATGGGGCATTGAGATTGGTCTAGAACAGACAGAACTCTCTGTAGTTGTCAGAAGACTGCACGCTCAGGTTTTTGCCAAGACAAGTCAGTAATATAAGTGACTAGATTCTTGCTTTCTGATGTCTTCTATAATGTTTCCTCCCATTTCTACTTTCTGTCTATAGTACACATGATTGTATGCTGCGGTGGTTTGATTCAGGTGTCCCCCATAAATTTAAGTCTTCGGAATGCTAGATTCCCAGCCGATGGAGATTTGGGAATTAGTGTCTCCTGGAGGCAGTGTATTGTTGGGGGCGGGCTTATGGGTGTTATAGCCAATTTCCCATTGCCAGTGTTTGGCACACTCTCCTGTTCCTGTCCACTTTATGTGGGCCAGGGGGTGATGTCCACCCTCTGCGCATGCCATTGTTTCCCCCTGCCGTTGTGGAGCTTCCCCCTCGAGCCTATAAGCCAAAATAAAAACCTCTTTTTCCCACAAGCTGCTGCTCTTGGTTGGGTGATTTCTACCAGCAATGCGAACCTGACTGCAACAGTAAAGTGGTACTGAGGAGTGGTGTCATTTGCTGCTAGACACCTGACTATGTGGCTTTGGCCTTTTGGAGCTGATTTTCAAGAGGAACTGTGGGAGGATTTGAAACCTTCGCCTAAGAGATGGCTTGCAGTGCTGTAAGTACAGCTTGATGGACTATTCTAGTCAGAGTTGAAAGACCTGAGTGCAGAAAGAACTATGGACTGTGAGGTTTGGCTTATGAGGGTGAGAAAGAGCTTTGCTTGGACTGGACTAGCAGCTTGTGTGAGAAGCTTGCTCTTATGCCCATGTCCTGAGAAGTTGTGCAGGGTTGCTTTGCGTAGAAATGACTGGTGTGAGCAGAGGGACATGGCACAGAAAGAAAAATCTTTGGGTGAACTGCTGCCTGTTCAGATGCCATGTTAACAGTTCATTTCTTTCTTTTCCTCATTTTCTACTTCCTCACTTGTCTATGTATCTACCTGTGGTCGTTGGAATGGATATCCCCCAATAGATATAGGAGCTTATTAAAGCTTGTAATTTAGATCTGCAGCCATCTGGCTGGAGGAGGTGTCACTGTGGGCAGATCCTGGGGTCCAGTCCTGAGGCGGATCTGAGTTCTGCTGAGCTCCTGAAATGTGCTTGCTTATGGCTTTTCTCTCGCAGCTTGGATCTGGGAAAGGGAGCCAGCTTCTTCTGCCATCATGGAACCTCCCCTGGATCTGTCCACTTTAAATAAATGCCATTCCTCCCATAAACTGTGCCTGGTTTGGAGGTTCATCCTAGTGACATGTGGCTTTCTAATATACTATCTCTACACAAAAATAAACTTTATGCTAGGAAATACCCTTCAATATGGTCAAACACGACCGTAATCTATTATCTATTCATACCACTTTATTTTTCTTGAGGACACTCCCTAGATATTTGCATTGTTCTGCTCCCTGAGGACTGATGTCTCTCTAGGCATATGGCAACCTTGTCATTCCAAGGTCCCTTCACCATCATCCAGGCATTTTCTTCATCTCTTTCCTGAATCATGAGGTTTTAGTTCTTTATTCTTGTGGAATATGGCACTCCACATTATTCTTATGGTGTATGAAATGTAAAATTTTGGAAATACTACATGTCTTAAAATGTATTCATTCTTCACTGAAAACTGATGAATGGTTTGATAGTATGATACTTAATTTCATGCATTAATTTTTATGGGCTACGGTTTTGAAATATTAGGTCAAGCACTATTGTAGGTGTTTCTGTAAGGATTTTTTTTTTTAACTGGGGCTGGAGAGATGCCTCAGTGGCTAAGAGCATTTCCTGTGGAAGCATGAGGGTTTGAGATACCACTGGTGCATGCTCCTCACAGTGTGGTCACACACATCTCTAACCCTAGTTCCACAGGGGAGCAGAGACAAGGGAAACACTGGAGCTCATTTTGAGGGGTGGAAGCTCTGGGGTCTATAGGAGACTCTGGCTCAATAAGGAGTGGTTCTGCTCTGAGCGCATGAGGTACCACAAGAGCATATACATATGCATACACCACATACCAGAAGCGCACACACCACACCATATACAAGTGAAAATTAAAAAAAAAGTTACTGACGAGAGTAACACTTGAATCAGTAGATTGGGTAAAGCAGAGTGCCTTCTCCAATGTGGCGGGCTTCATCTTTTCAACCGATGACTGGAATAGAATACAGAGGCAGAGTCCTCCTGCCTGGTTGAGCAGTAGCTTTTCTGATCTGTAAACTCTGGCTGAACCATCACTTTTCCCAAGGTACAGAGCCTATTAAGTCTGTCGGGTTTCAGACTAGAACTCTACCATTGGTTTTCCTGGTTCTCAGGCCTTTGAGCTTGAACTAGAATCACACCCTTGGTTTTCCTAGGTCTCCAGGTTCCTTACTACAAATCTTGGGACTTCTCAGTGTTTATCATTAAGTGATCCAATTGCAATATAATAAATCTCAATCGGTTTCTCCTTTTCTCCCCCCTTCTCAAAGAGTTGGTTCTAACCTTAATACTGTATTTCATGAATTTTAAAATATTATAATTTTTCCCTTGGAATTTTGGAGGCCATGCTAGCTCTAATCTTCTATTGCCTCGAAGCTCCTAGACTCTGATTCTGGGTCTATTTTTGGTAATTCTTGTGAGTCTTTTTTGGTTACCATTCTGGGAACTCCAAATCATTTTAATCTCTGAAATCAAGGCTGTCAAGCCAGAAGATGTTCTTATAGTCTTTCTTTAATACTTCTCTCCATTCTACTTCTTATTTTCTCTTTTTTTTCTAAAATTCATATTTTCAACCACTTGGATTGATACTTTCTTTCCTTATATTTTTTGCCTCCTTTTCATTATATATTTTAGATTTTCTCATCTTCATTTTCCATTAACACTGTTACTTTTTAAACACTATTACTTATTAAAATTCCTGCTAATATACTTTAACTTGCAAGATTATTTCTTATCTCTTATTGATTTCCCCCATCATACTCTCCCTTTGAAAATAACCTTATTCTTTTATAGACACAATTTTTCTACTCTCTATAAAATATCACTTCTTTTCTTCTCTCCTTCTGAAATTTTCTTTTACTCCTACTTATCCCTGTATCTTCTAATGTCCTTACTTCCTGTTTAAGTTTCTTTCATGCAAGATTTCTCTAGGGTCTGATGCAGGTGGGCTGATCAACTGCCAGGAGCCACTTTAGAGAAACTGCATAGCAAGTTTTTTTTTTTTTTTCCCACAACTTCAATGTTAGCACTTTTCTTTCCTAACCAGTTAGTATCACCACAGAGACAAAAAAAAAAAAAGGATGTGCATGCGTGTGTATGTCTTCACATTGGTTGTGCAAACCCTTTTTTTGTGAACTGTTGGGGTTGGGGATACTGGAGTGGGAATTATACCCTGGAGGATTTGCAGCTCTTCTACTTTCTGACAGTCCTATTTTCAGACCAGTGTTACATCTCTACCTTCGACTTTCTTAAGGCCTCAGTTTCTGGGTCTTTCTGGGTTCTGTGGAATGAGTGAGCTATTTTGGTAATTTTTCTCACTATAGATGTAGATTTCAGCATTTCCTGATCTGCTCTGTTTGTCCCAGGTCACCAAGCTACCCTTGTTCAATGTTATTGACATCTCTGATTTGCTGGTTTCTCTTACCTTGATCCTTTTGACCTTGTAGGTTTATGGCATTTTTTTTATTGCTATTTAAATGAGTCTTTGGAAGAAGTACCTATAAACATTCAGACTGGAGTCTAGCTCTTTATTACAAACACATTCCTTGGATTTCATCAATCTAACTTTTAAAGGAAATATTTCAAGTACATTTTAGACTCCAGCAATATCTTAAACTGGTGACATAAACATGATCGATTATCAGACAGAAAAATAGTGAATAAACTTGACCAAACAATTCTGATTGAGACCTGCCAAATTTGCAATCCTGTGTTTTGAGACTTACCAACTTTGTAATGTATACAGCCCTCCAAGTCCCCAACTGTAATCCAGCCTTGCTTCTTTTCCACTTCTGGGTCATTGTGCAGTATTCTGTTTCTTAACCATGAAAGATAGTAAACTCGTAGTTTATTCTTCTTTCCTGTTGAAATAATAGAGCTTTAATTTCAAGTTCCTGTGATTGCCTTTTCTCTCTCCTTCCTTATTTCAATTTTGTTTCATACTTTCACTGACATCTGTGGGTATGTGAGGACGTAATAATGAGCACCTCTACAACTTCACTACCCAAGTGTTACCTCTGCCAGGACTTGCGGCTAAGACAGATTCTAGTGTTTTATTTTTATTTTTACTTATTTTTTTTTGAGGTAGGGTCTCACTCTAGCCCAGGCTGACCTGGAATTCACTCTGTAGTCTCAGGGTGGCCTTGAACTCTCAGTGATCCTCCTACCTCTGCCTTCTGAGTGCTGAGATTAAAGGCCTGCGCCACCACACCAGGCTTCTAGTGTATTCTGAGTGCTGAGATTAAAGGCCTGCGCCACCACGCCAGGCTTCTAGTGTTTTCTATATTATTTGAGTAAGCTACTCTTCTCTTTCCCATGTTTGCTGAACTACTTAAGACCTAACTGTGCAACAGAATTCCAGAACATTTTAGATCTAATCTCATGAAGGATTATTGGCAGGTGGGCATTTTTTCCTAACAGGGATCCCAGGAAAGTTCAAGAATCTTGTATTCCTACCTTCATTTTCTCTTTTCCCCATCTGTGTGAGCTTTATCACAAGAGGAAACAGTTACACCCCAAAGAATGAGGACATGGCGCTAACACATAATAAAGCCTGAACTTGAACTTTTTGGTAGCATTTCCACTTTGGAGATGCGGCTTACAGATATGTAGTTTCATTTTGATTTTTGTCGTCTAGTAATCAAGAAAGCAATTAGCCTGAACAAAGGAGAAGACATAACTGAACTCCAGTCATAAAACAAGAAGAATGTACTTGGGTAACCTATATTTGGGGATGATGAAACTCTAAGCTTTCAGGAAAGGTAAAGAGAGAATTTCAGTGCTAAAACAAGGCATTTTCTCAAAACACAAGTACAGCTGGAGGCTTAAACATTTTTCAGGGTTCAACCTAGAAACTCTGGGTTGTCTTTTGTGCAAGAAAGGCTGGGAATGGAGCCACACCGACAACCTAGATTGCATGATGGAACGCCTAGGAGCCATGAACATGGCTAATACTGGGCCTAACTGTATCCCCAGGAATCCTGACCCTGGTCTGAGGTGTGCTTGGATTTTCCCTTCTCTCCAGGTGGTTTTAACACATAGTAGTACTCTTGATTTCACAATTGATGGAGTGGGGAGGGAAAAGGGTCATTTTTCTAACTCCTTCAAACACTATCAGGAAGGAAACAGAGCAAAATTATCTTTCTTTCCAATAAGCTTAGAATCAGGTTGCATTTCTCACCCATCAGTAGTGAGACTTACTCTCTACCTAATAAGGGGATGTCTCCATTTTTTTCATATGTGTATGTGTTTTCACATGATGAGGGTGTGAGGGGGTGGATGCCCATTCATGTCTGTGCATGAGGAGGTTGATATCACCTATCTTCCTCAGTCACTCTCCATCTTATTTTTTGAGAAAGGGTCTTTCACTGAGCCTAGTACTCACTGATTTGGTTAGATGAGCTACCCAGCAAGCCTAGGGGATCTTCCTGTCTCTGCCTCCCCAGCACTGGGATTACAGGTGTTCACTGCCATACCCAGCTTTTACATGGGTGTTGGGGACCCAAACTCCCATGTTCATGCTTGAATGGCAAACACTTTACCCATTGAGACATCTTCCCAGCCCTCCATGTTTTAAAAAGTTCTTATTTGGGAGTCAGAATGTTCTAAATGGAACCAATATTCCCCAGTATATAATTTTCGGAGATCTAGCTGCCTAATGGTCTCACTATACCTCCCAAAACATAGGTGGACTATAAACAAAAGTTTTAAGAAATAAGACCAGTGAAATTTCTGCTACTAAATTGCCCTCCCAGAAGCCTACAGTTTGGTATTCTCCATCCTAGAATATACGATAATCACTGCAGTGCAAATAGCTTAAAAAGATCTTGTTGGGTCCTGGCCAATATACAGTGTTTGTGATCCATCTCTGCCTCATTCAGATTTAATGCAGAGGTATGTGCTCCTTATGGAAGTCAGAGTCTCCGTGGTGCAAATTGTGGGTATCTTCTTCTGGCTACCCTGTTGTACCTTACAGTGCCACTTGTTGGCTGGGTAAAGTAGGGCACAGCTAACTGTTTCTTCAGACTCTAGGGATCACCTTTCTCATGCATGCCTACCTATAGATGCAGGTCTGCCCAGCAAACATACCTGATATTGTCACAAGAACATTTAATCCTTCTAGCACATCCATCTGCTGGAATCGCCTCCGGTTGATGAGGTTATAGACTTTACCTTGCCCACTTCTGTCCAAAAGCATCAGTCCATTTTCAGTTCCCACCAGAAGGTTTACACCTGTACATTTAAGAAATACCCAAGGTAAAGGTGTGAATTTTTGTAGGCTTTAATTATTTGTACCTGGGTCTCTATGAAACCCAAGAAACTATGTCATGTAAACATAAAAGCATGGGTAAGTAGCTACTATGGTAGGCATCGGAAATTATTGCACTAATAAATGTGTGGGGAACCTAGGGGAAAGAGACAAGTGGGATTTTCAGGGAGAGCCAAAGAAGAGGTGGTTACAGAAGGGACATAAAGACAATTGTGCTCATTTCACAGCTCTGCCTAAGGCTCCCCTTTACAATCACTGTTTGTACTAAGCAGCAGATGGTTAAGTGTACCTTCCTACAACTTTATTAAACTGTCAATCTATTAACCAAGGGGCAGTGATTGAATTGCTGTATCTATTGCTGGTTTTTAGTTCATCATGGTAGATGCCATCCTCAGTATTACTGTCATAGTTTGAATCAGATGTCTCCCATAAACTCAAATATGTGCTTTGAATGCTTGGTCCCCAGCTGGTGGCAATTTGGAAGGTGGAGCCTTGCTGGAGGAGGTGTGTTAGTGGGCACAGGCTATGGGGTGTAATATCCAGCTCCCCCTTGCCAGAGCTTGGCTCACTCTCTTTCTGCTTTCTGCCAGCTGTTTTGGCAAGAAGTCATGTCCATCCTCTGCTCTACCATCTTTTACTGTTATCATGAAGTGTCTCCTAGAGATTGTTAGCCTAAATAAACCCTTTTCTCCCATTAGCTGCTTTTGGGTGGGTATTTTGTCCCAGCAACACAAAGGTAACTAAAACAATTATGTTATTAGTTCTTCCTACAAATAAAACTACTTTTGGTCTGTCTTGAGGTTAAGACAGTCCCAAACCAGCTCAACAACTATGACTCTCCTAGTGTTTCCTGATGGTAAGATCCACAGTTTTTTAACATTTGAGGATAAAATCATTAATGAATAAAAACATATGCACATACCCCACAGAGCTGCACAGAGTATTTCTGAATTGAATCGTTTCTTGTACTTTCTGATTTCTGGTGTATCACTATGAGGACGGATGTTCGTTGGGTTTACATTCACCACTGAAATCTTCCTTGCTTCATTTAGCTTGGCCTGTTCTTGCCTAAGAAGTTCACTAGTAAACAGAGCTTTGAGAGAAAAAAAATCAGAAAAGTCTATGGCATCCTAGAAGATAACCAATGGAAATTTGGAGAAGGGGTGTCAAAACACTGTGATTTCTCTTTGTTTAGTGTCTTATAGTAAAGGCATAGAAATTCTGAAACTATATTTATACATTTTTAGTATGATTAAGAATGTCATTCCTAGAAGCAGTATTATATTCATTAGCAAAATAGGCTTATAAACACTACTTGGATGATTTATAAAATTAACATTAATCTCACAACACTGCATATTCCATCACTACCTCTTGTGAAAACATGCAGAAACAGTTGCTTTTTAAAATCCAAATTAGATCATAAGGTTGGTTTAAGTTGACTTTAATGATTAGTGAGTTGCATCAGGCCAGAAAGCAATACTATCTCTATGTCAGCCAGATTTATGATGCAAACACACACCTAGAACTCAACACAACTCAACATGCACTTATAACTGCACAGTGTTATACTACTACATGCATAACATTGTACCCAGAAATTGTTTTTGGGAAATATGTGGTAAGTTTGGAGATCCTTGAGGAACACCTTTTCTTAAAGTCCCTGGATACTTCTGGGTTTCTTCCAGAAGCAAAGAGAAAAAATTGGGGGATGGAAGAGAAAGAAATTTATTTTAGGAAACCCACCTAAAGAAAAATAATGCTAAAATCTTCATTTTAAGACATGGCAATGAGCATGAAATACTTTAACTGCTGATTTAATAATGAATTTCTTTATCAGGCCAAACTGAAATGGCAACCAAGTTGTCTCTAAAACCCTGGGGCAGAACTGCTTACCGGCAGCCGTTGACTCTTCATCCTCTTCATCTTCATCAGTGGGAGATGTCTGATATACTCTGGGATCCACAAAGGGAGTGAAGGAGGCTTTGGTGCTGCTCCCCATGCCATACTATTGGTAAGCAAGAGCAAGAGCAGCAGGTAAGTCAATTCTGCAGGAGCAAACACTGCTAACAGTACTCTGCTTGGATTTCACCAAGTTCATAGGTTCATCAGTCCCTTCAACTGCTCATGTTCCAGTCCCCAAGGTATAGGCCTCCCTCAAGAGTCCTCTGGGACCGATTACTCACCAGGCATTGCACAGTGGGCTCCATCAAAGATCAGACTAACATGTTTTTCAGCAAGAAAATTGCATTTTGGATGACACGTGGCACCTTAATATCTATAAGGTCATCATGGTGACAGAACTTATCTCTACTTTTATGTCAAATCAATCACATATTGATTAAATAGTCTTTTTAAAATACCTTTAAAATAATTATTTACTTGCAAGCAGAGAGATACAGAGAGAAAAGAGACGGACTTCTGTGGCACATGCCACTTTATGTATCTGGATTTATGTGGGTACTGGGGAATCAAACCCAGGTTGTTAGGCTTTGCAGGTAAGTGCCTTAACTGCTGAGCTGAAGTTTCTCCAGCCCCTATGATGGTTTCTTTAAGAGGATGATTATACTCTATGCTTTATTTGGGGACTTTATGAAGATATGGAGGTTGAGTGCAATGCACTTTGAGAGCTTACTTTAAAAATAAGTCTCAAAGGCTTGGCTAGCACAATGAAGTCATAAAGTCAAAACTGTACTAGTGAATAATAAACCTAGTATCAGGACACTGCACAATTAGTCCATATTTGAATTTGAACAAAATAACTTCTGTTTCTTTTGTCTGTTATCTTCATTTTTTTCTACTATAGTCATCCTTTTAACATCACACACACCTGTATTCAACATCATAAGTGCCTTTCTGGGGTACACCTGCCTTTAGCTAGAGGTTTTTAGTTTTTTTAAATATTAATATATTTCTTTGCAAGGAGAGAGAGAGAGAGAGAGAGAGAGAGAGAGAGAGAGAGAGAGAATGAGAATGTGTGCACCAGGGCTTCTTGCCACTGCAAACGAACTCCAGATGCATGCACCACTTTGTGCATCTGGCTTTATGTGTGTACTGGGAAATCAAACCTGGGCTGTCAGGTTTTGCAAGCATGTACCTTAACTGCTTAGCCATCTCTCCAGCCTATTTTTAGTTTTATCTTCCAATTTTTTACTAAAATAAACCAACATGCCAATGCTCCAATCATACTAAGACAACTCACAAGACACAACTTGATTTACTTCAAGATTTTCTCTTCGTTCTTTGAAATCAGAATCTTTAAATCCTCCTCAAGGTAGGACCCCTGTTCCCAAACACAGGACATTTAGGCCTACTCTCTTGCTTTTTAAATGTCTATAGAGGAGGTGGGGCAGGTGCTAACACTCCCTCTTAGAGCTGGAGAGTGAGCAGAATATGAAGCAGGGTTCTGTCCTGTGGGATCCTCCTTGGTATTGAGAGAACAGTTTAGGTGGAAAATGCCTACACCATGCAAAGTTACAAAAGGATGCTGAATTTTCCAATCAGTCTCCCTGTTTTTTCCCATGGGACATGTCAAACAGCATGTAGGCAGTGTAAAAAATGATAGTGCGTAGGCTTCATAACAATATTCAGGGTTTTATGTGCAGTTCACTGGGTTATGATGAAACATGGCCATGCCCTTGAACTCATCCAATAATGCCTAAAAGAACTGCCTGATTGTGTTCATTTAGGCTCTTTTCTGGGACTGCTTCTAGGTAGAAATTATACTATTTCATTTTTCCCTTCTTGCGCAATCTGGAGTCAGAACCACTCATTTGTCTATTTACAAGATAGTAAGAGCCTATCTATTTTCATAAATAATTCATTTCAATATTATCTTACTTAAGTCAAATTTAATTTGACTAAATTAGTGGAACTATGAACCTCAGCTATTGGCTGTGGAATCTAAATAATTTGAAGTTTCTCTCACTGGCCTATGATAGAAGAGGTCCAATTACTGGACTAAACTCTGTCACAAGCTAGCTGTGTGTCTTGGCCAAGTCATTTAACCTCTCTGAACTTTAGTACTCTCATCTGTAAAAACAGGCATTGATCTACATGTTATCTGCAAACTGTTCATTGTTTTGTCTATGGTTTCTCTATTTCAGTATTTGCATAAGGAGCTATATGTGTAATAAAACAAACAAAAATACACATTCAGGGAGTTTGTCAAAGTCTCATTCTTGAAGACAGTAGGATTTAGAAATCCACAAATAAGGACAGAATTTTCGTGGCTATTGCCCAACACCTACTTCAGTTCCGGTGTCCATCTCTTGGGAATGAGTAGATACATGCCCCAGGCCCTCGATTGGGGTCCCAGCTGGTGAATGGCTCTGCTGCACAAGGTCTGGGAGGTTGATGTGGCCAGCGAAGCCGTTACTGTCACTGTGGCCGGATCTCTTCTTCTCTCCAGTTGTCTATGGGCCACAACACACAAGGGTCATAAGCAGGGAAAAAACATCACAGAATAATGTCACTCCTCACACTTCCTATATACAAGGGCCTCCAAATTGAACTACCGGGGAGTGGAAAGGTAATACTCATACTTTATATAAGAAACAAGAAGATATTAAGCTTGGCTATCATTTAGTAAATAGATTGACTTTAAGGCCTTGTTCTCCAGATAAGGGGCAGTAAGAAGTTATATTTGGTGCCAGGGTCCTCTGTGGGACACCACAAGGTGTAGTGCTAAGTCAGGACTGCATTATCTGTACATGTATGCATTCCCTACTCTCCTAAGCTTCTGGAAACTTCCATTCCACTCTCAACTTTGAGATCAACTGTTTTAGGTCAGATTGCTAGGTTACAATGAACTAATTCCTCAAAACAGATATATGGCTGAAAATATTGCTGAAAAGAAGCAGTGAGATGAGAATAATACTCATAATTCCATGAGAACATGATTCCAAGAGAGTACAGACATGATGTTTACCCAACTCACAGGGCTTTTTGTCATTCACAAGGCAAAATCAATGATTAACTAATCAGATCTGTCAGTAACTCCAAAAACATTAAAATGAGCCAGAAGATTATTTAAAAATATGGATTTACATGTATTGTTGTTAATGTTAAGTCTTTCAACCAGTAACTGTGGTGCTTTGTGTTGAAGAAATAGAGTTATCATGGCTAGCAAAGCATTTGAAATATTGTTTATAAACATAGCATCCCTTTTGTACTGGTTCCTTTACTCATTTCTGAAAAGAAGTAGCTTAAATGAGGAAAAGGTTCATTCTGTCTTACACTTCAAGGTGATACCATCTATTTTGGTAGGGAATAAATACATGGTAGCAGAAGCAAAAATTTGGCTGGTCCCATCATACCCACAGCCAGGAAGCAGAGAGACTCATGGGAAGTGCAAATGCTCGAAAAGCAGGAGACAGCTTCATGGGAAGTTTTGAGGTTTTATAGCTGGGCTATAAGACCTTAAAACCTACTCCCAGTGACCCACTTCCACCAGCAAGACACCACCTCCTGAAGGTTCTACAACCTTTTCAAACAGCTCTATTAGTTGGAAACCAAGGTTTCAAACACACGAGACTGAGAGGAATTTCACACCCAAACCACGACACCTTTTTAACATTTTTAAAGATACTTTATAATACATGTATAAATGCAGTGGGACTACACTATGCATGTTCTACATGTAGGCTATGAAATTTTTACTGATAGGGTAGTACAACCTGACAAGTTCACAAGCAGTGTTCTAAAGAGCAGCTCCCTCTGAAAGATCACAGGGAAGAAGGAAGATTTAAAGTCAACTTTGGTGCCCCAAAACTACTTTATATATTTGCTTGTCTGGCATTTTTCCCCCGCTAAGTGTAACTTAATAGCCATTGGTCAATGTTTGCCCATGTCTCCCATTCCCTATTCTCCTCAGCTTCTGATAATTTCCATTCCGCTCTCAACTTCTTTGAGGTGAACTGTTTTAGTTTCCAAATATGAGTGACACCACATGGGTCTTTGTCGTTTTCTGTCCAATTTATTTTACTTGTTGTAGTTTTCTATAATTCTATCCACTTTTCATAAATGACAGGGTTTCATCAATGTAACAGACAAATGATATTATATTCTGTATTTTGACATTTCCTTGATCCACTTATAAGCTGATAGACACTTAGAAGAGTCTCATTTTTAGGCTTCAGTGAGTAGTGCTAAACATGGAGTGTTGATGGCTCTTTGACATAATGATCTCACTTCCTTTGAGTATATACTCAGTAGTGGAATGCTGGATTACATGGTGGTGCTATTTTTAAATTTATGAGAAATAGCCATATTATTTTCCATAATGACTGCATTATGTGACTCTCCCACCAACAGTATACAAGGGATCCCTTTTCTCCACATCCTTGCCAATGCTTGTTATTTTTAGTCTTTTTGGTACTAGCCATTCTAACTTGGGGGATGTGATATTTACTGTGATTTAAAGTTTTTAAAATCATTTTATTTATTTATTTATTAGACACAGAAGGACATAGGAACAGAGGGCATTAGGTAGAGAGAATGGGCACACCAGGGCCTCTAGCCACTGCAAACAAACTCCAGACACATGTGCCATGATGTGCATCTGGCTAATGTGGGACATGGAAAATTGAACCTGGGTCCTTAGGCTTCGCAGACAAGTGCCTTAACTGCTAAGCCATCTCTCCAGCCCCTTTACTGTAATTTTGATATATATTTCCTTGATCACTAATGATGTTGGGTATTTTGTCACATGACTGGTAGTCATTTGCATGTTTTCTTTGGAGAAATCTGTTTTGCCCATTAAAAAAAACATTGTTATCATTTTGTCTTTTCTGTTAAGATTTTTGAGGCCTTATATATTCTGAATATTAGCTCCTGGGAAATATTTTCCCTGTTCTATAGGTTATCTCTTCTCTATTGATTATTACCTTTGTTGTAGTCCTGAAATATTGAGTTAGCATTGTAATTAGGTCACTGAGGATTCTTAGAGCAGACCCAAGTAATGATTTCCTCCCCCTTTCTGCTTTCTTACCCTCCCTCTTTCCTTCTCCACCATCTCTTGATTCAACATTTTTGAATGCCCGAGTGTGAAGTATTCTGCTAAACATGAAACGGCTGGAAACAAGACAGGTCCACACCCCTTACCCTTTAAGCTGGTGTGGGTGAGAAATCATGGTGTTTCCTCTCTTCAGCCATCTCAGCGGCCTGAGGTACTGGTTAATCTTCATTGCTAACCTGACTGGAAACTCAACCATCTAGAAGACGCACCTCTGAGAAGCAGAGGGCATTTCCAGAGAGGTAAGATGCACTCTAAACGTGGCTGAGTGCCAAGGAAACAGAAGGCAGAAAGGAGCAGGAAAGCCTGAAGTCCTCAGCATTCTTTTGTGCTTCCTGTGGATGCAGTGTGACCAGCCACCTCATGTTCCCAGCACCATGCTTCCCTGCCACCACCCTCAAATTGTGAACCAAAATAAACCCTCATTTCCTTAAGTTGCTTTTCCCAACTATTTGGTCACAGTAAAAAGAAAAATAATGAATGTACCCGACTTCTTCCTTCTAGAGCCCGTTTTGACCTTACAGTAGCATCTCTGTGCCTTCCTCCATCTAGAAGTAAAAGTAGGCACTTCTGTGGTGTGAGAAATAAAACACTCCCGTGATCCTGAAGGAGGGGTAAGTCATTGACGACGAACCTTGAGAAATGGCCAGGAAGCTAAGTGCCATTTGTTTCTTGGCAACACAATTGTGGACTACAAACTGTCCCCAGAGGTGCCTATTCTGGATTCATTTTGTCACAGCGCTCATCTGGAGCTTGTAGGACTGCTTATTCCCAGGGTCGGGCATTTCATCTTCTAAATGACACTTAGGGAGCTCAGTTCTCATTTATCTTCTCTTTGGTTTTTATGCACACTGGACAGGTTTTCCTTCCTTCCCATTCCTGTGCAGCAGTGAAAAGCTTCTTAACATTTCGCCCCAGTTTCCCAACAGCATAAATCACACCTGTCCCTTTAGAATTTCAGTTTCTCCTGGATGAACAGCATTCTTCCCCAGCCCCCAGACTAATGCACCCTGGCTAACAGAGGAAGAGCTGAAGGGCTAAGTAGAGAATGCAGCCCAGGCAGTGAGGCACCCAAAGGAGTCACGTTGACTCTTCCCACCTTCTTATTCAATATCTTTCTGCACCAGATGTGTACCCTCCAGAAGCTCATTAGCAGAGGCTCAACCATATCTCTGATCTTCATGCCTGGACATTCCCACATGAATGAGCACAAAGACGTTCTACATCCCAGTCCATGCCAGCTACTGTGCTGAAAATCTGCACATAGTATTCCATTGCATCCTCAGTCAACAGATTAAATTCACATATGATATAGGTCGTTATGATTTCAAAGTGACTGGTTGTAGTGATAGTATACTGGGTGTTTTCTATAAGATGGAGATACTTGGACGTGGTTTGGCAACAGAGCTGAAATGTGCCTCCAAATGTTGAGTTGGGGGTAGTGGCTGTGTCATAAAGATTCAGGCAAATTTTCAATCACATTAGGAACTGGAGTCCTTTCACTGGGAGTTAAAATATAATTCACTGTAGTACATGTCTCTCATTTTTTTTTCTTTCTCTCATGTGGTAAGCTGTAGTGATAGAAGGCCTCTTACACTTGTATTACGGTGATCCATTCACCACACGGGGAGATTTATGTACCAGCACTACACATTGTCATCCCCAGCAGTCAAGCCCATTTTTCATTCCGGGCATACGTGAAAGGAATCTTTAGAGCCTATGTGAAAGATTCGACAAAGCCATTAAATGAAATCCTAGGAAGTTGCTTCGTGAACTAGTCTTCTGGATTTAGCCACAGTGCCCATTATTACTTCAGAGGCCTTATTCATCTCAAAACTACAGTTCCTTTCTTCCTCAAGAGAGTGAAATGTCCTCTGCAATTTTAGGAGTCAAAGCCTGCAATTGGGCTTTCCCAGTTCTGTCCTGGCTGAAGAGGGAGAACAACCCTTGATGTGTATTTATGCTTTGGAGTGAAGGGTGGGTTGCAGTAGATGGAAAAGGGAGAATGGAATTTATGGAGAGAGTGAGATAAAATAAAATAGCTGACACTTACTGAACTTACATCTACTAACTGGCTCATTTCATTTTTCAATTCTCTTCTAAGCCCTATGCTGTTATTTATGTAGTTTTATAGATGATAAAACAGATATGGAGGAGGTCAGATATACGTTACTTTCTTGTTGCTGTGACCAAACATCTGACAAGAAGCAACTCAAGGGAGTAAGAGTTTCTTTTGGCTCACAGTTCATGGGGCTTACAGTCCATCATGGCAGAGGAAGGTATGGCATTGGAAGCAGGTGATTGGTCACATGGCATCCAAAGTCTGGGAGCAGTGCATGATGGAAAGTTGAGTCAGGATGTAAAACACAAAGGCCCAACCCAGTGACCCATTTCCTCCAGCAAGGCTTCACCTTCTAAAGGTTTCACAACCTTTCTAAGAGTACCACCAGTGGGGACCAAGGGATCAAACATATAAGTTCATGAAGGGCATTTCATATTAACACCATAGAAATAACATTTGCCCAAAGTCACGTCATTATTTTCTTCATAAGTAAAGCCATGTCTCCCAACCCAGATGAAGTCAAGAAGAGAAGATGAATTCTAATTTGTCAGCCCTCCCCCTCTTTTTTTTGAGGTAGGGTCTTATTTTAGCCCAGGCTGACCTGGAATTCACTATGTACTCTCAGGGTGGCCTCGAACTCACAGTGATCCTCCTACCCCTGCCTCCCGAGTGCTGGGCTTAAAGGTGTACACCACCACGCCTGGCTATCAGTCCCATTCTGGTTAGCACAGACATATCAGGGAACTCCCACATGTTGAAAGGAAGCGTGAAAGCTGTTTCCATCAAATGAGACAATGCTCCTAGACCTCAAAAAAGAATAACCCTGAAGATGGTAAGGTGCACATATATATTCTGTGTTTCTTTGTTCCTTCACCCCAATAGCCTATTGCTTTTTTTTTTAATGTTCATTTAAAGAGATAAGATGATAGTACCATTTCTTGGAACTTCTGAGCATTTTCTACATGCAATCCATAAGGATAAAACCCCAGGGAGGAGGCTAACAAAGCCACTGGTGCTACTCAGAAAAGTCACTCCTTTCTGTGTTATTGTTGCAGGAAACATCTGTGTTTGCCAGCTTTATATCCTCAGGCTCAACTTTCATATTCGGATTTGCATAGCTCCTGCAGAAGAATTGGGACTAACATAATTGAGCCACACTGCAAAAGCTAAGAAAGACCCAGGAAAGAAGATGGCAGACCATTAAAATCACTGAACCATATTCAGAAGCACAGGTTCTGCCGCTCCCTGGCCCTCATGCCAGCCATGGTGCTTAAAATACACGCTGTAAGCATTCTCTGTAAGAGCTCTAATACAAAACCACTTAAGGCAAGCACCTCGTCTTCACAGTTGTTATATCAGCTTACCTCTCTAATCATTAAGGTTCCTTCTCTGGAAATACTGCTGCTGAAAGTGTCCGCGTGAGAGGTCTCCAGCCCATGTGTCCCGACCATTCCCATGTTGTATTGCTCATTGCTTGCTGGGGCTCCTGTTGGTCTGAAATGGGAAGGAACAGTATTCACGGCAAGGTGCAAATTTAGGGAAATACCATTTCCTATCCATAGAAATTTCTTATTGTGGTAAAACACACACGACATAAAATTGACCATTTATAGTATTTGTGCATATATTCCAGTGGCATCAAGGAGGTGCCTGGACTGGGGTTTCAATTCTGTGACCACCCCTATTGACCTCTGTTCTACTCTCTTCTCAACTAAGCCTGTGAGTGAGCTTCTTGATCTCCACCTAAAAAAAGTGTTAAAAATCAGCATCCTTGCTCAGTGACCTTCCCACAATTCCCACTGCCCTCTTAATAAGCAGGTACCCTGACTTATTTTTACAACTCCTCTCTTCTCTGCATAGAAAATCTTTCCCACCCTGGCTCCTGTCTAGCTCTCCTTCGTCCACCTGATTTTATTTTATTTTATTTTTAATATTTTTATTTATTCATTTGAGAGCCATAGACAGAGAGAGAAAGAGGCAGATTGAGAGAGAGAATGGGCATGCCAGGGCCTCCAGCCACTTCAAATGAACTCCAGATGAGTACGCCCCCTTGTGCATCTGGCTAATGTGGGTCCTGGGGAATCAAACCTTGAACCACCGTCCTTAGGCTTCATAGGCAAGCGCTTAACTGCTAAGCCATCTCTCCAGCCCTTATTTTATTTTTGGAGTAGGATCTCACTGTAGCCCAGGCTGACCTGGAATTCACTATGCAGTCTCAGGCTGGCCCCGAACTCATACTGATTCTCGTACCTCAGCCTCCCGAGTGCTGGGATTAAAGGTGTGCACAAACATGCCCAGCAATCTGATGTTTTTGTTTTTTTTAAGTGCCGCTTTCACTGAGTGGCCATCTCTCACTGTCTGTCTAATTCCAACAGCCCTTTCTATTCTTCATCCTTTTAAATAGTTATCACAATTTATAATCCTTTATCTATTCTCTCTTCATTTTCTCCTCCTTCATTAAAGTATGTGCGCATGAGGGCAGAGTTCTTGCCTCTCTGCTCGCCATTACATATTCAGAACCCAGCATGGAGCTTAGCACACAGTGAGAACACAAAGTACTTATTACATAAATGGGTTAAGTCATCCCCAGACTGTGATTTCTTTACTAATGTATTTGAATTTCAGTTTTATCTGTATCGTTCCTTTTCTTTAGCTGTCTTAAATTCTCATTTGGGAGAATATGGTATTAGTCCAATAAATGATTTATCAAAGGCGTTCCAACAGTTGGGCCCACTGGAGTAGGTATGAACTAGGGTTTTACTCAAATAGCATACATCACTTTTTAAACAACTCTGTAGTTACCACACTTTGTTGTACATTGACTTCCAGTTTTTTTCTTGTTGTCGTATGTCAGATATAATGGGAGATGGTAACAGGATGTTGCCATGATCCTCAAAGCACAGACTGAATTTCCTTTTTTAAAATTTTTTATTGTTTTGGTTTTTCCATGTAGGGTCTCACTCTAGCACAGGCTGACTTGGAATTCACTATATAATCTCAGGCTGGCCTTGAACTCACAGAAATCCTCCTGCCTCTACCTCCTGAATGCTGGTATTAATGGTACACACCAACAAGCCTGTCCTGACTGAATTTCCTAGGTGTTCTGTGGTACCAGTTGTTCCAGTGCTCAACCAGGGACATGGCGGGACAGGGCCACCACACATGAGCCTCACCAGCCATCAGAAATCAGTGAAGTGTCTCAAGCTCACTGCCCAGCATTCTATGGTTTAGTAACTTGGGACACTGGGAATCAGGAAGGTGATATGGCTTTAGAATGTTAGAATTTTGATTTTCAGTACCATTTGTTTTGTTCTATTTGAGCATCTTAACTTTTTACAAATTGGGGTTTTAAGAGAATATGAAAAGAGATTAAGATTTACTTTTCTCCTAGAAAATACTTATCCCATTTTATTCTTTAATTTTGTTTCTTACATTTGAAAATTGTCTGTAGATTCTCGGGTACTATCAAGTTTGAGGACTTAATGCAATATTCACTACAAGAATTAAGAGTGACACCAGATTTATACTATTTCTGGATCACAGCAGACCCATTTAAAGAACTCTTGTGCAAAGACTAGGGCTGTAGCTCAGGGATACAGTACTTACCTAACATGAGCAAGGTCTTGGGTTCAACCCAAGTAATGGAAAAAGAATTCTCATGCAAAATATAGAAAGAGGGCTGGAGAGATAGCTTAGTGGTTAAAGCACTTGCCCGGAAAGCCAAAGGACCCGTATTTGATTCCCCAGGACCCACGTAAGCCAGATGCACAAGGTGCCACAGGCATTTGGAGTTCAGTTGCAATGGCTGGAGGCCCTGGTGCACCCATTCTTTCTCTCTATCTGCCTCTTTCTCTCTCTCTCAAATAAATAAATACATAAAGATTCACTGGATTTAAAAAATACAGAAGGAAAAAGATGAGGCAAAATTCACCAGAAAAATGTATAGCACGACATTTACTTCAAAATAACTAAACTGGAGCAATAGATTAAATGAATCTTAATATGGGTTAGAATTAAGATGGTTGGAAAAATGCAAAGGACTATTTCGTTAACATTTTATTTCCAAGAAAAAGTCGTGAATAATGTTCTTTTTTTGTGGGGGGAGGGGTTCGAGGTAGGGTCTCACTCTAGCCCATGCTGACCTGGAATTCACTATGTAGTCTCAGGCTGGCCTTTGAACTCATGACAATCTTCCTACTTCTGCCTCTTGAGTTCTGGGACTAAAGTTATGCATCACCATGCCTGGCTAATAGTATTCTAAAACATGAGAAAAATAAGTTTTTGACAATTCCTAACATGTTAATAGATTGCTGTTATAATAGTTCTTAAAACTATAAATTCTTTTTAAAATTGAAGCTTCTTACCATGGCTTTAAAGTCTTATTGGGTCCTTGACTAACTTAATTTTTTTTCTTTTTTTTTTTTTTGGTTTTTTGAGGTAGGGTCTCACTCTAGCCCAGGCTGACCTGGAATTCACTATGGAGTCTCAGGGTGGCCTCAAACTCACAGTGATCCTCCTACCTCTGCCTCCTGAGTGCTGGGATTAAAGGCGTGTGCCACCACGCCCATCATCTCTAGCCTAATTTCTAAATGAAATCCTATACCATCCTTCTTCTAAATCTAACAATGTTTAACTTAAAGCAGTTTCCTACGTACATTGGTGATTTAACCTGATCTCTGTATTTGGAAGAGTCTTTTCAACTCTGTCTTTCCCTGCTAACTCATCTTTTAAGTTTCCATTCAGGTACAAATCCATCCCATGCCCTCTAGGAAGGTTTGGCTGGCTCACTCTGCCTACACATTGTCCTCTGTGCATCTCTGCACCTGCTCATATCCAGTCCTGCAGTGACCAGATCTCATCCGTGGTGGTCTCTTCAATGTCATGGACTGTGTGTGTCACGCAAATGACATCAACTGACTGCTCAATACATCACTGACGCTTTTAGGTCAAAGGCTTTGTTTAATGTCCCTAATAGAGGTTTAATTCAAGCTTACTTTCAAAACAGCCTTTCTATGAACTGATGAGTGATTAGTTATAGGCATATGTATTAGCATGTTTAAATGTCCTGGGCAACTAGTGTTCAATTTTGCCATTTTAGAACTAAAAAAAGTATCTTTAGCATTGGGTTCACCAGGATGTGTCAAGCTTTTATAAACTGGTGGTTAGTGCAGAAGAAAAAACAATTCAGATGTGTCATAGAACTTTACAGTAAAGAGTATACATTAATGTATATGTACTTATTTAAAAGATGAAGTTGGAGGGATGGAGAGATGGCTTAGCAGTTAAGGCACTTGCCTGCAAAGGTAAAGGACCCAGGTTTGATTTCCTAAGACCCATGTAAGCCAGATGCAAAGGTGGCACATATATTTGGAGTTTGTTTGCAGTAGCTGGAGACCCTGACGTACCCATTTAATATCTTTCTCCCTCCCTCCCTCTTTATCTATCTCTCTCTCAAATAAATAAATAATGAAAATTTTTAAAAAATGATGAAGTTGGGCTGGAGGGATTGCTTAGTGGTTAAGGCGTTTGCCTGCAAAGCCAAAGGGTCCACATTTGATTCCCCAGGACCCACATTAGCCAGATGCACAAGGGGCTGCATGCATCTGGAATTCATTTGCAGTGGCTGGAGGCCCTGGTGCACCCATTCTCTCTCTCTCCTCCTCCTCTTTTTATGTCAAATAAATAAATAAATAATAAATAAATATTTAAAAAATGATGAAGTTGTGGAATCCCAGGGAAATGTATAAATCATGACACAAAAATACATGCTATAGGAGCCAGGTGTGGTGATGCATGCCTTTAATCCCAGCACCAAGGAGGCAGAGGTAGGAGGATCACTGAGTTCAAGGCCAGCCTGATACTACATAGTGAATTCCAGGTCAGCGTGGGCTAGAGTGAGACCCCACTTTGAAAAACCAACAAAACAAACAAACAAACAAAAAAAAACCCATGCTATAAACATATGAACAACTTCTGTTAGGAGAGCTGGGGGGGGGGGAACGCACTAACCCAAGTAACCTTGACAATTCCAATAGAGAAACATTCTACAGGATGCCTAACTCATAGTCCTCAATACTGTTTCCTTCAAAGCAAAGGTAACTAAATGCAACATGGCAGCCTGGGTGGGATGCTGGAGGAGAAAAAGGACATTAGGGCAAAGAGTCGGAAAACCTCACTCATCTCACCAATCCACATCAATACTGACTGATTACTTACAACACATGTGCCATGCTAATGGGAGACAGCAGTACTAGAGAAAATGGAATGTGGGGAGCGAGATGGGGCAGTAGCGGAGGGTTCTATTATCGCCTTAATTTTTCTGTAAATCTGCAAGTCCTCTAAAAACGTAAGGTTTATTGGGGGCTAGGGAGATGGCTACTTGGATGAAACCCTTGTTGCCCAAGCCAGAAGTAACGGAGTTTAATCTCCAGACCCTACATAAAAGGAAGTTTAAAAGGAAATGGAAGGTTACTGTAATCCCAACACGCATTGGCATGATGGGAAGTGAACGCAGGAGAATTCCTCAGGAAGCTCATTGTGAATGCAGCAAAGAGCAGCAGAGTGAGAATCTGCACAGAGAAGCCTGGCCTTACACATGGCACCAAGGTGAAGACTGACCCCCAAAGGGGTCTTTCACCTCCACATGTCCTCCGGCATCCATGTGCCCATATTCATACTCACACCTACATGAACATGCACACACATGAACGTGCATGCACACACAATTTAAAAAAATTTTTAAAATAAAATCCATTTCTAAGAAAAAAATGAGAAGAAAATTAACATAAAGAAACCTACTAAGGCTAAAACAACTGTAACATTTGGAGTTAATAGAATCCTTTGTTTAAGAAATGGTTTTCCTAATACTGAAAACTGGGTAGGAAAAATTAGCTGTCCAATATCCTATAAAGACTGTAAAACCCAAATCAAAACAAACAAAAACCTCACTATTGATTCAAAGGAAAACTACAGGAAATTTGCTGCAATTAGGTTGCAGGCTTGGAACAATAATTTCCTGTAATTGGATTTGTCAAGGTGCTCCTGGCGATGTTGGTTTACTTCAATTCAAGGCATCCTTATTGGGCACCTGCTTTCTAAATGGCCTGGGCTCCTGGGTTTGGCACTGGCTAGTCCATATAAAAGGTGAACAAGGTTTGGTTCCTGAACTAAAAAGGGGTGTCATCCATAAGAGCACAAGAGCATCACGAATGCACTCAAATACAAGACAAGACTTAAGGGGGGAAGAAGAACACGGGGAAGGCTGTTCCAAGGTGTGGTGGTTCCCCCATAAAGTCAGGCGTTCTGAATGCTAGGTTCCCAGCTGATGGAGATTTGGGAATTAACACCCCCAGGAAGCAGTGTTATTGCTGCAGCAGGCTCATGGGTATCGTAGCCAGGTTCTCCTTGCCAGTGTTTGGCACACTCTCCTGTTGCTATTGTCCACCTTATATTGGCCAGGAGGTGATGTCCACCCTCTGCTCCTGCCACTATTTCCCCTGCCATCATGGAGCTTCCCCTTGAGTCTGTAAGGCAAAACAAACCCTTTTATTCCTCTTGTTCGGGTGATTTCTGCCAGCAACGCGAACTTGACTGCATCACAAGGAAAGGCCCCTAGTGGAAAAGGTCAGGGCTGGTAAAGGGGCCACTTTGGCTGGGATATGTTAGGAGGAATCATAGGCCCCAGGGATGTAGTGCATGGGGAGAACTAGGAATAAGGCCTAATCAGTCATCCTTCTGCAACATTACTCGTCCCAGTGCCTAAACAAGGAAGGGCTTGGCGGGCAAATGACTTACGAGCAGCACTTCAGAAGCTGAGAAGGCAGGCAATGGGGCCGGAACTGTAGTGCTTCAGTAAGAACAGAAGGAACAAGCAGAAAACTACATGGTTTTCACTGTCCAAATTGTGAGGGTGTCTGAAGTCTATGAATAGTGCTAGCAGTAGATGGCTCTGATGATCGGTGGGGATTGTGGCTTTTTGTACTTTTCTGTATGAGGGGTATGCTGGGATTTGAGGAGGGTGCTAACACAAAGGGCACCTCTTCAGCTTGTGCGACAGGATGCAAATCAACTTGCATGTCTGACTTTCCCTTCTCCCTGTGCTATCAAGCTTTCATTTTTCCTGATTACAGAAGTAGCTCCTGTCTATCATATAATTGGGGGTATGTAGAAAATGCAAGTCTTTCAAAGTACATAATCCAGAAGTAATCATGGGTAATTTTGGCTTATTTTACTCTACTTATTTTTTTCTATTCCTGTGATATTAGGAAATAGTACAATTATTTAGTTACAGAGCACAAATTTATTTATGTGTACTCATAATTTTGTATCTTATGTAACAAATATGAAGCTGTATATAGTGAGAAAAAAAAAACCATCTTATTTTGAATAGTAGAATCCATAGCTGTTGTCTGAAAGACTGGACTCCATTTCTGAAGAGCTCTTTTGTGTATACTTTATAGGAGGAAACTGTGCTATAATATTTTTATTTTCTGCTCTAAAAATATATAGCACAAAACAGTGAGGTTTATCTTAACAAAAGAAAATAAAGGCAAGAATGTGTATAAAAAGCTCTGTAGCCTCAAAGTACTCTACTCATAAAGAAGTTACTGCTTTTTATAAAGGGATTTTTTTTTGAGGTAGGGTCTCACTCTAGCCACATAACTTATATACAATAATACGTTTTAAATATCTTTTAAAGAACGAGCATATCAATATATCTAAGACTAACTAAGTCTTCAAGAACCACATCAAGTCTTGCCTCCATCATAAGGACTCCATGATAACCTGAGTTTATCATTTCTCACCTGAATCATGGTGATAGGTCCTCTGAAAGGCTTCAAAACATCTTACTGAAATAATCTCTCTCAAGATACCTTCATAGTTCTCAATGACCATATGATAAAGTACACAGTACTGTTGTGGTGTTCCTAGTCCAGAACCTGTCGTCCACTGCCACAGAGTTCCCACCAAACTCAACCTCCTATGCCTTTCCTTCAACTCTTTACACTGCCTGGAATTCTAATACTGCCCTGCATTCTTTTATATTTTACTGACAGTTATGTACATACACCCCTTTCCCTTCGATTAGGCCATGCATTCTTTGAAATCAGGTCTTGTAATTTCAATTCCATATGATTAAACTGAAGTCATACTTACTGGTGAGCCTCTCTATTTCAGAAACCAAAAGTGTTCTGCCAATAGAGCAATAGATATGGTACTATGCCTATTTTCAAGGACCCTACAGTCCCAAGAATAAAACACATAATAAACAATCCTGACTGAAGGCACTACATGCAAATTCAGGGATACACACAAGATAAACATGGCAGAGCAGAAGAGGGGACTGGCTATTCAGCAGGCTAGTCTGTGGGAAGTTCGCTTCTGAAGGGACAGGGGAGTACTAGATATCATCAGAAAGAAGCACCGTACAGTGAACTTGGAGAATCTTAGAAAGGTGGAAGTTACTGCAGCAGGGGAGATAACCCATATTTTTCTTCACAGGGAAGGCAGGGAATGCCATTCATAGCATTACAAATGTACTGAAAAGAGAGCTGGGCATGGTGGCACATACCTTTAATCCCAGCACTTGGGAGGCAGAGGTAGGAGGATTGCCATGAGTTCAAGGCCACCCTGAGACTACATAGTGAATTCCAGGTTGGCCTGGACTAGAGAGAGATTCTACCTTGAATAAAAACCAAAAAAAAAAAAAAAATGCTGAAAAGACTTTATTTAATATTTCTCCACAAATTAGTTTGGTTATTCTCCAAAATGTTCAAATTAGCATGCATTCTTCCAAGTTTAATTCTGTCTTTGTAAATGAGAATATAAGGCTTTGGAAGGCAGAACACAAGTATGTACTTCCCACATGTCTCAAAGTCTTCAGCACAATGTCTAACCAGAATGGGGATTTTAGCAATCTTTGAATTACATAGCTGACTGTCATCCTGCTAGTTGTGTGCTTAGTGGGAATTCCAAATATCTGCTTGAAGAATTGAACAGTGATAAGTCAAGACAAAAACCCAAATGGACCAGCATGTTTTGCAGAAATGTTATGGATCAGTGATTTTGCCTCTAGAATGATTTTATTTGCTATTAAATGAGCAACTTAATAATGATTTGTTTCAAAATGTCATATTTTATAATATTTATGGTTGTCAATAAGTGAGTAACTAACAATAAGATAATAAGTGTGGATTTGGCATAATAATAATTTGGTGTAATAACACTAATAGATTTGTTTCTCAGAATTGCTTCAAGGTAATGATGGTTAATCAGTGGATGGCATCACCTGCAGGCTGCCCACCCCTATATCTCTAGTCTCTGTTGAGTAGTATAATAATTAATGGTCTTATTTCATCTTCTCTATGTACAGTGAGATGGTCTGATGGAAATACTTATAGCTAAGCCACAAAATCATGCAAATGAATTGAATGAAGCTGGGAAAGTTAGTCCTTCATTATATCCAAGTTATGTTTGTCAGGGCAACACCACCATATGTTTATTTAGGATTTGGAGAAACACAGTAGAGTGGGAACATCCCCAGAAATTCCTGTCCAGTGAGTAAAATAAAAACTAAGCTTCTCATTCATGCTAAAATACAAATAAAATAAAAACAGCGGGCAGGAGAGATGTCCCAGTGGTCAGGACACTTGTGGCACATGAATTAGGATCTAAGTTCTACCCCTGGCATAAATAAAGCAGTTGGGCATGGTCTGGAGGGGAGTGGAGATGGGAGGTTAATTAAAGTGAAGGAGTGACAGAGGAGGACATCTGGCATCTTCCTGTGGCCTCCACAGTGTGCACATGGGTGTGTACATCTGCACACAAGCATGCATATAACACACACACATACACACATCAAAGAATAAAGGATAAAGAATGTAATTACTGCTTAAAAGAAGTACTGCTTAAACAAAGGCTAACACTAAGCGAGTAAGGAAGATATATGAACACTCCAAAACTAGACTATAAGCAGATTGACATGTGAAGTCACTAGTGACAGAGAAAAAGATCTATTAAAAGAGACACTGAGGAAGATGAAGGAACGTTTCCTAACAGGGAATATTTAAGTCAAACACTTGGAGCTTCTCTGCATGATCACTTGACCCCTGACTCTTGGGGGGTGCTGTGACATGCTGCCACGTGCATTCCTCCTGACTGGTGGCTTGGACAGTGATGGGATGTATGTGTTCTGTTCATCTTAGCCTCTCAACATCACTGTCCGTGATCACTTTCTTTTAATTCTAGGGCTAGAGGCATGCCAGTGGTCTTGCTGTCACTACAGTTTGTTCTAGAGATGAAAAGAACTGAGAATGAGTCATCAAGAGGCAGGTAGGCATGGGCAGAGAATGCATACACAGTCCTGAAAACAATATTCTAAATGATCATGTCTAGGGAGAGAAGTCATTACCGAACTGTGTTCTAATGAGAACCCCAAATCCCCAAAGCCAATTCACCTAGTCAGTGACCTACATCCAATTTACATTTAGCTAATATTTCTTGTCCTTTTGTTTTGTAAACCTAATCCATTCCTGGTGAACATTAAAGAAGTAGTCTGGATCCAGATATGGTGACATGCACCAGCATCCCAGATACTCCAGAGGCTGAATCCGGAACAGTGCTTGAGCCCAGGACTCAGGACTACCCTGAACAATCTAGAGAGACCCCCAACTCAAAAGAAGTCCTCTTACATCAGTCTGGGTATGTCGCTGACAGCCACAGTCCCATCATGGGTCTCGCTCTCTCCATCTTCCTCCTCTTCCTCACTACTTTCTGACTCCTCACTGGAGGAGGAATAATCAGTCACTTTCTTCAGTGGACGGTTTGTTTCTTCAATACGGAGTTCCCTTAATTCTTTGGCTAATGCTGTCAGATCCTACAAAAGAAAAGTTTGTCAGCACATAAATTGTAGATATGCCCAAAGCTACAGCTCCCAGCAAGTCATTGCTCTAGCTTAAGCAACAATAAAATAAAAAGCTCTATCAAGTACTGTGAGCAAACACAGTTACTGCATGGAACTAAGAAAACGATGCTTGTGGTGTGTAGAAGCTAGAAAAGAAAGATGAAATCAATTTAAACTTTGTCCAAAACCATGAGCTAGACTGAGACTGCTCAGTTCTGAATACATATGTGTATGCCCTGTTGTGTGCACACTCATATATATATAAACATTGTGTTCTCTCTTTATTTTGAGAGGGTGAAACTGGTCACCCTGAGAGTTAATGGGGAAAAATACATGGAATTAGAAATTGTTCCCCAGTATTCTAGAAATCCTGACAAGCCACGGTAATGGCTTTTCCCCTCTTATGATAGCTACTGTACCAAAATCTAGTGTTAGTCACAGAACAGAGCAATTCCCAAGGTTTACTTGGTGTGTCATCATTCCCCGGAGAGCAGAGGCACCATACCCAATGATGACTCACCTCGAACCCTAGTGCCACTGGAATTCATAGCCGCAGAACTGAGTTACTCAAGAGGAACAATAAGATAAATAAATAAATAAATAAATAAATAAATAAGCAAACAAATAGCTCTCTTCCAGGACGATAGGTGTTTCATTTTCTTAAATTTGAAATTCCAGTCACCTGGCAGAAACCCTGACAAACAAGGCTGAAATGAATGTGCAAACACCCAAAGGAAGAGATAAATTTCCAATTTTCCATGAGTATGATGAAACCTCTAGCCTTATGGATGTGATGATGTGGTATTTAATCACCAAGGCACAGTGCAGGCAGTGTGCTGAACATCTGAACTACCTCTGATTTGACATGCTTTCAGAGCAAGGCAGGGAGAAGCGGTTCTGCAAAAGCATGGCCTCTCTAATTTGCATGGGTTCAACTGCCCATGGCGCACAGCATGCAAATGAGGAAAAAGCAATTTGACATCAGTCTTACCATTTCTCCCTATTTAGTGACCCATGTGGGAATCAGAGCGTTCAGTGAGAGACAGGGGATTAGGGAGAAAGAAACTCATTGAAAAATACTAAACTCTGAATTTTTATGGCCATATTCTCTCTTTATTTCAGTTAGAAATGTACTCATCCAAGCTGCCTGATGTCAGACATCAATGATGTTAGATAATCTATCCCAATTGGCTACAAAGAAAAGGTGTGGTCAATGTGTACAGTTGAATGGTGACTATAATTTTATTTTGAGACAACAACGAACTGTTAGGTTTTCCTATTATTACCACCTACAAGGCACATATTATAGTTTTGGCTAAGACTAGGAACACAGTAGAGAACATTTCTGTTGCATCACTTGGACATTAGGACATTCAAGACATTAGGTAAAGGAGCCATCTATTTTTAATGTTATGAATATAAAAAGGAAAACAATAATGACTATTAAATTTGTCCTGAAGTCGTTTGAATTTAAGTCCTTGTGGAAGGGAAGCGTCTGGAAATTTTAATTGTACATTGCAGTCACATACACACTTGCAGGAGCTTGTGCATGCACACACACTTGCTCAGACACATGAACCCAGTCACAGTGGATGTATTCATCCCAGCTGGGACAGTGAACATAGAACTGTGTTAAACAGGAAAGCTTCCATATACATAGAATTTTAGGCTATTTCAATTTCACTTCCCTCCTCACTGCGGGTTCATTGTCAATGGGCCCAAACCAGGAAATCCTACTATCCAGATTTCAGCATTCTACTTATTTTCTCTTGATCACTGCTAATAGTCATCTTTATCAAATGAAAAGAGTATGAAAAGCATGCTTGAAAACAATGGGGACAAACTGTTTACCTTTCCATTAAGGCTATGAAAGGAAAAGGGTATTATAATCTTTCAAACCACTAAAATACTAACAAATTAGATAAATTTATTTTATATTTTGGTTTTCATATATTAAGACCATGCTAAGAGTCATCCAAGAATATAATCAATATTTAAGATTTCGCTTACCATTAAAAATACATTTTATTATAATTTAAAGAGAGAATATGGTTTAAAAAGAATTTATTTCTATTATCAATAATTCTGAGTGAAATGTAATACTATCAATATGGCTTATTTAAATCAATGACACATTTTCCCCCAGGGGATGGATTTCCTCATCTCTGACATTTCAAAACAAGTCAAGAGAGATATTAAAAAGATTAAAATTATTTATAAACACTTAGTGGATAACCCAATGATTTAAAGAAAGTTTGACTTGCTAAATGACCCATATTTTCATAAATGGCATATTTACAGACACATTAAAGTTCTGGCTTGGTTTATAATTTTGATTTTAATCAGAAATTTTTATGTCAGTCTTGTAAGGAAACTCTTTCCTGAGACATTGGGAATAATTGCAAATTCCATTGAAGCTTGACTGGTAACATATTGGAGGGTGAGGCTTATATGAAAGGCAGAATTAACAAGTAACTCAACAATAATACTCTCAGTCCATTGCAAATAGCCTATGTGGTTAGCTCAAGCTTCACCCTCCATCTATCCACTACAGGACACATACCACAGCAAAGTTACAGAAAATAGATGTGATGTAAAACTGACACCACTGGGTCCAGATCCATTTCCCCACATCTCATTCTCTGACAATTCCAATTTTCTCCATATAATGAGTCTTTATGTTAATTTACTGCTGGGCTGTCTCAAGCCTGAAGGTAAAAAGTATTAAAAGAGGGAAATAAAATTGCTATTTAGTGTGAAAATATTTGAGAAAGTATTAACTGAAAAAGAACTATGGCAAGATGCTGAGATTTTTTTTCAACTACTGTGTAAACGTGAAGAGAGTTAAGAGGCTCATATCCAAAGACATCTTTGATGTAAGACATTTTAGATTCACCTTGATATAATTTTTCATTCTTAAGAGCTTATTTAATCTGATAGTTATGCCCATTTGCCTCACAAAGTGCTCTTTTAGGCCTCCTTTTTGAAATAATTTGGTTTATTCAAATTTTAGTTCCTCAGCCATTATATTGCTGAGGAATCTTAAGATGGTCTTTTATGTGTTAATTATTTTTTCCTTTTTAGTGAATCTAAAGATATGACATGGCACAAATCTAACTTCAATGCTCTCATCTGAAGGAAAAGGAATTTGGACACTAATTATTGCTCAAGTTCTAGCATTTCTGTAGTGGTACTCTAGAATTTTTCAGATTCCTACGTCGAATGGATAAATAATGGTATAGTCAATGTCTGCTTCTGCATATAATCTTTGGGCCACATGTTTAATTATGACAAAGTAAAAAGAATTGATTTTCAAACACTTTATTTGATAACCACAAAATTTCATATTCCATTAGAAAGGAATGCCATTATTAAAGGACACTCTTCGAGATTTTTTTTTTTTTAATGAAAAACAAAACTAGTAAGCCAGCACTAACAAACAAGTTCTTAAAAATAATTTTAGGACTTTTTTCTACTCTGGGTTATCCCAACAGCAGAATGGCTGCAGAGGGAAACCCTACTAAAACATAGGGATCAAAAAAGGAGAGGGCTTAGCTAAAGATCTTCCATCTGTGGTACTAGTGATATCTGGGGCCAGGTAATTGTTGACTGTGAGGAGTTCTCCCTTGTGCTGGAGAGAGTTCAGCCACGCCCCTTAGCTGTAGCTATAAACTGAAAGTAGCACTGTCTTCCTCCTTCAAGTGTGACAACCGCAGCCAGCCCCGGTGCAACTGTCTAAGTGAGGGGGGAGTAAACATCATGACTGAGAGCCAGTGCATGAGGTAGGACCACCTCCCTGTACTCTCTGTGGTCCAGCTCAAGGACACAAAGGTAGAGCTGTCTGATCACCTGGAGGTTATTTATTTATTTTTTCTTGACACACAGCCATGAAGATCTTGGCATGCATCCCACATCCCCTCAATGATTTATACCTCTGATGCTTCCCCCCCGTCTATCTACTGTGGTGACATACACCCAAAATAAAGCTCCTGTTAAAAGTATCCAGGTTAGCCAGATGAAACCCTCTGGAACCCATTCTTTCATGATAGCCACCTCCATGCCAGTTTCTGGGTTCATGCAATTCCTCTTAAGTTGTACACACACACACACACACACACACACACACACACACACCATTGTACTGGCTCCCCCAGTGTCAGAAAATCACTTTCTTCCTTCTGTTCTGGCAGCGAATTGATAAAAGTTGTGATAATCATCCTTCTCACTATGATGAAGGAAAAAGACAAGCAAGGAAGGCCATGACTCAGAGTAACTATAAACATTCCCTGCTCCCTTTCCATAAATGCCATCCACATGCTGCGGGCACGCAGAGTCTCATTCCTTTATTATCAGCGATTGGTTACTAGGATAGCGACTTCCAATACCACTCTGAATGGTGACTGTGGCCATAAATCTGAAAAAGAGAAATCAGCTGCACGGGAGACATGCTTCCTTTTCTTAGAAAATTAGTTCTGTGCCTGTGACTTAAGCCTCAACAACCTTGACTTTCCACAGCACTTTACAATTTATGAAATGACGTTGTACCCATGACTTGAGGGATCCTAAACAATCTTGTGAGTAGAGATGGCAGACATCATTATTCCCACTTTACAGGCAAGAAAAATGGCCCAGAGAATTCATGAGACTCATACTAGCTGACTCTTTAATGGGGGAGCCAAGATTTAAATGTAGCTTGCTGTTTCCTGAAGCCAGTGCTTTTTCCACATAGTTACTTACACACACACACACACACACACACACACACACACACACACACACACAGAGGAATACAGTATTCAGTAGAGCTCAGCCTCAAAGCTGTAATGGCCTTCGAATTCCATGCACCTAAGGCTCTTTGCAAGGCCTGGCTCTTAGGAACAATTCCACGCTGCTGCATTCATGCAGGTCTGACGAACAGCAGTAAGGCAGTCATCCTTCTTAGCAAGCTACCTACAGTTGACAAAGCCACATGTCTTTCTAATGGAAAAATGTCTCTACAGATATGGAAATCAAGTCACTTAACTTGCCGGCATTCACTAACTAAAGTTGCTGCTGCTGCTGCTGCTGGTGGTGGTGGTGGTGGTAATGTCCCAGGAAATTAACTTAACAATGCCCAGTAGCTCTTTGTTCACAGATGACACACTATACATTTGTAACGTGCCTGAGTGATGTCTCTTTTGTTTGTTAGTAAGACCTCTGAGGTGTCTCCTAGCAAGGCTGGCAAGTACCAGTTTGCAACTGGAAGGTACTGGAAGAGGAACTATGTGATAACAAAGCAGTCATACTTGCTCTCAGCCTGATTAGGACAGTGGAGTGCAGCATGTTTTGCTCAGTGCGAAGGGCTCTGGAGCCTTCTGTGGGTAATTGAGAGGGTCTCAGTCTGGCCTCCATTAAAGGGATTTTCTTCCTAGGAGAATAGTGCACGCAAGTGTGTTTTAAACCCTTGATCCCACCAGTCTCCTTTCTGAATGTCCACTTCAAGAAATCAGGTTAATATTTCCATATTGTGAAAGCATGACCAAAAAAAGGCAATACTAACCTCATCTATAGCTTTCTTATAGCTCTGCGATAAAAGGGACCCCGTCCAGAAGAATCCACAGAAGGAGGGAGAGCCAGGAGGAAACAGGCAGGTTAGATACGAAATTGGAATTGTTAGTACAAAATTGGTAAGGACAAAAAGGCAACAAGAAGCAGAACACTGAATATGCAAATTCCTTTCATTATTACTTAATATATACCTCATTACTGTAGGGGCAATCAAACAGCAAGTGGAAGAGGCTTTACATTCATTTAACAGGAGATTCTTACAAAATTGAAATAAAAGAAGAGGATAGTAGTGACTCATCCAAAATTGCTTCCCTACTTTCAACTTTCAGGCAGCATGCACTTAGCTCTTTCTGTACAGCCAGTGCAGTCCACTGTGTTACAGTGTGGGAGCTATGCAAGCTGAATTTCAAGCTGTCGGGCGCCGAGTCACACCATGCCTATTAAGTTTTGCTTCATAAAAGATGATTCCTACAGGCATGAAAAGCAGCACACAGCTAATGATACTTCATATGAAAAATAATGTGGAGGAAATGAAGACTAGCTAAGAGAGACGCAGAGGAAAAGCTCAGGTGTCCTTAGCTGCTAGTTTTAACATCTTTTTGTCACAGCTGCTGGTCAAAAATTGTGGCATAGGCTGGGTGTGGTGGTGCACACCATTAATTGCAGCACTCGGGAGGCAGAGGTTGGAGGATCTCCATGAGTTCCAAGACTACCCTGAGACTACATAGTGAACTCCAGGTCAGCCTGGAGACCCTACCTTGAAAAAACAAAAAGACAAAATGAATTTTTAAAACTTAAAAAAAAAACATTGTGGCTTAGTATGAGCAACAAAATATTGGGAGGCAGAGGAAGCAACCCCAAAATCCATTCAGTTCTTTCCAAACCAGGTATAGCTTCGTTTTGGATGCTTCTAGCATCCATTCATATTCATCCCAACAATGTTTACTCATAATTATGAGCATGTATCTCTAACTACTTGATCATATAGGTTCTCTGGTAAATGAAAATTCAAAATTCTTAGAAAGACAAGCACTCACAGCTGGTCGACTAGGCCGGGTAATGTCCCTGGATTCTTCGGGTTTCACCTTGGAAGGCTCGTGGGGGAGCACGGGTGATCCTTCTGACTTACTGTTGGCTAGAGGGAAAACCAGGGTCAAGAAAGACATGCTGTGACCATTAAAGTGACGATTCTCATTCCGAGTCCTCCCCCCTGAAGACGCTCCCCTGTAGATCAATATGCGTGCCGCCCACTTAGACAAATTTACAAACACTTCCATGGAAAAATGATAAATGCTCGGGATACAAAATCAGGCAGACACTTGAGGCCTGAATCCTAGAAGTCACTAGTAATAGTGAGAAACTGTGGCAAGCAGGGCTGTCGCCATCATTTACTGGGTCCTCACTGTGTATCAGGCATAGTGTTAAATGTTCTCTCTGTCAGTCATCTCAATGAATCCGTAGCCCACCCCAAAGGTGTGGCAATATTTTCCTAAATTAAAGTTTAATGCAGTTTTAGAAAGAAAAGAAAATTGGCCTTAGGTGGAGATGTAGTTATAGATCAAGCTGGAATTCTTTCTGATTTCTGGAAGTCATCTTTTCAATCACTATCCTAAACGAGCTCTTAAGTTATGGCTGTAGACTTGGCTTCTCTTGTTTCCCCTTGTATACTTGTATAAGTTTACCAGTACAACTTATTTGATATAAGTTTATGAAAAAGAAAGAAAGAAAGAAAGAAAGAAAGAGAAGAAAGAAAGAAAGAGAGAGAGAAAAGTTTTATTTGACGGAATGGGATTTAGATGGGGTGGGAAGTATACTGAGCCTTTTAAGAAAGGGCAGGAAGATGTTGGTGAGAAAGGGTAGGTCCTATAATGGGGTACAGAGCAAGGATGAGGAGGCTCCCTGTGGACACAGTTAGAGAGCTTCTGTGTGGTTTATGAACTCAGGAGGAGACAAGATACAGTCTAGGAGAACCAGAGTTTTCTGTTTTGTTTTAAAGTAGTCTTTCCAGGCTGGGGAGATGGCTCAGCAACTGAACGTGCTTGCTTGCAAAGCCTGTTGATCAGAATTCAATTCCCCAGTACCCACGTAAAGCCAGATGCACACAGTGGCACATGCATTTGGAATTCATTTGCAGTGGCAAAAGGCCATATTCATTTCTCCCACTCTGTAAAATATATTAATAAAATATAAAAAAAATAAAGCGGTCTTTCCTGGCAGGGATATATCAAGGACATAGGAACTTTTCTAACCCAGAAGCAGGCAGCTGAAAGGAAGAATAGTAGAACTCAGCCTGAACCAGATCACAGAGTTAAAACAATGTATATAATACCGATTTTCTTTAATTCTTGCTCTAAGTAAGGATATAAAGTTGCTGATACTCAGAAAACAGGTCCCTAACTGAGGAAAATCTATGCTTGGGTCAAGGCTATAAACACAGAGCTCTGGAATGTCTCACTAACATGAGCACTACATAGGGACAGCCATGGGCCAGCCCATGTCCCAACTCAAAGACATGGACACCACATCAAATGTTAAGCTTTCCAAAACACATATATAATTATTTTACTTATTTGAAACCTAAAAGGGATATCTGCAGGTGAAGCAGGGTCTATTGCAGGGGCTAGAAAAGAATAAAGAAGTGGCAGTTTTCTTTAGATACAGTGATTAATAAGTATATTAATATGTATCAAATTGTACTTGAAAGTACTAGTCTTTATCACTCAGAAGCAAAATTATGTTCTTAAAGAACATGACTCAGCAAGAATGAATTTTGATTAGTTTGAACAATATATCACTCTGTGTAATTACCTGGACAATATGAATGTTTTCACGGGTTTTCTCATTAATGAAAACGAAGCAAAGATGGATGATTTGAATTAAATGCTTGGAGAGGCAGGCTCATTTTTACTTATCGAATAGAAGCAACCAGAGGAGTTGCATGTGTGTGTGTGTGTGTGTGTGTGTGTGTGTGTGACATGCTGTGTGTATGCATATTCTCATGCGTATGGGCACATATGGAGGTATGGGGTTGAAGTTAAGTATCTTCCTTGATCACTTGCAACCGTTCTTCTCGAGGCAGGTCTCTTGCTGGAATCCAGAGCTTGCAGATTCACTGCATCTATCTGGCTCTGTTTCTACTTCCTGAGAACTAGGATTACAGACAGGCCACCACACTCACTGGCATTATGTGGGTGCTGGGAATCTGAACTCAGGTCCTCACACTTGTGAGGCACTAAGCTATCTTTCTAGCCCTCAAAGATATATTTTAAAGTGAATATTTTATATCCTCCTTCGTGTATATTTGTTCTATATTAGTCTTTATCAAATTTTCTTTTGAGAAATACCTAGGATTATGAAGTGCATTCAGAATCCTGAAAAGGTTGACTAGCACCATGGGAACAAGACAGGGTGACACATGAAATTCTGAAAATAAGGAATGGATATTTTCAAATGACATGACTACTTGGAGCTCTCCCTGGAACATACCAGTGCCTTAAATTAGGGAAGAATTTTGCCCAAGTCTCATGTCTTACATACACAATTAGGGATGGTGGCCCAGTTCCTTGAGGATATGAAAACGGAGAGGAGCTGAGAGCTTTTAGGCATCACACAATCAAATGCATACCAAGCAGAGTCAGGAAATCACCCTCCTTCCCCGTCCATGGCTTTCCTTCCCTTCCCAGACAGTGTCACTAGGGGAAAGTGAGAATACTTTACCACGAACTCGGGTTCTTTCACTGGATCCTGCTTGCGACCCTGGCTGGGAGCCACCCTGGGAGCTGGGCTGGGAGCTGGGAGTGCTGGAGCTGGAGGAACTGCCACTGCTGGTCCTCTGCAAGGGGCTCTCCAAGACGGGCTCAGTTCTTCGGAGATCAGGGTTGCTGCATGGATGGTAGAGTACATTGGTTGTGCACTAAAGTTCAAATTATGTAAGGAACTCAAACAACTCAATAGCAGGAAAATAAATAACTAAACTGTAAGAATGAACAAAGGATGCCGGGCGTGGTGGCACATGTCTTTAATCCCAGCACTCAGGAGGCAGAGGTAGGAGAATAGATGTTAGAGTGAGACCCTACCTTGAAAAAACAAAATAATAATAATAATAATAATAATAATAATAATAAGCTAAGGACCTCAATAGACATACACCTAGCTAAGGGGTATATGTAAACATGCTCAACATTGCTGACCATCAGAAACATTGCAAATTAAAACCACAATTAGTTATCACCTTACACCTGTAAGAATGGCTATTATCAAAAAAAGAAGGAAAGATTACAAGTGGTGGTAAGGATGTGGAAAAAAGGAAACCCCTGTATTCCTCTGGTTGGGAATATAAATTAGTATAGACATTACAGAAAACACTCTGGAGATTCTTCAGTGAATTAAAAACAGAACTACTGGGCTGCAGAAATGGCTTAGTGGTTAAGGCACTTGCCTGCAAAGCCAATGGACCCAGGTTTGAATCCCCAGGACCCATGTAAACCAGATGCATAAGGGGGCTCGTGCATCTGGAGTTTGTTTGCATTGGCTGGAGGCCCTGGTGTGCCCATTCTCTCCTATTTCTCTCTCTCTCAAATAAATAAATAATAATAAAAACCAAAACTACCATGTGATCCAGCAATCCCAATTCCTGGTACATATCCAAAGGAAATGAAATCAGTGTTATATGTATGTATGTATGTATGTATGTGTGTGTGTGTATCCATGTGTATATTCATATACATATATGTATTTATATATTCACTATTGTTTTATTTGTAATAGCCAACATATAAAATCAACTTGTGTCTCCTGATGCATGAGTGACTAAAACATTTATAGTAACATTTACAGTCTATAAATATATGCATCAACTACACACAAAAACAATTATTACATTATCTCACTAATATGTGGACAAATGTGACTCAGAGAAGTGGAGTCAAATGTTGGTCAACAGGGGCTGTAGGGGTTGGTGGGAGAAAATGGTGAAATGCTAATCAAAGAGGACAGATTTAGCTAGGATGAACAAGCTTTGGAGATAGACACCATGGTGATTATATTTAATAATAATGTGTGATTGAAGTAAATCTTTTAAAAATATTTTATTTATTTATTTGAGAGAGAGAAGGAATAGATGTATCAGGGCCTCTAGCCACTGCAAACGAACTCCAGATGCATGCACCACCTTGTGCATCTGGCTTATGTGGGTACTGGGGAATCAAACCTGGACTCTTAGGCTTTGCAGGCAAGTGCCCTAACTGCTAAGACATTTCTCTAGCCCCCTAGATCTTTTTTTTTTTTTTGAGACAGGATCTCATTATATAATCCAGTCTGTAACTCATAGTCCTCTTGCCTCTGCATCTGGAAAATTAGAATTATTGCACTACCAAGCCCAACTTTGAGATAGATCTTAAATCTCATCACATAAAACTAATAACTATGTGAAGAGTACCTGTGTGAAATATATTATGCTGCCCACCTCACAATTTATACATATATAAAATATCACATGATATGCCAAAAATATATATAATTTTTATTTATTGTACATTAATAAAGCTGGGTATGAATTGAAGTTTGTACAATAGCATACTCGAGTCCCTACTCTAGTGTAAAGGGGTAAACAGAACACTTATGACACACTGTGCTGAAGATGGAAGCTATGCCTTCATGGTAGAGCTGCTGGCCAGGTACTAGAAGAGCATTTTTAACTCAATTATTTGGTCAGCACAATGGAAACACTAGCTCTGATATGACAAGTAAAATCTTAAAATTTTTTTACAGTTTTAAATTTTATTTTAGAGAGAGAGAGAGAAAGAAGGAGAGAATTGGCATTCCAGGGCCTCAGTCACTACAACCGAACTCCAGACACTTGTGCCACCCATTGGGCATGTGCAACCTTGTGCTTGCCTCACCTTTGTGTGTCTTGTTTACATGGGATCTGGAGAGTCAAACATGGGTCCTTAGGCTTTGCAGGCAAGTGCCTTAACTGCTAAGTCATGTCTCCAGCCTAGGCAATCTTTTTTTAAAAATATTTTATTTATTTTATTTGCATGCAGAGTGAGAGGAGAGAGAGAGAGAGAGAGAGAGAGAGAGAAAGAGAGAGGGAGAGAACAGACATGCCAGGGCCTCTAGTCACTGCAAATGAACTCCCGATGCATGCACCACTTTGTGCATCTGGCTTACATAGGTACTGGGGAATCAAACTTAGGATTTCCAGGCAAATGCCTTAATTGCTGAGCTATTGCTCCAGCCCACAAATCTTAAAAGGTTTTTCTTGGGATGGGGAGATGGCTTAATGTGTAAAGCACTTTCTGGTCAAGTAGATCTGAGCTTAGATCCACAATACTCATGTAAAGCTGGACATGGTAGTGAGTTGCTATGACCCCGGTGCTCCTATGATGTGATGGGAGGTAGAGACAGAAGAACTCTCAAGAGCTTTTAGGCCAGCTAGCCTGGCATGTGCAACATATGCAAGGGCAAGCAATAAGAGACCCTGTCTCAAACAAGGTGGAATGTGAGGTCAACACCCAAGGTCGTCTCCTGACTTTCACATGCATGCAATGGCTCATGCACACCCTCACTTGTATGTATACGTACATGTAACACACATACATAGATTAAAAATAATAAACGAGGCTCCCCTTTAAATGCTTCTTCCAATGTTCATCATGAAGAACTTCAAATATATGAAAAGTTAAAAATAAGGAAGGAATATGTATAATCCCCAAGCCAGGAGACAGTTAACTATATTTTACAATTTGACGAATTATCTTCCAGTCTTTTTCTTTTTCATAAGCAGAAACATATCATATATTCAGTTTTGCTTCCTATTTTTCTCCTTTAATATCATATTGTGAGCATTTTCTTATGTCTATGAAAATAGCAATGGCTGCATAATAAGACATCATAGAGATGAATTAGTTTGATCATTTCTCTATTAAGGGGCTTCCAATACATTGCTGTGGAAAACAAGACAGAGATAACCATCTATCTGTTCTGCAACACTCATTTATGCCTCTATTTCCTGCACTGCAAATTCACGGGAGAAAGGGCATGAACTGGGGTGTAGGTATATGCATATACGTATCAACAATGTTCACTGTAGTCTGTTAGTCTCCATCTTTGAATGCTGGTTTGATTTTATGCTCCACTGCTTTTAATGTGGTTTTAAGAATATTACTAATGGGTTGGAGAGATGGTTTAGTGGTTAAGTCACTTGCCTGCAAAAGCCTAAGGACCCAGGATTGATTCCCCAGTAGCCATGTAAGCCAGATATGCTAGGTGGCACATGCGTCTGGAATTCATTTGCAGTGGCTGGAGGCCCTGGTGTGCCCATTTTTTTCTCTCTCCCTCTCTTTCTCTCTCCCTCTCTCTTTGCCTCTTGTATCTTTCTCTCAAATAAATAAATAAATAAAATAAAAATATTTAAAAAATACTAATGATGCAGAATAAGGTTTTGTTCATGTTTATTTGCCATTTATAAGTTCTCTTCTGTGAACTACTGACCAAATCCTTTGTTCATATAGCTTTGTAATTTTGATTTCTTAGAACAGTTTTCATACAGAAGCCTCTTATGTTCTTAAGCTACTATCAAAGAGAGGCTTTAAAATAATTACTATTAAATGCTAACTCAAGAGCAAATTGGTTATGGCCCTCAATTTTTAGAAGCTGTTGGTGTCTTATGTGCCTTCATCTTGACTACCCTCAGAATAGAAGCATTTATTCAGTCAGCATTCTCATACTAGGAACTGGGTCAGGCCATTGAGATCTGGCAGTGGTAAGACATAGCCCGTGCACTCTATTGGCTTAGACAGATGCAGCTTATTTCATTCATGCCTTGCCTGAGGAAGCACAGAGTGATGGGGAAGCCTAAAGCAGGGCCACCACTGGAGAAGAGCGAAGCTGCATGAGAAGAGATATCTAGCAGTAGTGGTGCTAGGTGGTTGCTGAGGGTTTTAGGATTTTGTTAAAAAAATGATAATCTGATCCAACTCTCCAGGCTTTGTGTCTATTTAAAAGCATATTCTTGGCAGGGCTCTTTTAGACTTAGTTACAGGGAGTGTAGTCAGCACAACAGTGAGATAACAAAGAGGTATTCTTGTGAGAAGGAGATGTGTTCAGAATAGTAAAGTTCTGATTCTGTCCTATTACAGGTACATACTTGAGCACTGAGGGTTCTGACTCAAAATTCATTCAGGGGTGTTCTGCATTCTATTACTGATTCAAACATACCATTTTCCAAGTTGGTAAATTTTCTTTTAGCTTAAAACACATTGATCTCTTCTGATTTGTACAATCTTGAGTAGGGAGACCCGAGACAGAAGATCAAATCTACTGCCACCCCCCGTTGCTGAGAGGGAAGGTGTGACCCAGTACCAGCACCCTCTGTTTCCTTGCAGGCTCATGTCTTTGTGAATGAAGTTACTACCATGCTGTGGTTCTAATGCAGTGAGGTATTGTTTAAAACACCATGATAACATCCACAATGAGCCGTTGATCAGAGAGACCTACAAGGTTTACCAAAAGAAGAGAGACTTCTGTCAGAACATTTGATGACCAACCAAAGGTTAATGGTAAGACCCTACTGCTGAAGACACCATGTGCTCTTGGTATGGAACATGGAGAGACCTGGTTGGAACCTGGAAGAGAGTCAGTCACCAGACAGTTAGCTTGTCTAGTGCCAGAAGGTACTACATGAGCTACTGGGGGAAAATGGCCAACACTTGTCCAATCAACTCATTACTCAGCAGCAAAAACCACATGTGATGCTCACCCAAGTGCAATAGTGGCACACAGCCATGGTGGGTAACCAACTGCTCTTGAATTGGCTAATGAAGCCACTCAGTGGAATGGAACCCATAGCCGGAACTGGGAAACAAGTCAGAATCATATCCAAAAAATGAGTTTGCTCTCCAATATCAAGCTCCCACTAATCTTGGGCTACAAGAGGGCTTACACTTATTAAATTCTCTCTAAACTAAGAATGATTATCCTACTTATCTGGAGCTGACTTTACTCTCCATTGGAGAATTTACTTCTCTTTTTCAGATGAATGCAGGACCTGAGGAGAGAATTGGCCCATCGCACCTCACCAGGGCCCCAGCTGAAACCGTAGAGGAATTAGGGAAATGAGCAAGAGTGCTGCTTTCTTGGTGAACCTGGTACCAGCACAAAGGTGAAGGAGAGAGACACAGAGAACATTCACCTCCTACCAAACCAGAGATCCAAAGACACAGAGACTCCCAAGACCTCATCACTGAAGTAGATCTCAAACAAACACAACATGGCTCAGGAAAATTCACGAAAGAGGGGGAAGAAAGATTGTTAGAGCCATAAGTTGGGACATTATACTCAGAGACATTACCTCTTCCCCTTAACTGATCACTACCCCCACAATGCACAATCCACAATCCCCATGGGGATAACTGGCAACCCCAATGAGGAGGGTCCCTTTGGAGGGGGGAAGGCAGGGAGGAGGCTAAGGATGGTAGCAACATGTGCTATTTACACACTGACTATGTACATATCTAATTAAGAAAAAAATCTAAATAAATAAATGTTTAAAATTCAAAAAAAAAATGCCATGCTATGCTTTCATTTTGCTCTGGCCAGCTCAAGGTTAAGAAGTATGTGTCAGATATTCTGCACTATGTTTAGTGTTACATGGTTCATATATAGATTTATAGGTTTGAAACACCATTGTCCTCAAGCTTGACACTTATAGTTTACCAATAACATGGCCATAAAATATTCATCTTTATTAGCAAAATTAAACCATATAATCTATTTACAATTAATTTGTTAAGATAGCATACAAAGAAATGGATTTCATTACGGCATTTTCACATATACTTTTTTGTTTGTTTGTTTTGAGGTAAGGTCCCACTCTAGCCCAGGCTGACCTGGAATTCACTATGTTGTGTCAGGCTGGCCTCAAATTCACAGTGATCCTCCTACCTCTGCCTCCCAAGTGCTGGGATGAAAGACACCCACCACCACACCCAGCTCACATGTACTTTTAAACCACATAATCTTGTTTTGTGATATCTGCCCAAACTGTAGTTGAGTAGAGCTGGCCAGAAACCCTGGGTAACTTCAGTAGGAAACATGTGCAAATATGACTATATCCTCCTAACTTATTAATTTGATCATATAAATCTAGACCTTATATTGATATTTGCCCTTATAGATGGTTACTAAATCAATGTATCAGTAAAATCAACTGCAAGGTGACTATTGGTAAACTTCAGGAGAATCAAAAGTTGGGTTGAAATAAATTTGGATAAAAAATGCAAATACCCTTAGATGAGAAAACACTTGGAATTATCAATGCTAATTTATTTAATATCTTACATGGCAATTTTTTTCATAAAGAAATAACTGCCTCTCTATAATTCTTAAATAATGAATTCTTCCATACTGTTTTATTAAATAGTAGTAGTCAGGGAATTAGTATGTATAATTAATAAATTCTAAAAATATTTGGGTTTTTCTGCTAACTAAATATAGATTAATAGTGAAGGGCCTAGTAAGAATTCTTGATGTTTTTCCTATCCTGGAGAATGGTACTGTCATGTTGTTTGTATTAAAAAGTTTATTGAGAGAAAGTCAGTGGTAGATACTTTGAAATGTTTTCCCTGGAGGATGTGGTGTGGTGACAATATCTAGCTACTTGCTCTAATGTAGCTTTCCTTTGATTTGTCCATGAAAAAACTGTTTTGTGAGGCTCGCAGGATCAGGATGAGGGATGTAGGAGCACAAGCCACAGGGCACACAGTGAAGTCTCAACAGAATTGTGATAATGAGATGTACACAGTAGAGACAACACTGACCAGTACATGACTCTGAACAACGTGGGAAAATGATACTGTAAATATCGTCGGAGTTTGGGGAACAATTCCTGCAACTAGAAGTGCCATGCGTGGTGTTAGGAAGAAGAAGGTGGGCTGGGGAGATGGCTCAACTTTTAAAGGAACTTGATTGCAAAGCCTGCCAGGCTGGGCTGGGGAGATGGATCAACACTTAAGAGTGCTTGCTTGTAAAACCTGCCAAATTGGGTTGGCCCACATTCAATTCCCCAGTACCCATGTAAACCCAGATGCACCAAGTGGTGCATGTGTCTGGAGTTCCTATGAAATGACAAGAGGTCCTGGTGCACCCATTTTCATTTTCTTACTCTTTCTCTATCATCACAAATAAATAAATAAAAATGATTTATTTATTTTTTAAAAAAGGGACTTGGATCAGTGGTAACAAGGGCTGGAGAGTTGGATCAGAAGTTAAGTGTGCTTCCTACAAAAGCATGATGGCCTGAGGGGACCTGAAACTGCCTCAGTTCGAATCTTCAAAATCCACATAAACACTCAGGCATGGTCACACATGCCTCTAACCCCAGCCCAGCAAACAGAAGCCAAGACCAGGGAATCGCCTGGGCTTGTTACCAACGAGCAAGCTCCACTATCAGTAAGACCCCAGGTCAAAATAAGAATGGGCAGAGCTTTGATTAGTGTGCTGGGCCTTGGATCAGTGGTAAGAAGTCTTGACCTGGTTTGAGCAATGATGACAAAGGCTTCGGTTTTCCTGGCACTTGTGGACGTTGAGAAAAATCGTAGTAGGTCAGGGTACCGAGCCTGTGTCTGGAAAGGGTTAGAGAATGGGGTGATCAGAAGAAAAGGTTAGGTCATTCACCACCAGCTCTTATAGCTTGCTGGTGGCTGGGAGAGAGGCAGGCCAACCAAGAGGGAGGCTGTGGGCCTATTGCGGGATGAGGCTTTGGACGTCTACAGGGCTAGCTGGGATGCACATGTGTCTGCCGGGCTTGGAACCTCTTCTTGTGTGAAGTTAATTAGCTCCCATGCGTATTAAATTCCTGACCTCGGCCTCATTAGCACACATCCTCCCCACTCCAGCTAGCCAGCATCAATGCTGATCTTATTAGGCTGCTATTTTTGCCACTGAAGACTGAAAGAAGTGTTTAGTTTCTATGTAACCACACAGAGGATGAGAGGAACTTGACAATACCTTTTCTACCTTGATGTTTTTAAAAACCATGAATAATCTGACAAAATGTCACACCTCATACTTTTCTCTTATTCTGTTTGTATGGTCTGGCCGCAGGGACTGTGGGTCTGAGATCAATGCTCACACGGAAGTTTGGTTTCAGAATTCCATTAAGTAATAGGTGTCTCTTGGTCATAAATTAACCAAGACCACTCAGATCCAAACATATAAGAACTTGAAAATACCAAAAATATATTTCTTTAATTACTAACTCTTAATTCACACATTTTTCTATCCAGTAGATAGTGCTGTTTGGGCTACAAAACAAACTGAAGTAAAAATGTGATGATTATTCCATCCACTGGACTCATATAAAAAGTCAAAACAGAGAATAAGGATTACAAAGTGGGCCAAATCTTTAATTAACTGGATGACTGCCAAAATTCATTAGACTTTGTTCTGTGATGACACAGCCAATGAGAACAAATAAGCCATAAGAAAGAAGATAGGTTTGGGATGAGGCAGGGAATTATATTTTGAAATTAAGCATACAGTCATTGAGTTTTGATTATTTTTTTCTGGTTTAATTTAAATCTTTTCTGAATTTTCTGAATGTACTTTTTTGATCAAATGTTAATTTGCTTTAAAAGAACACATGAATCAAAGCTCTGCCCATTCTTATTCTGAGCTGGAGTCTTACTGATACCAGAGCTTGCTGCTTGGTGACAAGCCCAGGCGATTCCCTGGTCTTGGCTTCTGTGTGCTGGGCTGGGGTTAGAGGCATGTGTGACCATGCCTGAGTGTTTATGTGGATTTTGAAGATTCGAACTGAGGCAGTGTCAGGTCCCCTCAGGCCATCATGCTTTTGTAGGAAGCGCACTTAACTTCTGATCCAACCCTCCAGCCCTGGTGTCTATTTAAAATCATGTTGTTGGTAGGGATCTTTTAGATTTAGTTATAGGGAGCGTAGATAGCAGAACAGTGAGATAACAGTTATTCTTGTGAGAAGGAAACACACTCAGAATCAAAAAGTTCTGATTTTGTCCCATTACAGGTACATAATTGAACACTGCATGTGTTCTGACTCAAAATTCATCCAGGGATATTCTGTAATTTATTACAGATTCCAACATGCCATTCTCCAAATTGCTACAACACACACACACACACACACACACACACACACACACACACTTCTGTAGCTACAATTTAATGTCTTCCCTCTAGGATCTGGGGTTTCTCAGCACTAAATGCAGGATGCAAAGTCTGAGCTTCTTAACCTTTAGGATTTGCATTCTTTCCCTGTTTTGTTGGCTAGTGCAGTGGTTTGTGTCTCAGTCACTTCAGAGCACGTACCAAGAGAACATCCTCCCCAGTATGCAGTGACTCAGGGAACCAGCCTCCTGCTTTGTTAAAATAGTATCATATTAAATTTGGGTTCCCCAAGTTGACCATAAAAGAAGAGAGGATATATTTTCTTTAATAAGTTAATTTGCATATTCACTCCAGTGCAAAATAACATATAATTTTGTCCCTAATGATGCATCTACCCCAACAAACAGTAGGTATGGTTGGACCCATGGGCTGTGGGCAATCTTAGTTGGAACCACTTGGTCCCAAGGCCACTTACAGTTCAGCATACAACAGGTCTTTAACATATATTAGCTGAATCTCACAAATGAATTAAGAGAACATAAAACATCAAATCTGTCCTTTATTAAGCTGTGTAATTTTAACTGGAATTGACTCTTAACTTTGCTAATTTTTTTAGTACGCCTTGAGAATCACTTCAAAGAAAGTGTGAGAAGAAAATAAAACAAAACACAAAAAACCAAAGGAATCGTGACCAAGTATGGGCAGTATAGCTTAGAAGTACTGTAAAGTAAAAATTATTTAATCATATCCCCATGGCTGGAGATGTAGCTCAATGGTAAAACACTTGCCTAGCTTACTCAATGCCCTGGATTCAATTCTCAGCACTGAAACAAAAATCATAATAAAAGCAAATAAAAGCATCTTTTTAAAAATGGCTTCATAGATGTGTGATTATTTGTTAAAAAGTAAAAAAAAAAAAAAAAAAAAAAAGAACTTTAAGGACTAAGCTAGGAGAGGCTGAGCCCCAACACAACACATCTCTAGTGCTCAGGTCCTGTGAAGTTTCTTTCCATAGCCCTTGGCCATAGAACTTTCTCACATCCAGCAATGGAAGGAAGATAATGTAAGGAGAGCTTTCAATAATCCTGTGTATTAGCCCTTTCCCTTTTGACACGCTACTGAGATGGTCAAAGCTAAAGAAGTCCAGGAGGAAACATCTGTGGGGTAAAGACTCAAAGAATAAGAGGGAGAATGAGGAAGACACCTGACATAGACCTCTTGTCTCCACAAGTAAACTCACACATGCATGCACATAAGCAAACACACACATGTCCCCACACATATAAACATGCATGTATACATACCACATACACAGGCAAAAAAAAAAAAAAAAAGCACCAGAATGTGGGGATATAAAGTGATCACATGGTAAATGCTGGTCAGTCACACGGAGGTACGTGATGGCTGAAGCAGTATGTATGCTCTACTTGCAGAGATGGGGATTGTTCCCCCCTCACCTCAAATCTGTCTGACTTTCATTGTCAGTGAATAATTCTGACCTCTTAGCTCACTTCCTATCTACCTCTGTAAGTAGAGAAATGTTAGCCATTGTTCACAAAGTCTGCAGTTGTTGCACAAAATAAAATGCTGAAGTGTTCCAAGGGAAAAGTTCTCATTTTATATGCCACTGGACATAAAAAAACCAATTATCTTAAGCCCTAATGTCATTAAAATAGCACTTCAGAGGGAATAAAAAGCTGCTTCTTATTTGGCTATATAGAGAGTCATCCTTCTTTCTTTTTGGTTGACAGAACAAAACATTTTAAAGTTGAGATAATGTTTGGTCTAAGCAGATGCAATTCTAAACAACTGATCTAATGAACAGAGCCCCAAGGGCAGAGTTCAAAAGAGCAAGAAGCGCTGATAATTGGAGATTTATCTCCATGTGAAAAGGGATATTGATAAAGTTCAGCAGGTATTCCCATGTTGGCATGCCTCTGGCTGCCTGGTCACAGTGCCTGTCACTCAACCTATGCTGCTTAGCAACACCAGATCGAAATGAACCTGACAAGTCACAGGGGGAAATGGCTCATTCAGAGCCTCAGCAAATTGGTAACTCCACTCAGAATGAGCTGGCATCATTGTCCTAAAGGGATTCTTAGGGCATTCTTACCGTAGCTCCATCTTATTTATGGATTGACCCCTTTCTAAGACTTTTTAGATGAAGAGGAAAGGCATTCTATATTTTAAAGATATGTATAAACAGTCCTCCACTCTCTCTCTCTCTGAGGGTCTTTCTCTTATTATGAACACAATGAGGAAAAACGCAGCCTGCCCAAGAGCATCCTTTTTATAGCCTCAGTAGAGGCCTCCTGCTATTTCAGTAGATCCTAAAAAGGGATGAATTCATCGTGAAAAATCTGAATTACAGCAACAAATAGCATCTGCTACCATATAATCTGCCCAGATACTGTGAAGATACTATTTACTTCCTAGCAGCTCTTAAGGCTTCTGCCCCAGCCAGTGTGAGTGGGTACAACGTTTGTGTATTATCCATGGAACATTCTAGAAGGACATAGAAAGTCACAGAAGCATAACCATTTCATAGATCTCCATAATGCCACTGAGGTGATTTACTAACGGAATCTGGTTCTTTTGACATTTCTATGCTGGTGCAGTTCTTCAGTGGGTCACTGTTTCCTTGGTAACAGCTTTGAAATGACTTAGTGGTTCCCAGGCCACAACTCTTGACCTAATGCTAAAATTCACCTCACAACAGGCCATTTTGTTCTGTTAACTCCATAAAATGGTCTCTTAAGCAATGATTTGTGGCAGTGTAAGTCACTTGTATATGTAATTTTGCTCCTAGATTTTCAAAGCTGTTGGTTAAAAATCTCCCCCTCCCCCCCACTAAGTCCGGAGTTGGCTCATTCACTTATTCATTCATTCATTCATATGTTTGTGAGCCCTTAGTGTACATGGTATTCTAAAATCTACTGAAGTCATAAAAGGCCTTCAAAACTTACAGTCCAGTTGCAAGCCAACATACTTCTGAAGTACAACAGACATTTTTTAAGGAAAACAATGATGCCAGGGGAACTTTCTCCTTCATCTTGGCCAGCTTTCTCCCCTTACCTTGCTCTGATGGGTTGAGATCCTAGTCTGGGTCCCAGAGCACTACCATTCCCAGGAGAATTCTTTCTGGCTAATGCTGGGGATATAGAAGTTGTTCTTTGAGGCACCTGCAAGAAAACCAGAGTTCAGAATTTTTTTTTAATAAAACAGCTTCCATAGGCTATTGTCTGAGAGCCTCTTCCTACCCAAAGACTGTCCAGGAATTATGGAAACTATATGATATATGAAACTATACTCCTCAAAGAAATATTAAATTCCCTAAACAAAATCAAATAAGGACCCACTGCAAAAAGTCAATGAGGCACAGTAAATAACCATGTATGGTCTTTTTGATCATAAAAACAAGTTAAGACAGGCTAAACAAATAACTTTGACTTACTGAGCTATAAGTAATTATCCTTTATTATATAGGCAAGAATATAGATAGATAAAAGACATCTGTTTGATGGTGCTCTTACTTCAATGAAAGTTGCATTAGGAGAGAGAAAATTATTCTATTTTTTTTAATGAGAGAGAGACAGAATTGGCACACCAGGGCCTTCAGCCACTGAAATCAAACTCCAGACAAATGTGCCACCTTGTGCGCATGTGTGACCTTTCGTGCTGTGTCACCTTGTGCGTCTGGCTTACTTGGGATCTGAGGAGTCAAACATGGGTCCTCGGGTTTTGTAGGCAAGTGCCTTAACCTGCTGTGCCATCTCTCCATCCCCCAGTCTATTTTTAATTCATATCAAAATTAACCATTAGATTATGAAATCCAGTGAGAAATTGGAAACAGTTTAGATCTTCAGATAGAAGTTTGTTATGGTCAATCTCTGGTTGTCAACTTGACAGGATTTAGAATTACCATGGAAACAAATCTCTTGTCATGTCTGTTTAGGGGGTTTCTATATAAGATTAACTGAGGCAGGGAGATATACTCTAACTGTGGGTGGTACCATTCATGCAATGGGTTTCTGGACTGTGTATGAAAAGAAAAGACCTGGCCAAGAATTTGGCATTCATTGCTCTCTGCTTCCTCACTGTTGGAGTGAATGTGATCAACTCTGCTGCCATGCCTTTCCTGCCATGACAAACCATGACCTGGAACTGTAAGCTGAAATAAACCCTTCTTCCTTTGCACTAATTTCTGTCAGGTATTTTGTCCTAGCAATGAGAAAGTAGCTAATACAAAATCATATACCAGCAAGCCCAGAGATTCTATTACTAGTATAACATGAAAACATCTAAATGTTTTCACTTCCTGATCAATGAGCTATTACTATTTAAACTCCACACCCAAAACAATTATGACAACTAGCAAATGCCATAGAGAATTGATTTAATATTGAAAATACTGGAGGGGGCTTCAAATAGCCAGTGGGAGTACCAACGAGACTGAGAGAGATAGAAAAATGTATTATTGTCTCATCTGGGAAAGGTGCAAGGTAGAATTCAAATACATTTCCTTTATGGAAACATACAGGCACTGGCTTATAAAATCAAATATTGAAAAAGTGTACCAAAAGAAGCCCATTATTTAAAAGAATCACTTTATGGATCCTACTGTAGAAAATTACTTTCAATATAAAGTGCCATTGTTAAGCTGCTTTGCAAAAATTCTTTTATTATAATTTGCTTTAACATAGAGATGGGTCAGGGAAGTAAAACAGGTTGACCAAATTGGAATGAATACCTGTAACAAAATAAATATTACTAATGTTATTTTCCCTTTTCTTTTTTAAACCTAAGTATTTGTAGAGAGGGCCCAATCTAAGTATCTTAAGTGACTTGAACTATCTTACTAGCTTTATGTATGTACACTCATGATTTTAGAGGGAGGAACAATAACTTCTGCTTTCATTTCTTCAGCTTTTGTGTACAATTTATTTTTCATATTGAACTTAGCTCTTTTTGATGGAATTTCTGCTTCCACAGCAACAACAAAAACAGTCACAAAAGCCATCATTACAGTTTTCTTGTTAAAACAATGGAAATCCTGCTATAATATCACTTTAAGAAGATGAAAAAATATTTGTTTATTATTAAAAGCTATTTTTTCCAGTGTTAATAGGATTCTTTTTTTCTGGAAATTGCAGGACATTCCACTTGTTACAGCTTCCTATGCTGAGCTCAAGAGAGAGCATTCCTGAATCAGTATTTTAAAGACATCCAGGTGATATGTGGAAATATGCAGGGGCACATTCAAGAACATTTGTTGGCATAAATGATGCTTTTGTAGGAAAACAACAATAGGACTGTTTTGTAAAGTGGGAAGAACATTCACCTTACCCTTCAGTTTAATCTTTAGCAGTTAAGGGTGGCAGTAAACATGACCATATAGAAAGAGCAGTTTGTAACTACAGCCACTAAAATATCCCAAAAGCAAGATCATCTTCTGAACCCATGAAGTCTAGTGTTAAAAATAATAGTAAGTGAATTTTCTACATTTTATCTGGAGGTTTTAAGTTGTCTAGAGATAGATTCAGTGGTAAATAAAACTATCCATTAAATTTCTTTCTTTCTTTCTTTCTTTCTTTCTTTCTTTCTTTCTTTCTTTCTTTCTTTCTTTCTTTTTTTAATGTTTTTGAGGCAAGGTCTCACTGTAGCCCCAGGCTGACCTTGAACTCATCATGATCCTCATGCCTCAGCCTCCTGAGTTGATAGGCCTGACCCACCATGTCTAGCTCATCCATTGATTTTTTTTTTTTGTTAAAATTGATAGTAAAATAGTCTGGAATGACTAGGATGAAGAGGTCTGATTCTGAATAGAAGACATACTACTTCCTAAGCACTCATATACCTGAGCCTCAATCCTTCTGGGGGGAAATGATAGATGACAATCCAAGACTAAAAGGACAAAGATAGGCATGAGAAGGAAGTGCTTTGGCTTGGTCACCTTCGCCCTTACTCTGAAAGGAAAGAAAACACTGAGCCATATGGACACTACCTTTGGTGGAATGTCTTCTTCCTGTCGTAACCAAGAACTTCGGTCAAACTTCTCAATGCGAGTGGGGAGAGGAGGGTTTTCCGAGGTGGGGTCTGAGTTCTGGCGTGGCATCTCCACGCGGTGAGAGGTCACGTTCAGAGACTCCTGGAACCCAGACAGGCCCTTAGTGGGCTGCTCGTGTACTGACTGGGAGGCGGTCAGGGCAGGTCCCTGGGATTTCACGGCTACCAGCTGAGGGATCTAAGCACAAACCAACATCAGGGCAGCACTATTAGAAGACAATCAGCAGAAGGGGCAACCATGCTCTTGACAGAAGAATTGGACAGTACAGCCCATCACAGCTATCGACAGGACACTTTTCAATTGGCAGTAACTGTGCCTTAGGTAAACCTCATTGGCTAGGATACTGCTGTACACAGTATTGCACAGCACACTTTATGCAACACTTCAGACTCTCCCATTTAGAGCAAAGGGTTCCTGGCAACAGGCTAAGTGGCTTAGATTGGACTGCTAAGGTCAGTGGAGGAGTGAGATGATAACAGCAGTAACAATATTCAGGGAACATATACTGACCAGACATATGTCAGCCCTTCTAGCATTATAAGCTCCCTCCTCTAATCCCCAGCTTTGACTTGGAAGTACTATTGCTCCAGAGAACTGCTCTATTTTTTCCTTCTTGTGAGCTCACTGAGTCCAACCTCGGGTGGACCCCACCATCCCTCACTTCACACATGACCAAAGTAAGGTACAGAGAAGCTAAGACATGACCCCGAGATCACAGATCAAGTGCTGGAGCCTGAACTGGAACCTAGCATTGTTCCACAGCCACCATTGACGGCACTCACTGTCTCCTGACACCAGGACATTTCTGGGAGAGCAGTAAGTCTCCCAATGGGCCATGCAGTGTTATGACTCATGTAGGGATGTCTTGAAGACTTTCATGTGGGACTTCAAGGGAACTCACTAAAATAAGGAATCCCAGGGACCCACTGTACCATCCCATTGCTCACAATTCACTGTGTCTTATAATTATTTGAGCCTGTCCCCCTACTTCAGGAAGTCTGCCATGCTCATCACTGGATTCTGAATCTATCCTTTCGGTCTGGCCAGTAGTCAATAACTCTTGGCTGGGAAAAATATTCTAGAGTGCTTACTAAATTATGCTGTTAATTCAACAAGCATTAATTTGCTATTGGCTTTGTACGGGCACCTGCCAAACCATCGTTGCTCTGTAATTTCAGTTGGAATGTTATCAATGACAAGCAAAAGAATCCTTAAAGCTATGTTCTACTGAATGTATTGCTTCAACCAGAATAGACCTCGTAAAATTCATATTAATGTAAATATCATTAAATATAATAAACAACATTAAACGAAGCACATTAAATTACCTAGTACAAAACACAGTGTGTGTGTGTGTACTATATGTCTAGTGTATGATGTATGTCTACTGCATGCATGTTTGTGTGCAGATGTGCACGCCCCTTGTACACATGTCTGGAGACCAGAGGAGATGGTCCTGCATCCTCCTCTATCACTCTTCCATACTGTTATCTTGAGACAGACTCTGTCACTCAATCTGGAGCTTCTCTTTTTTGGTCAGACTGGTTGACCAGCAAACCCTAGCAATGCTCTGGTATCTGCCCCCCACTATAGTCCTAGGGTTACAGGCATTTGTGGCCACACATGTTTTTTTTTTTTTTTTTTTAACATGGGCACAGGGGACTAAGTTTGGGCAGTCTCAGGCTCTCACGCTTGTGTGGCAAAGTGTTCTTCTCTACTAAACCTTTTCCCCAGTCTCTGAACATGTCCCAAATGTACCCCTTTGAAGGATCAGCATGAAAGAATTTTATATGAATAAAAACAACCAAGGAGAAGATGTTTAAAGCTGGCTGGGGCTGCAAACTTGTGAATCTTACTCATTACAGCCAACTTGAAACACAAGGAATCCTTGATTTTACCAGTATTCTTTTAAGCTGCAGTTCAAACAGCAGTACATATTTCAAAGGTGACCTCAAAATGTGGTGAGGAAGCCTTACCACAGCTTGATCCTAGAAGACATTTAAGATGTTTGGGTGAGAAAGGCTGTATTATCTTTATTCTTTCATGGGATTTCAAAATCCATTTCACTTCTTATTTCATAATTTAAAATTTTTTACAGAACATCTCAAAACTTCCTCCTTTCCTAAAGGCAAAATAATATCCTTTCCTGGCCCAATAGCTTGCAATAGTGGTCTTCACACTCAGAAGGGTTGCAGAATCATGTGGAAGGCTTTTTAATTTGAGTGCCAGGGCCCACCCTAAGTTTTTGGTCAGCAGGTCTGAAGCAGACCTATACATTTTTACCAAGTCTATGGGGGACGAACTACTGATCTGGTGACCACACCTGGAGAACCATGGGCTTATAAGGCAAAGTTGCTTATCCAAATCCACTGAATTTCTCCAGCCCAAATTCCAAGAAATGAAAGACTGTTTATGTATATGTACCATACCTGAAAGGAAAACATGAATTCCTGTAACTATAACCAGAAGGGTATTTATCCCCACTCTGCAGAATCTCCTAGAGTATTCAGAGCAGCCAATTTACCAAGAAATGACTCTGTGATTGACTCAAGATTAAGGATAGTGACAATTTTTTTCAGATTCAGAATTTTTTCAGCCTTCAGATTCAGTGGGGCTTGATATTACTATAAATTCAGTTACTAAAGGTATCATCTGATTGGTCCTATGTCTGAACCAATGTTAAAAATCTCCTAGGCTTTTAGTAAGTTTTCTTGGACTTACATCCAATGAAACAAAAAAAAATAATTATACCTGGGGGTCAACAGGTCTAAGCATTGGGGGTGTCCGAGCAGGCTGAACCCCACTAATGCTGAAGGACTCAGACCTTGGGGGCAGGTTGGGGTCAGATATCCTGTTGGCAACCTTGTGAGGCATGGCAGGTGAACTCTGCCGGTTGAGTCTTGACCGTTCTTCTACCTAGAAGTCAAAGGAAAGGAGACATTTAGTGGATAGAAATCAGGGCCTTTCTATATACTTTCTGCTATCATTTGCACAGCCATTTTGTGTCCGTCTGATTGATTCAAAGAGCCTGAACTCTCTCCCTCTCCATTTCTTCTCTGTACCAAGAATTATAAAAGTCCCCCCCCCCACTTTCTTAGAGATGTCTAAAACACTCAAGCTATTGCCATTCCATTACCCATTATCATGTATTATTTCAGTTAGCTAGGATTTCAAGTCTGTTTAGAGTTTCTCTTGTATTGCTCAAGCTAACAACATCATGTCCATTGATCACAAAGCCATGGGATAGGCAGAGATGACGTACACCCTAGATTACCAAAGGCAACTGCAGTAGTCATTAAAACTGCTTGGGAATAGTAGAAATTTGCTTCTTGTTGCCCCACGGGGTAGGAAATGGAGATGAGCCACAGGAATGTCCAACAGGAGGGAGAAGTTGCATGCAAGAGATTTGTACTTCTCAGACTTCAAGTATCCATTTCTTTTTCTCTTCAGGCCTATTTCCTTTCAATTGCCTCTACCTGATCCCTAAAATACACTGTTCCTCCCCATTCTCAGCCTGAACCCCACTGCCTAGCACTGCTCCCTACATCTCCACTCATGGTGCTCTCTTTTCCTCCCCGCCTCTTCTTTTCCTTCCTCCTTCTCTCCTCTTGAGTCCTTTTGTTTCCCTCTTGCCTTATTTTCCAAAGTCTCTCTCAGCCCAGGAAAGGTTCACAGAACCAGTGGCTCTTTGAAAACTGGTCAGAGTTGCCACTCATCATATTTATGGCAACTGTTGGGGAGGATGGCTTTAAAAAGAAAGAGCTTGCTAAGATGGACACTCAAAGACATGATGGACGAAGACCTCAGAGTCAACTTCAAGAGACCTAGGAATTTTCTTCCACAACCATCTGTCATGTCTTGTATTTCTTTGTGTATGTGTGGTATGTGTGCATATGTGTATGTGTATGTGTATGTGTGGTATGTTCATATGTGTGTGGGCAAGTATACATGCCTGTGGAGACCATAGGTCAAGGTTTGGGTCCCCAGTCACTCTTCACCTTATTTCAGGATATCTGACTGAACTTGAAGCTGGGGCTACACAAGCCAGTGAGCCTTGAGGATTCTCTTGTCTTAGGCTCTCCAGTGCTGGGATTACAGGCATGCACCCCCATGCTTAGCTTTTATATATTAGGAACCCAAACTCATGTTTCGATGTTTGCACAAAAGCACTTTACCAAACAAGCTATCTCCTCAGCCCCTACCTTACTTTAGGGTCAGATGTGTAGGCTTCTCAAATCTGTCCACCCTGATGACCTATCAGAGTGAATTCTTAGATCTCTTCTGCTGATTCAAAATTTAGGTCTGTCTGCATATTGCATGCAGGAGCTAAAGTTTTCATTCGTCTTACTGCCTGAAATAAAAATTCAAGGGAATTTTTCTTTCCTATCTTCCCTGGCCCATGTTGACTCTTTCTAGAGGCAGACCCACTTTCCTATACAGAGTAAGTAAGTCTTTAGTTTTCAATCCTCAAGTAGGCTAAGAAAAGCCACATCATAGGAAACAGCCCTCCTTCCTCTACTGGGGGCAATCTGAGCATCTGTTCCCTCATCTTGGCTGTGTAGGGCGTGTGCAAATGGACCCAGTTCACTTTGGCTTTGAAATCCCATGTGCAAGAAGGTCAGGACGTAAATCAAACTGTGTATTTTTTGTGTGTGTATGTACTCACGTGTGTGTGTGTGTGTGTGTGTGTGTGTACACAAAGTATTACATCAGCTACAATTATTTGGCTATTGCATGGAGAAGAGCAGTCAGCTTTGAGATAAGACAACAAAGATACAACAGTCCCACAAAGACAGCAACAGATCAACCAAGGCATACAATCTACTGCATCCAAATGCCAGAGGTTTTTGAAAATGAAGGTGAACATTACTGCACCATTGAAATTGATCTAATATTAGTCATTTTCTTATTTCTGGGGACCTATGCAAACCTGGCTGGCCTGAAACTATGTTGCTGAAGATGACCTTGAACTTCTGATCCTTCTACCTCATCCTCTCAAGTGCTGGGATTACAGGTTGGTGCCACCATGTCTGGCTCATGAGATGATGGGGATCAAACTCAGGGCTTCATGCATACTAGGCAGGAACTCTGATCCACGGAGCCACATCCCCACCTTCCTCTAGGACATATCTGCACTGCACAAAATCCCTCGCACTACCCAAACCACTTCAGATACATTTCAAAGGAACACCTGGTTTCTCCACTCTAGCACCTGCTATCCCAGACTCAAAACCCAGATGTGTTCAGAGTGAGAAATACTTGTAGTTATTATTAGTTTTAACTAGCAAATACTCTCAGTTTTAAATACACAGTAAAAGGCAACATATTAAAAGACAACAGTAAAAATGTCTTTTCTCCCAAACTCCATCTTTAACAAAAAGATTTTTAAAGTATTTAATTTTAATATTATTTATTTATGAGAGAGAGAGAGAGAGAGAGAGAGAGAGAATGAGAATATGGGTGCAGCAGGGCCTCTAGCCACTGAAACTGAACTTCAGATGGATGCGTCCCCATGTGCATCTAGCTTACGAGGGTTCTGGAGAATTGCACCTGGGTTCTTGGGCTTCTCAGGCTAGCACCTTAACATTTAAGCCATCTCTCCAGCCCCAAAATATTTTTTTTTGAGATAAAAATTCTCTTTGCAACTAAAAGCAGCAACCCATTAGTAGAGTGAGTATTCTGTCAATCACAGGACTGAAGGCTACATATGTTCGCAAATATGCTATCAAAAAGAAACAGTGCAGAAATTAGGGTCCTGAGTTTCACAGAAAATTAGTGGCTTTTAGCTCAGCACTGAAGTATCTCTATCACACCTTCCAAGGCTCAGAGTCTATTGTGGAAGAGGTGGCAGGAAGAACATAAGAGTCAAAGGAAGGGTATGAGTCCTTACAACGTGCTCCTCCAGACACAAAATGGCCTGGATATCCATGACCTCACAGTGCCTGACACTACCTACACAAGACCATCATAGTAGGAGGAAAAGATCATGACATCAAAATAAAAGAGAGACTGATCGAGAGGGGGAGGGGATATGATGGAGAGTGGAGTTTCAAAGGGGAAAGTAGGGGCAGGGAGGGAATTACCATGGGATATTGTTTACAATCATGGAAGTCGTCAATAAAAATAAATAAATAAATAAATAAACTATTAAAGAAAGAAAATTAGTGGCTTTGATTAGTTGGTTATAGAGGTTAATGATGAACTCCTGGAAATATCAGCTCACATCCCAGATTCTACCATTAGTCTGTCTCAGCCTGCAACATCCTAAGATACATAGTGTGTAAATAGACAAGTGTGAGTCAAGTGCTTGCTACACAAGCATTAGGGCCTGAATTCGGATACGCAGCAACCACACAAAAGCTTAGCGTGGCAGTGGGTGCCTGTCATCAAAGCAGTGGAGAGGTAGAGACCGGAGGGCCCCTGCGACTTGGTAAACAGTTGAATTGGTGAGCTCCAAGTTCTGTGAGATACATTGTCTCAAAAAACAAGGTGGAGAGCAACTGAGGAAGATATGTGATGTCATCCTCTAGGCCTCCAAATGCAGGTAGGTGCACACATGTACACACACCTGCATACTCAACAAACACATGCACACATACCACATATCCATCCACACACGAAAAGGAAAATAACCAACTGTTACACTCAGTAATGATGACAGGATGGGTCCAACACGCTGACACTTCCTAGGTTGGAGTTTACACAAAAGAAAGCCCAGGGCTGGAGAGATGGCTTTCTGGTTAAACGCTTGCCTGTGAAGCCTAAGGACCTTGGTTCGAGGTTCAATTTCCCAGGACCCACGTTAGCCAGATGCATAAGGGGGCGCATGCGTCTGGAGTTTGCTTGCAGTGGCTGGAGGCCCTGGCGCGCCCATTCTCTCTCTCTCTCTCTGTCTGTTGCTCTCAAATAAATAAAAATAAATTTAAAATAATTTAAAAAACATACAAAAAGAAAGCCCACAGAAAGGTTGTAAAAATAAGACATCTGGCTACACATCTGTCTCCAAAAAGCTTTGTGCTAAAGCCCCTAGGGAGGTAAGGCTGCCCAAGTCGTCAGCACTGGAGAGGAAGCATCAAGTGAATTGCTGGAAGTGGTGCTTCCCAGAGAGCAAGCTGGGTACTGTACCAAGCAGCGCCCACCACTTACACAGCAAGCAGAGGCCGCCCCAGATTAGGATAATTTACGTCTACCCACTGAACAGAAGGTATAAATGTGAGAAAAAGACTAAGTGCCCCCTTCCCAGGGTAAAGATGTACACAACTACCAAGTGGGATTCAGCTGGGCATGGTGGTGCACGCCCTTAATCCCAGCACTGGGCAGGCAGAGGTAGGAGGATCACTGTGAGTTCGAGGCCACCCTGAGACTACATAGGGAATTCCAGGTCAGCCTGGACTAAAGTGAGATACTACATTACCTCAAAAATTAAAAAAAAAGAAAAGAACTGGGGTTCATTCCAGAACAGCTTCACTGTGACTGAGGAAATTAAAAAGGGTACCTGCAGAAGAGCTGCCCTGACACCAGGAGCACCAGCACAGGGTGCTCCAGCAAGGCAAGGGGCAAGGCCGTTCCAGCAAAAGGGCTGCTAAGGATTTGGGGGTCAAGGGATTAGCAATGAATAGGAAAGACAAGATTAGTGGACACTCCTCAATTTTACTATCAAAGCAGTTGTTCTTCTTATTAAAAGAATCATTTTGTCTCTGTCCTTCTCTCTTCCTGCTATTTCTCTTGATATTATAATAAACATTTTTTAAGGGGAAAAAGAATCATTCTAACATATAAACTAAAATAACTTTGACAAGGTTTGGGTCACCTCTGTAAAAATATTATATTATTTGCTGTAATATTACAGACAAACAGTGGTTTCAGAAATAAAATTTGCTTTCACTGGGTACTATAGGAAGACCTGTGAGATACATATATATGTGATATGCATATGTTCTATACAAGAATTACGATCTAAAAGTAAATTGATTACAAGTGTCAGAAAAATTCAAAATAAATAAAAATATATTTAAACATATATATAGAGAGAGATAAGATTAGAGACTGTGTTAACTGTCAAACTGCTTTGTACAACAGAAAACAATTTGTACATTATAATCAATATTTGTTGAAAATCTCATAACAAAATTACAAAAGTGAATTGTAAAACATTACATAGTGTATTTGCTAAGTCATATGGGGCATGGCATTTTATATTTCATATAAGTTCTGCACAGTAACATGTTGCCCTGCTGGAGCTCTAAATATTTCATAATATGTTGGATTCACTGGGCCTATGCAGACCTTAGAGCCAGTGCTTAATTGCTGAATTGAACATAATTGCATAAGAATTGCTTTTTACCCTGTTACTGGACACAATAATTTGGTTTTGTGCTTTATTGGCTATACTGCAGAAAGACAATAAACTCAGCTTGAGTGTTTATTGGACACTCAGACTCTGATCCAGGAGTCACAACATTTTCGGACAAAACTACACAAGCAGTTGTATATGAGCAAGACTGGGGGATCTCCCAGCGTAGAAAAGACTCATCGATCTGCAGTGCTGAAAATGCAGGCTTGTCTGCAACTAAGGGCCTGAACTAGTTTACCAAGACTCACTATCAACCAGCACTCAAGAAATAAATTAAGATCTTGTGTGAATGGGAAGTAGAGAAGTACTTATCCATCACAGGGAGAGGTGAGGGAGGAGCTGGGATCTATCTATCTATCTATCTATCTATCTATCTATCTATCTATCTATATACACACATATATATATACACATATGTACACATTACGTACATGTATCTACACACATATATATATATACATTTACATGTATATATACACACACACATATATACATGTTATATACATGTATATATATAAATATACACACATATATATGTGTGTATGTGATCAAACAAAACAAAGCCCAACAACTGAGACCAAGCTATGACCACGTGGAATTTGATATTTCCCTTGCATTTACTCAGTGGCTGCTTCTTAGCTGGCATGTGCACATGCATTGCCACCTATGACCCTGGCAGCTATGAAGAAGGAGCTGTATGTCAAGCGTGCCATGAGACCTGCACTGGCCCCCACCGGTAAGGGAAGCACTGGAACTCAATGGAACTTCCATATTATTTCCTTCTTGTTTTCTTTTATAGTAGACCTTAAGAAATATAAACAGAAATTGATGCATGATAGGAGCTGAGCTGAGAACTCTGTAAACAGTACTTGGGGAATTTCACAAATAAAGTAGATTGTATAAAAAGAACAAAACCCTTATCATACCACAACAAAGAAACCCAAGTGGAGGAATTTTTATATATGTGGATTTCAAAGTCTAATGGGCTGGTGGAAAATAAAGAGATCTCTTGGCTATGTTCAGGCAGTTATTTGCTAAATACAAGTATAACCAGATGACTACTATACACTGTAGACATGGAACATGATGGGATGCTAAAAAATTAAAATACAGTCTCACATTATACTCATTTGAAAGAGGTGGACATACCAACCCAGCCTTTTAATGCAGATACATTCATGTTTCTTTTTGGCTGAAATCTAAAAATCAAAGCCAATGGAACATTCAAGCCAGGAAGAATACTCCTCAAAGAAAGGACGGAGTAGTCCAACTAGATGTGCAAACGATGAGATATATTCACTTATTCTTATTGCATCTAACAAATGAATGGGAATGGTAGTAAGGAGTGCAACAAACTCTTCTGCTTATGAAACGATGACACAAAAGCACGTCGCCACATCACATGGGCGATGAGACACCATTGACTCAAATTGGCAAGGAAAAGTGGCTGCAAGAGTAATCAAAAAAAAAAAAAAAAAAAAAAAAGAAGAAGAAAGAAAGAAAGAAAAGACAGTTGAAACGAAGGCACCAAGCTGGAATAAAAAGGACTGCAATGGACAGATGGACGGGTAGTATCTCCCTTGGCCTCCAAGCCAGAACAATTCAGACTCTGTAGCGCAGGGCCACTGGCTTGGACCCAGCTGCCTGGTCTTTGTTAGTGAGGATGTTTTCAAATTTATATATTGCCCAAGAATGCATTGGAAAATGAAAAATGTTACCCGTTTATTCTACTTCATAAAGAGTTAAACCTAAGTTTTCTTTACTGGTTGATAGTTAAAATATCAATAAACTATTCGTTCTGTCCATACCTCAAGTCTTGAAATACGTGTTACTGTTTGGTTACTTAAAATATTTTATTAGTTATTTATTTATTTGAGAGGGAGACAGACAGAAAGAGGCAGATAGATAGAAAGAGAGAGAGAGAATGGGCAGGCCAGGTCCTTCAGCCACTACAAATGAACTCCAGACATATGCATCGCCTTGTGCATCTGACTTACATGGGTCCTGGGGAATTGAACCTAGGTCCTTTGGCTTTGCAGGCAAGTGCCTTAAGTGCTAAGCCATCTCTCCAGCCCTGCTTGGCTACCTTTAGCCCCATTTCCCCCATGGCATAAAAAATCTATAAATAATGCTTTAGAAAAAAAGTTTCCTACATTGCTGATAAGATATACTAATAGATCAAAAAGATAAGGATCTTCACAGACATTTTAATGTGGGTGTTACATAAAGATAAATCAAGCCAAGGCAGATTTTTTTCTTTCGGTTCTTCGTACAAAAGTTGTTTCAACCTCAAATTTAGTACTTTTTCTTCTTTGTGACTTGAATATTTTATCTTTCTTCTAAAATAGGACTGGAGAACTGGGTAGACTGATGGTAACTGGGAAGCTGGGTTGTGTTAACCACATCTAGGAAGAGAAGATTAAACATGAAATTACCCTAGACCGTCCCCACATGTGCCTGGAAGAGCATGAGGCCCAAGGGAAGAACACTGGTGAATGGAAACCCTGAGCTCTTGGAAGATGTCATTCAACAGAGGTGGACCTGGTTTGTGGTGGCCAGGGACGCCCATATCCAGAGTGTTTGATGACCTAGCCGTGTTATTTCAACACCAGGCAGCTAGTTTTCTTTTATCGCTAGGAGCTTGGCTAGGAAGTACAGGAAAAGCAGGAGGTCTATAATGCTGTTGTGATGGTATCTGCATTAATTTGTCCCCAAGAATGCCTGATGTGCTCAGAGTTCTGAATGGAGAGGGTGGGCCGGGAAGCTTAATGATGAGGACACAGTGACAGGAGACAATGACAGACAGGACAGTGGGAAAGTTCAAGTCACAACAAGCTGGGTGGAAACTGATGAAGTTGGAAGCTGCACCTGCTCTCCTTCCTCTGCTGGCTCATTTGTGCATGAGGGACGTGACTAGGGGAAAGAAGAAATGCTGGGATGCTTTGCAAGGAATTATGGTATTTTCCAGCGGGATATGCAGATGTCCATTTCTCAAACTGATGCTGGGAGATGGGAACACTGGAGGCCAGCTGACCATGCATCAAGGAGAGATCACTCAGAGATGCAGCATTTCTTACAAGAGTCATGGTATGGGGCTGGGGTGATAGCTCAGTCAGCCTTGTAAAGCATGAGGACCTGAGTTCTAAACCTAGCACACTTAGCATGCTGGACAATGTGGTTCACAGCTGTAATCCCAATGTTGTGGAGGTGGAAAAGTGCGGATCCCTGGAGCTGGCTGGCTAGCTAGTCAGGCCAATGAGAGAGCCTATCTCAAAAACAGGAGGTCAGCACACCTGAGGAATGAGACCTGATGTGGTTCTCTGGCCTCCACAGGTAGGCACATATAATACACACATACCTGCACACACATGCTCACACTCATAAAAACATAAATACACACATGCATGTATAACACACACACATTCCAGAAACAAAGGGATACTGGAAAGACACATGAATTCACGCCTCTCCTGCCCTTTGGCCCATATGAGTCTCTAAGGCCCTCTTTAACTGACCTAATGGACAAATGAGGACTTGTCATTTTGCAGATGATGTGAGAGGAGACACCAGTGATGTTAGATCCTAATTCCCAAGCTGGGATATGTCCTTAGGAGAAAGATTGCTCCAGCCACCTCATGCTAGTCCTGAGAGCTTCCTAAGGCATCAGCTCTTCTTCTAAGCCACGTCTAATGGGACAAGCTGGTCCATCTTCCTTCACGAGTGATGTTCAAACAGAGATCTTGAGCTGCAATCACTCACTGCTGTGGGCGCTGCTGCCATTAGCTTTGCAGAGGACAGGTTTGCAAACTTCTGAACACCTGCCAAGGTTAGATGCTGTGGGTTTGGCTTAGCTGAGGATTTCAACCCAGCATGACTAGGAAATGGCTTAGCATGGGGGAAGATGGCACATCTCTGTCAGCCAGGAAGCTATTTAATAGTACAGTGATTCTGCTTAGCCAGAAGAAGCAGGTGTATTATTAAGGGGTCACTACTATATATTAAAGTTTTGATTGAATTGGTGAACTAAGAAAAATTGGCACTGATTATAGACAAACGTGAGTGGTTGGGACATGTTTGCAGAGCATAAGGGAAAAGGATCAAAGATGTTCCTTATCTCAAAACAGGACAATTTTTTGTTCCTGTAAGTATAAAAGAGGTTCTTTTGCCAAACTATACATTATCATTATAAAAGATTTAAACTGTATATAAAGTTACAAATTTTTACAGCAAAATATCAGTTATTTGATAGTTGTCTCCTATTAACCATCATGATTAACAATGGACAACATCATTTCCAGTGTTTTCTATATAAAGTAAGATAAAGTAGAAACATAAAAGGAAATATTTTTATAAAAATGGGATATTATGTATGAAATCTAGTTCTAATAATATTGGATTCTAGATAATTTTTTAAAGCTCTAGGTGTAAATAACTAAGGAAACTAGATAGAAATATGAAATAACCTCAAATTACACTTTTAAAATGATTAGGTATGCTCACAAGGAAATAAAGATAATTGGGGTTAGGGGAACATCTCAGTCAGTAAAATGCTTTATTTGCAAGCATGAGGATCTGAGTTTGATCTCCAGAACCAAGATTATAAACCATAAAAGGGGCCGGGTGTGGTGGTGCACACCTTTAATCCCAGCTCTCAGGAGGCAGAGGTAGGAGGATCACCGTGAGTTCAAGGCCACCCTGAGACTACATAGAGAATTCTAGGTCAGCCTGGGCTAGAGTGAGACCTTACCTCGAAAAACCAAAAACCCAAAAAACAAAAAAGCTGGGCATGGTGGCACATGTTTGCAGTCGCAGCACTGGGGAGGTGGAGATCAGTGGATTCCTGAGGCCCCCTGGCCAGCAAGTCTAGCCTAGCTGGCAAACTTCAGGTCAATGAGGGAAGCTGTCTCAGAAAAGTGGACAATGCTTAAAGGAATAATATTTGTGGTTGCTCTGACCTCCCCGCCCATGCATGTGCGCAAGCACACACACACATGAGTGTTCAATTGCACACACATGAAAATGTACACATCATATGCCTACACATGCAAAAGGAAGAGAAAAAGGAACTGAGTGTCACAATGGACAGAATTGAACACCAGGGTGTCATATGCGTGAGGTGACACAGTCACTCCCAAGCAAGGTGGTTGATTTTGCATAAGGTTACTATTTTGCTTCTTTACCCATTTTGTTTTCACACCTTTATTTTTCTCCCATGAAAATAGTTTAATTAAGTTTTAAAAAATAGCCGAACACAGAGCCAAGTTGCTGAAAATGTTCTTTTGTTTCATGGTTGAACAAATAAAAGGCCATTATTTTGGAAGTATTTGTGAACCACGAGTGACCTCGGGTCTTCAACATACAGGTCCAAGGGCTGCTGTGAACCTCTGATACCCCTGTGAGTGAGGCAAGGGTCAGCGGTAGCGACTGTGACTATAACAGCAGCCAGGTATGGATAGGAGGTGATTCTGCCCAGAATCACCTAAGTCTTAAACCACACTCTTCCAAGGAGAGTCACTAAAATCCTCATGTCATAAATCCAACTGGACTCATAAAAATTAGGGGTTTCCTTCTTGCCCTTCTTGACAAAAATTCAACATATTCAGACACCCAAGAAAAGCACGGTAGGTAGTATCCACAGAGTCACCATTTCCCTGCAGAAATGACATCATATTTCTTCCAGAAGACAAGCCTGGGTCTCAGGATACACCCTCTTCCAACTTGACAGCACTAGCTGATTTCTCCATGTCCACTGGATGAACTGACCGTGGGAAGCCTGGCCCATACGATATGGTCACTCTTTTTTACTTACCTCCTTGGCCCATGCTGGCTTCTCGCTGGGGCTCATCCCCTCCTTATAGTGGTACAGTTGTTTCTTCTCCAAGGGTCTCTGCTCTTGTCGCTGATGCTGGAGGGAAACCAAATAGTCTCGCTCTTGCTTTAGCTGTCTCTGTAGCCGTTCTGCTTGTCTCTGTTCTTCCAGTTGTTTGCGCTTATATTCCTGCCCAGATTAGGAAGGAGGGGCAGAGAAAACACCACATTAACCACAGGAGAACCTTGGGGCAGCAGCGGCAAAGCATGCAAGGGAGCCAACATGCACTAGTCGCAGAGGATCTCACATCCTAACAGAGCTACGGAGATGGGCAAAGAATTCACAAACACAGGCTCAGGTCTGTGTTAGGGTCTGCATGACAACAGAACACCACCACTTACAAAGTGGCTTGCCCATGATGAGCTCCAAGGGAGAAAATGACAATAATGAGGACATTGGATGGTGGGTATTGACCGCCACACAAAGTTCTCCACTTCCCAAAACAGTAATTAAAGCATTAAAACATAGGCAGTCAAATATAAAACTAAATAGCCAGAGATAGCATCCAGATGATCTTTAGTTTTATAAAACCTGGACCAACAAAGGCTATTAGCAGGCTTATCCATGGGGCTAATAAAAAAAAAAAAAATAACAGCATGCCACTGAATAAAAAAATAAAGTTAAAACAATTTTTTAAAATGATAGACTAAGAAGTCCATTTGGAGAGCATTATGATCATCATAATAAAAAATGTCCTTCACGTGGCTGTCACATGAGCCGGGAACATACAGTATTCCCCCGTGAGGGTAAAACTAATAGTCTGCAAGTGAAATATGACTTCAGAGCTGAGTGGGTTCTTAAGGGTGAGGTGTGTTTTGCTGTGATTGTATTTCAGCACGCTGCAAATGGCTGTAAAAATTACTCTGCAATAAACACAGTGGTCCTCAAAAGCAGTTTGAACTTCTAATGAGGTTGTATTCATGTTCAGGTTTCACAAATAGATGGGAGTTAATAAAGTGTGCTAAATGCATTAGGACTTGGCAATATGGGTCAGGAAATGTACAGTTTCTATGAGACTATGTGGTCCAGGAGGCTGGGAAGTGCCCTGTCCTTTGAAGTGGCATGTTGGGGGAAGGAAACACACACACGTACGAACGCACGCACACACGAGGCACGAGAAACACCAAGCAGTAGGCTGGCGCGTGGCTTTCCCATTACCAGAAGTAGGGCTTGTTCATGCAGGAGCTGCTGCTGCAAGATCTCTAACTGCCTTTGCTCCTCCTCTAACTGTCGCCTGATGTACTCCTGGAGAGGCAGGCAGCAGAGAATTTGGAGGAACAGAAAGAGAGAAAGAGAGAGAACCAGTAATCGCAAAGATGACAAGAGTGGCCATGTCAGGTAATGCAGAAGGAAGGGGTAAAAAAAAACAAAAAACACCCCAACGCCACCACACAGGAGGAGTAGGCCCACACCAAAGCCAAGGTCTTCAACCCAGTCAAAAGCACAGCTCCTTGCTTGCAAGAGCCCAGTGAGCGGCTTGGCATTTGACCATTCTAAGTGGTTTTAACAAACGCAGTCCGTGTCCGAGCTTTCCCGTCACAGGCTCCTCTCTTTTTGGACGGCCTGGAATTGACAATGCCATAGAGCTCTGAGGCTTCTGTGCAGACAGCGGGGATGAAGTACTTGTGCAATGCCACTGCTCACAGTGTTGGCTTCCTGCGGCTTCCCTTGCTTCCCTCTGATGCCAGCAATCATGGCTCAGAGTTGCAAAAACCAGAGACTGCCTGAGTAGAAAAGCACCTGGGAGCAATGGAATAGTGGAGCATATATATATATATTTTAATGTTTCAATGCCAGGGAGTCACAGGGTCACAGGCACTTCAGGACTCTGGCTTGGGTAGCAAGTCCTAGACATTGCTGGGGCTGTGCGTTTGACTTTCTGAATAGGCGAGAATACTTGCTTGAGAAAGGGTAAAACCCTCAACAGAGAAGTTCCAAGAGAAGGTTTCCCACACACACAGAGCTGCCTGGCGCTGGAGTCCCCACGGGGCCTGGCGTGAGGAGGGGCCGCCACCCCGTACCTGCTCCTGCTCGGCGCGCCGCCTCTCCTCCTCCCGGCGCATCTGCTCCTCGTAGTGCCTGCGCTGCTCCCTTTCCTGCTGCTTCCGGAGCTCCTTCTCGCGCCTCTGTTGCTGTGGGGGGAACAAGCGCACGCTATGGTGGTGGCAGGCACCAGCCAGGGTGCCAGGAAGGCAGCAGGGAGATCTGCCCGGTGTGGACATGAGCTCTCCGGGAGAGATGCTCAAGCCAAGCGCTCCACGCTTCTCCCCTGGGTGGGGAGAGGGGGATGGAGACTTGGGCTCAGGAACACCCTGGCTTTTACTGCGCAGGTGGACTGTCAGTTCTCGTGTGGCCTGAGCTCTCCCTGTGGTAGTGGGAGTTTGCAAGCCAGAGGTTGGCCTATTAGTCACGTACACAACCACTCCTGAGGTCTCTTTACAATACTTATGTCATCTAGTCTTTCTGATGCCGTGTCACAGAAACATTTCAAAGATGGAGAGCGTAAGAATCAAACAAGTGAAGTGGACATTCAAGGCCTTACAGTGAATAGAACCTGCTGACTTCCACCCGAACCACACCCACGCCACATTGCTCTGATGGCTGGAGTGTTCATTAAGTGGCAGCTGTACCTTCTTCTTTTTTCTTTTTCTTTTTTGGTTTTTCGAGGTAGGGTCTCCCTCTAGTCCAGGCTGGCCTGGAATTCACTATGTAGTCTCAAGGTGGCCTCGAACTCACAGTGATCCTCCTACCTCTGCCTCCCTCCCAGTGCTGGGATTAAAGGTGTGCGCCACCACGCCTGGCCTGCTGTACCTTCTTGCTTGGAACAGATCCTCATGCCCAAGGAACATCATTGTCACCGTCACCTCAAACGACTGATAAGCCTGACAAGGACACCTTCGTGGTTTATCTTATTTAGTCTTCACCAAAGACTTCCAAGGCAGATATTATTATTTCCACTTTATATGGAAAACACTGACACGTGGGGAGATTAATTGCTCAAGGTCATGGCCCTGTTCAAGGTCCCCTTTCCTGCCAGTTGAGTGTCACTGCCGGACTTCAAAGCTGGCGATATGACTCTAGCACCTAAGCTCAATGGTTACCACAAATGAAGACGTAAGTGGAGTGACAGAATGATACCAGATCCATTTGGCTCTTCATTCTACTCTCAGGAAAGGAACTTTTAGGAGACTTAAAATTAAGCCAAGAGGTTTTAAGAACGTATGTTTCTCACCTAGGGTTGTGTCATTCCCCCATTTCTAGAACAGTGGTATATCAGCTACCTAACTTGTAGCTGTGACAAAATACCTGATAAAACCAACTGAAGGAAGGAAGGATTTATTTCAGTTTACAGTCCATCATGGTGGCAGGAGCACAGAGCAGCTGGCCGTACTGTGCCTACATTCCATGAAGCAGAGTGATGAATACCGCTTCCTTTTAATTTGGTCTATGAGCTGAGCCTATGGAAGGGTGCCGTCCACAGTAAGGGTGGGCTGTGCCATTTCAATTAACCTAATCTAGAAGACCTCCCACGGACATTCCCAGAGACTTGTTTCCATGGTGACTCTAAATCTTGTCAAACTGACAACCAGAGAGTAATCATCACAACTGGAAAGTATGAAGGGGTATGTGAGAGTCTTTTGTGTATTCCCAGCAACTGGTGAAACACGACTGGCACTTAGCATGAGGAGTCAGACGTATGAGGAGTCAGACGTGCTGAGCACCCTGCAATCACGTACGGAATTGTCACGCAGTACAAAACCTTTTCCCATACAGCATGCCAGTAGCACTGTTTTTGAGAAAAGCCACTGGCTTTTTCTGCCAGACCCCTGTACTAAACTTCGGATTTCTTCTTCCTTGAATAGGCAGTTCCTGAGGGAACACGTCAGGAGTCCATTTCCTGTGACAATGGCAGCGACACCTCGCTGCATGGCTGGGGAGGTCCATGAGGTATTCCCCGTCCCTTGTGGGTGAGTGGCTTGTGACTGCATCACAAGGACAAGCCAACTATATGCAACCAGGGGGACAGTTGTCCTACAAAAGCTGTGTTGCCATTGCTCTTGCTGTGATCTTCCAGATCTGCAATACATACGTGTGTGTGTGTGTGTGTACCAAGAACCTCTGCAGCTTCGGAGATAAGCAGGGACTTTTGAGACTCATTACCAATCATTTCCACACTGACAATTACTTATCCATCTTAGATTGTGACAAAAAGATCCTGGAGGGCTTCATGCAGCTAAATGACATGCCAGGACTTGTATTTTCACAAGGCCTCCCAACAGCCATGTGAAGAGCAGAACTGGACGCTGAAAAGGAGGGGACAACAGATCTAGCCATGAAATGGTAGGGCATCAATAACATAGCAGAGGCATGCCAGGGATCTCTGTTCAACCTCTCTGCTGAGGATGGTGTTGTAGTTTAAATATAGCATGTATACTCGAGCTTCTTGTGATTGAACACTTGGTCCCCAGCTGGTGGTGGCATTTCAGAAGGTTGTAGAGCCTTCAAGAGATGGAACCTCACTGACACAAGTGGGCCATTGGGGACATTGGGTCCAGACATAGCCTGGACCTGCTTCCTGTTCTCTTTCTCTGCTTCCAAATGTGGACGCCATGTGACCAGCCACCGTCATGCCTTTCCCTCCAAGATGGACTGTATCCCCTAAAACTGTAAGTCAAAATCAACCTTTTCTTCTTAATTTTACTGCTTGTTATACATTTAGCTTCATCAATGAGAAAAGTCACTAACAGACAAAAGGGAGAAAGAGTAAAATGATTCGGATTTCCTGCAGCTCCAGCATGATTAGCATGGATGCCAACCTTCACGTAGATATTACAAGCAGGCCAAAATAAAATAGGCAGAATCTGGTGACAATGGGGCTTGGGAGAGTTGGTAAAGCTCTTGGCCAAGGAGCATGCAGCATAGTGTGACCGAGAAGAGCCCGGAAAGCAGGGGCATGTTGGTCTCAAACTAGCAATTATTTGTTTTATACAAAAAATAATTCTGGAGGACATGAGGAGGAAACATCATCATAAGAAATGACTGAATAATTTGGATGCCAGACCCAAAACAGAGACATTTCCAACATCCAACGAAAGGGAGTCTGTGCCAGCACAGAGAATAAAATAATTATGTGTACAGATCTGGCTCCTGGCAGGAAATAGCCCTAATTTAGCTAACATTTCAAGTTTGTTACTCCAACCATTGGTCTTTCTCTCTGTGGGGGGGGCAAGCCTTTTGAAGATTAAGCTGTTTTTTTTTTTTTTAATGTGGAGGATTTGTCTATTTTCAACCCCTCCACTGGGAATCAATACTGTTTCATAATTACATGCCACTCAAGTCCCTACACAAGGTGTGTACAGTATTGATCGCACCTGAAGAGGGTCCGGGCTGCCCAGGTACTCTGCAATTTCTGAGCAGGATGTTTCGAAGTGACTAATAATTAACAGTGATCTCATCAGATCAGCCACTGCCACACATGGAGACATCTGCCAGGGCTTTGGTTCCCGTGGTGAAGTTGAAAAAATAAATGACTTCCTCAACCTTCTGAGGGCACCCTGCCAATCTCCAGCTGCTGCGACTCAGGTTGGTATTCTCTCCTCCCAGGCATGAGGCTGTTTGAGGCGGACAATCAAAACATGCTAAAGGAAGTCTGTGGGCTCAAGAAGACCCCTTACAAAGCTGCGGTGACTCTTGCCAGAAGCAGCTGTTTGAGAACAAGGCCTATGCTTACCTCCTGCTCAATCCTCAACCTCTTACACAGAGACTGATACCAGGCAGGAGCGCATAAAATTGTGTTGAACCCAGCACAATAGTGCATGCCTATTATCCCACCATGTGGGATTCTGGGGCAGGAAGATTGCCATGAGTTTGAAGCCAGCCAGAACTAGATAGTCAGATCTTATCTTACAAGCCCCCCCCCCCCACCAAAGTGTATTTAATTGGACAGAATAAGAAACTTGGGGCAAAACCAAGACTCTAACGCAGTCTTCTCCAATTGTTTTGTTGTATTTTCTTCCTACTAGTACTACTGGCTTATATTCCATCATAGTTTATGTTTTTGTCTGTTTATGTCTTATCAAGTTTGTGATCTAGGTTGAAGGCTGTTTGTGGGTTGCTATTCCATTCAAGTTTTTTGGCATATAGTGTGTGTGGTGAGGTGTGTTATGCATAGGCATGGATGTGTGTGTGCGCATGCATGTGGAGGCCAGAGGAGAATGTCAGGCATCCTCCTCTATGGCTCTTCTCGCTTTGTCTCCTTGAGATGGAGTCTGTCACTGAACCTGGAGCTGCCATTTGTCAGCAGGACTGGCTGACCAGTGAGCCCTAGCAACTCCCCCACCTCCACCACCCAAAGGACTGGGGTTACAGGTGTGCATGACCAGGCCCAACTTTTCACATGGGAGCTGGGTATTGAACTCAGGCAGCCTCAGGCCCTCGATGTTTTTGCATGGTAAGTGGTCTTACTCACTGAGCCATCTTCCCCTGGTTCTCACAAAGGGCCTGGTACCGCAGATATGAGTTGTATTAAATACTATGCACCGGACAAATGATTCTAGGGGTAAAAGTAGTTCACAGAATTTAAGATCAGACCTTCACTCTCCCATGTCCTTCTTAGGCCATCCTCACGGGGATATTTTAGAGTGAGAACACACAGGATTGAGAATGTGCTTCTAGAATGGAATAGGGGAGCCTGGTATGGCATGCCTCCTTGCCCTCCTAGAGAAAAGTATGAAAATAAAGTAAGGGATACAAGCCTAAGCAAGAAGGAATGGGAGAGAAGAGATTCTGTATTTTGATGCTGTATGGGAATTACAAGTAAGGATGACAGCGGTCTTATCAAAAATAATGGCTTCAACCAAGAGGTTGAACAGCTCTTAGCAGATGCTCCACCCATGGTGAATGGCCTACAAGTTATTCTTATCCATATCTTCTTGGAGGCAACGCCAAAAGTTGTATCCCTTAAAAATTAGACAAGCCGTCTTAAAAGTGTCTTCTTCCCCCCATCCCAGTTGAGAAATGAATAACAGCACCCAGCCTGTACATTTTCTAAGCTTAAATTATCTCTGCCTTCCTCCATGGAACACATCGGTAAAGCCCTCCCACATTTTTTTAAATCTTCCAGGGGTATACACCAAGAATGACTTGGGGGGGTGGTGGCATAGATTTTCATTGCTGCAACAGAATACCTAACAAAAGCAAGTTAAGGAAGGAAGGGTTTATTTTGTCTCCTGGTTTGATGGTACAGCCGATTATGGTGGAAAAGGCAAGGTGGCAGCAATGTGAGGTGGCAGGACATATGTGTCCCCAGTCAGAAAGCAGAGAGAACTGAACACTTGTTCAGTGGATTTCCTCCTTCTTCCCCTTTATGTTCTACCTCCCAGCCCACGGGATGCATGGCTCTTTCCTCCTCAATTAAACCTCACAGGAAACTCTCAAAGACACAACCAGAAGTGTGTTTCCTCAGTGATTTAAAATCCAGTCAAGGAGACACTGAAGAATAACCATCACAGGGAGAGGTTATGAGCCTCCCTGTGCCTGGGTCCCTTCAGGACACCCCGTGTGAACATTGTGCGATGTACTTCCAAGCAAACTGCTAATTTTACTTTGGAAATGTTAGCCCTGTCTCTCTACACAGGTGGGTCATAAAGGTAATACACTTACTCCAAAATGACTATGCAGAACTTTTAGTCTGTATTATGGCCACAACATTAGCTCAACCACTGAATACTAGTCTTACAGACCTAGATATAAGAAAAAAAAATCCTCATCTTCTGGATAGTCACAAAGTCTGTAGAGTACATCTTTCTCTCCTTATATTTTGTGATGATGCTCTCCTTGGATTATTTATTCATTCATTCATGTATTATGTATACAGAGAAAGAGACAGCAACTGAGAGAGCAAGAGAGAAAGACAGAGAGAGAGAGAGAGAGAAGAGAAAGAAAGAGAGATAGAGATAGAGAATGTGTACAGTCGTGCCATGCCTCCTGCCATTGTAAATGAACTCCAGACCCATGTGCCACTTTGTGCATCTGGCTTCACAGGGTTACTGGGAAACTGAACCTGGGCTGTTAGGCTTTGCAAGAAAGCACTATTAACCATGGAGCCATCATTCCAGCCCCTTTGGATTAAGTCAGAATAAAAGTGTAATGTCCATAGGAGTGTTCCAACTCTTGTAGAAGTGAAATTGTATTTCATACTGTCACCAGAAGAGCTGAATACAGAGATCACGAAATGTTTGGCAGGAATTCTGCCTCCGACACCATGCCCAACAGAACTCAACCAGTACCAAGTTAGTGTGCAGGTTGTCAGTTCGTTCAGAAAGCTTTCCCAAGGAAGTAGTTTTCTCCTTTCTCTCGCTCAGGCCCTCATGCATGTGCCGGAAGCACACTTAAAACTGAGCCATCTCTCTAGCCCCAGCTTTCTCCTCTCTGAGGGACAACATGGATCTTGAATATACACATTTCTTATTATAAACTCTCAGAGAAGCATCTACATTTGAGAATATTCCTACTTGTAATGTATTGTTTCTTTGAGGGGAGGTAGGTAGGGAAGAAAGTAAGGCTTGGGGAAATAAAATTCAGTAAGTTGTTTCTGCACAGCTCCCAATAAGAACACAACAGTGCTCTTTAAAAATACTGTTTAATGAAGCCGGGCATGGTGGCGCATGCCTTTAATTCCAGCACTTGGGAGGCAGAAGTGGGAGGATCACCATGAGTTCAAGGCCACCCTGAGACTACATAGTGAATTCCAGGTCAGCCTGGGCTAAAGTGAGACCCTACCTTGAAAAACAAAAAAACAACCCCCCCAAAACAAACAAAACCCCCCCAAAACCAAAAACCAAAAGCAACAAAAAAAACTGTTTAATGAATGAGTGAATGTTATATGACCTTTTGACCTCAACTTTTAATGAGGTGGCCAAGTAGCTGACCTTCTAAGTCCTTTTATTCTAAGGGTTTGAGTAGGCAAACATCTACCACCTCAGAATGAAAAGAGGTGAAGCAGAGTTCTGGGCTGCCCTTGGAGAGCTCTTCTTGCTTTCATCCTGGGTGACTTCCTGAAGATGGGGCGAGGGGACACCACTGAGGCTGAGGCTGACCTGGCTTGGCCTCCAGAGGACCAGAGAAGAGCTGGTGTAGGATCAAGTCGGGTTTCTTGGGAAGTACCTCAAACCATCCACTTAGCATGGGGGCTCTCTGATCAAAGGCACTCGGAATGAAAGGAGCAGTGTGGTCTTTTAAATTGACTGTACATCACACGTGCCCCTCACTTGAAATAGGGTTGTCCGCTCCAAGCTTCACACGAGCTGCACTTGTGACACAAGGCATTCGAATCTCTGGGCATTCAGCTGTCCATTTAATATCTGCTAAGGTTTCATTTCGAAAAGACCTTTCAAACCAATCCCTGCAGAGCAAGGGCACAATTCCTTGAAAATCCAGCTGGGATTCCATATGTTCTTTTATGAATAGGGTACAAGAATGATGAGGAGGTGGTCAGGCATCCCTGATTTCATTTCAAACCAGTATAATCAAAATACCAAAGACAAATAAGAATTCTTATTGATAAGAAACTTCTGTACTGCTTCCTATATGCCCAGCAGGATCTTCAGCTCTTAGTAATTCATCAGTTCTCCCCACCACAGAGGCACATGTGGCCATCATTCCAACTGTACAGATAAAGGAAGGAAGGCTCTCAAGCCAGCATCTTGCCTAAGTTTAGTTTGTTGGTACGTGCAAAGGCAGGTGTTGCGTAGCAGTTTCCTCAGAATTAAACATTCCAGCCTGGAGGGAGTTTTCTTAAGACTCAGGAAGTGAGTGAACCCTTCCAGGATCAGGAGCTAACTCCCCAGTCTTAGTAAGCCTCTCTCCAAGGTTTTATAGGCAGAATCAGTTGTCAGGGAGAGACTCTTCCACTGCTCCCTCTGGGGATTCAATTTTCAACAGTTGTCACCCGTGTTGGGGTGTGCTTTCCAGTGACGCAACTGCCTGTGGAGAAACCCTCACACATACTCCTGTAAGTAACCCTAATAAACTAACTTGTTTACCACGCTGGACCCTGGTAGGATTGTTATTACTGGTCTGTCATTGATGCCCTAACTGGAGTGAAGAGATGTTTGTTCCTGTCTCCCCAGGTAAACCTGTTCAACACCACAGCATGCACTGCGCATCTGGTTCTGCTGAAAGAAGTGGGTAGTGACATCTATATATTCAGATTCAAAGATGCCTTATGCTTTGTCTAGCCACCATGTTTTCTTCTTTCTGTCTTTCCTTCTTTACTCTGTTCTTTCCCTTTCCTTCAACATAGTCATCAGAGAACGCTGGAAAAACTAGACAGACTAGACATGCTTCATTCTTTTCTTTCTACATCACCGTTAATTAGCTGCCTCAATGAAGTTTCTTTGCACTCCAGGGAAGCTGCAGACCAGCAGGCAGTCTTGGCAAACCACTGTAAGGTACACTTGTGCAAGCTGGTCTCAAGGTAGACAGCAAGAGGAGGGAGGGTTCTAGGCAGACAGAACTGCTAGCAGGCTTAATGAATTTGGTCCTGTCTCTTTTTTATTAAATATTTTACTTACTGACTGATTTTCTTGATAGAAATGAGAGAGAGCGAGAGCGAGAGCAAGAGCGAGCGAGTGAAAGAGAGAGAGAGAGAATAGGCACACCAGGGCCTGTAGCCACTGTAAACTCCAGATGTATGCACCACCTTGTGCATCTGGCTTTATGTGGTGTTGTAGTTAGATTCACATTGCTGGCAGAAATCACCTGACCAAAAGCAGCTTGTGGGGAAAAAGGGGTTTATTTTGGTTTACAGATTTGAGGGGTAGCTCCATGACAGCAGGAGTAAACGACCACCGTAAATTGATAATCACACAGATTGTAAAATGCAATGCATTCTGTTCAACTTTAAAAATCCCCATATTTTTTAAATCAATTCTAATGATGTTCAACATTCCCATAATCCAAGGTCTTTTAACTAAGCCATGATACCAAAAAAAAAAAATCCCCCCAAAACCCATAATGGCAGAGAATAAACACACTACAAAAGATGGTACTGGGCATAGCAAAGAACTATTCAACCAATACAAGATTTAAACAGGGCAAACATCAAACTATGTAGTTCTAACAACTCTAGTCAGTGACAGATCTCCAAGTCTGATAATTCTAACCAGCAACTAGTCTCTGGAGTTCCAATTCTGCTCCTCCAGCTAGGCTACTCACAGTCCTGGGAAACTTCATCTGGGGCTAGAAGCTCTCCTTAGCAGCCATCTCATGGTCCTGGCATCTCCACTGGGTCTCCACTGCAACCCACAGTCCATCGTCATGGCTCCATTGGGTCTCCAACTAGCAAACTGCTTCACACTGCCCATGGTTGTTTCCAAAACACAAGACTGTGTTGCAAATTCAATGACCCTCTCCTGCATTTCTTATACTCAATAATACCAGGTGGGGGTGACAATTTGTTAATCCAGGGGGGAATAAAGCAGACTAAAGAACAGGACACTCCTTGAGCACTCAGGCCCCTTCAAAAGAGTTCACAATCTTCTTGTTGCCCCAGTGTAGGTCAGCTGGCCCAATCTCAAAGGTTGTAATCTCTCATATAATTGCAGCTGAACAGGCAGAAGTTTCAGCACAAAGATTTCACTTTTCAGCCATATCCCTCTGCTCACACCAGTCCATTTCTATGCAATGTAACCCTGCATAACTTCTCAAGACATGGACATAACAGTAAGCTTCCCACACAAACTGCTTCTAGCCCAGTCCAGGCAAAGCTCTTTCTCACCCTCGTAAGCCAAACCTCACAGTTCATAGTTCTTACTGCATTCAGATCTTTCAACTCTGACCAGAATAGTCCATCATCAAGCTGTACTTACAGCACTGCAAGGCATCTATTAGGCCAAAGTTTCGAATCCTTCCACATTCCTCTTGAAAATCAGCTCCAAGAGGCCAAAGCCACACAGTCAGGTGTCCAGCAGTAATACCACTTCTCTGGTACCAACTTTACTGTTGCAGTCAGGTTCTCATTGCTGGCAGAATCACCTGACCAAGAGAGGCTTGTGGGAAAAAAGAGGTTTTGGCTTACAGACTTGAGGGGAAGCTCCATGATGGATGGGGGAAATGACAGAATGAATAGATGGTGTACATCACTTCCTGGCCAACATAAGGTAAACAACAGGAACAGGAGAGTGTGTCAAACACTAGCCAGAAGAAACTAGCTATAACACCCATAAGCCCGCCCCAATAACATACTGCCTCCAGGAGGAATTAATTCCCAAATCTCCAGCAGCTGGGAACCTAGCATTCAGAACACTTAAGTTATGGGGGACACCTGAATCAAACCACCACATGTGGGTATTGAGGAATAGAACCTGGGTCCTTAGGCTTTACAGACAAGTGTCCTAACCTCTGAGCAATCTTTCTGGCCCTGGTCCTGTCTCTTCTATAGATCCTGGTCAGTATGCTTGTTCATGAGCTCCTTATTATCTTCAAGCCTCAGTTTCAACTGCTTGCGCTTTCCTGGGTACCAGAGAAACAAAAATGAACCAATGGTATTCCCCAATACCTATGACTCAGTAGCTTAGTATAAAAGCAAAGTTAGGGCTGGAGAGATAGTTTATTGGTTAAGGCACTTGCCTGCAAAGTGAAAGTATCCAGGTTCAATTTCCCGGGACCCACATAAGCCAGGTTCACAAGATGGTGCATGCATCTGCAGTTCGTTTGTAGTGACTGGAGGCCCTAGCACACCCATTCTCTCTCACCCCCATTTGCTTCTCTCTCTCAAATAAATAAAATAACTTTTAAAGTAAAGTTAGATAAAAATCTTCAAGTTCCTTATTATTTGGAAGTCCTAGTGGAAGACCCTCACATTGAGCCCTTTGAAAACCAGCACACAATCAACCAGTTTATGAAGACAGCATTCACAGAGAGGACCACTTGAGAGCCTCTGAGATAATACTTAAGATGCTAAATTATGTCCCCTTGTGACAGTCAAAGAAAGATTATTATTGTCTCCAAATATTTCTAGGGATAATATGAAGGTGTTTTAGTACACTTGGCACAGCTTATGTAAATACAGAGTAATAATCACAAGGACTGAATCAGTAACAAAATGGGTTGTTGTTATCTTATGCTCATGGACGTGTAAGGAGAGACACGTCAGTGGCTTACACAACCCTATCTGATGAACATCATCAAAGGATTCTTGTTTCAAGATGAGAATAACCTGAGATGACTCTTAAGGTATCTGATGCTATTCCATAGCCTTGATGCACACTGAAGACAACAGTTGACATGATGACAATTCAATATCAATGTGATATGAACTAATGCTTTCAATCAAACTTTTGTTGTCATAATTTCTGAGTTAGGAATAATTAGACAAACTGTGAAGACACAAGACACATGGACTAGATGTGATAAAAGAGTTCAGGAAGACACCAAATGATGAAGAGCAGGTCTGGGATCTGTGAGGCCAACTCGGGCTAGCTCTTAGAAAATGGCATGTGCCCAAAGTACCCTACATACATTGTGAGTCAGTGGCCGCCCAGTTCTAGGTTTCTGTTTTGCACTATGAACTGGCATAGGTATAAAATACTAACCTGCTCTTCCTATTCCTAGAAGATATAGGGAGAGCACATAGAGGTAGCATCTGAAACCATAGCACGGCAGTATCAACCCTCTCCTATCGTAGGAGTCAGGGTACAATGCAGACTAAGCGACCTCCTGATGCAGGCCAGGTAAGCAGAAACAAGAAGTTCTCTAGGGGCTGGAGAGATAGCCTAGTGGTTAAGGCACTTGCCTGTGAAGCCTAAGGACCAAGGTTTGAATCCCCAGTACCCGCATAAACAAGATGCACAAGGTAACACATGTATCTGGAGTTTGTAGTGGTTGGAGGCCCTGGTGTGCCTATTCTGTATCTATGTATCTATCTATGTATCTATCTGTGTATCTATCTATGTATCTATGTATCTATGTATCTATGTATCTATGTATCTATGTATCTATGTATCTATGTATCTATCTATCTATCTATCTATCTATCTATCTATCTATCTATCTATCTATATGAAGTTCTCTAGGTTCTACTGAGCAATATGACTTCCTGTATCCATGCAGACTGCATAGCATCCTGAAACACAAATGTGACTTATACACGCATGTGACCACCACCATTGTCAGGGTCCATGGGCAGACACAGTCCTGGACCACAAGCATTCACCTTACCAGCCTATTTCATTTATGGTAATAGCAGAACAAGACCTAGCAAGAACATGACCAGTCTCTGTGTGGATGCTGGTGATATCAAAGCATGAAGAGCTGTTCTGCGCCCCTCCCCCCACCAGCCAGCCACCACTCACAGGACATATTAGGATCCCTAGAGTAAATGACTAGGTGACTTAAAGACTCCTTCACAGCAATGGTAATGAAAACAACCCCAGGTCCCAAAGTGGGGGACCTTCCTATAGGTTCTAATACCTGTGACTTCCCCCAGAGTGAGCCCTTCACCCCAGAGTGGTGGCCCCTTTCAGTGGGGGACTTTATATAAGGAAGCTCTGGGTGAAAAGAGCCCCTTCCTTTCTTCCTTCCTTCCACTTGGCTGCCAGAGCTGCTTGCTGCCTTCCAGCGTGGATTGAAGACCAGCACAGACTGAAGACCAGTGTCAATTGAAGACCTGTGTGGATCAAAACCCAGTGGCTCCTCAGTAAGCCTCCAGGCCTTCAGTGCTGGATTGGGACTTCTGAGGCATTTGGCCATGTGGACTGAGCAGCTACCGGGTTCCTTGATTCTCGGGCCTGCAACTGCAATTGAACTACTGTAAGCGAACCCAATAAATTCCCTTTTTTTTTTTTTTTGGTTTTTTGAGGTAAGGTCTCACTCTAGCCCAGGCTGACCTGGAATTCACTATGGAGTCTCAGGGTGGCCTCGAACTCATGGCGATCCTCCTACCTCTGCCTCCTGAGTGCTGGGATTAAAGGCATGCACCACCACGCCCGGCATAAATTTCCTTTTTAATATAATTCATTCTAGCGGTTCTAGTCCTCTAGAGAACCCTGACTAATATAGTAAATATTATGCTCAACAGACATGTGAGGAAGCTAGGTTCCAGGAAGTAAATTGTCCAAGACCACACAGCTAGGACTAAACTAGCCTCCTAGCCTACCAAGCTGGGATACCTTAATTTCATTCTACCAGCTGCCTGCTAAGACATTTTCCCCCTCTTAATCACATACTGAGTATGCTCCATAACAAATGTCCTTTTCAAAACACGAGAGGATGTCTGCCTGCATACATTTATTTTAATAAATGTAAGGTTTCACTGACTATATGATCAGACTTTGGAAAAAATTTCCTCTACTGTTAGTTAAATGTACCCATGTTAATAACAGCAGCACACTACTATTGACAAACTCAGTTTTATAGCTGTGGAAACTGAGGTACAGAAAAACTAAAGAACCTATCCAGGGCCATATATCTAGCAAAGAAGAAAGCAGGAATTTAGACCTTGTCACCATACGGGTCTAGAGTTTTTTTTTTTTTTTTTAGACAGGGTTTTGCTTAAGTAGCCCTGGCTGGTCTGGGGCTCACTGTGTAGCTCAGGTTAGCCTAGACCTCATAGCCATCTGCATCCTAAATACTGCTGACAAGAGACTTTCTGGAAGTTCGATATGTAGATACAGTACTGTGACCCTTCAAGAGATATTCAGCTTCCCTTCCACGCTTTGGGGGAGAGTTGTTTAAGAGTATCAGGAAGAAACTATTTAGATTCAGAGAACATCCACTGGCACCAGAGCGTTCTCTGGGCGTGAGCACCTGCAGGACAGCTTCTGTGAGCCTGGCCTCCCACCCAAAGTGAAAAACAGAGCAAGTACAAGCCAGCAGACGGATGAACATCTAACTTCAGAAAGTTCTCCACATGGAAGAATGAGGTGGGTCTCTGGAAATGTTTAGGTTGGATCTGACATTCTCCAGAAGTGAAGCATGTCTGTCTATTAGCAGTCAATAGTTACTTCTCACCCATTTTCATAAGGATAGATTTGGGGTGTGTGTGGTGGTGGTGGGGAGCTTGGCTACTCAATGTTAGATAAAAGAGAGGGAGGGCCATGGGAGAGCAGGCTGGTTCCACGAGAGGCACTGAGATAAAATACTCTTTTAGAATGAAAGCTTTATCAGGAGAGGTCTGAAGCCAGAGAGATGAGACAGCAAAAGAGCGAGAGAGAAAGAGAGAGAGAAGAGGAGAGAATAAAGGATAGAGAAGGAGGGTGTTCCAACAATTCAAAGAACAAAGGAATCTTCTTGCTTTCTTCCTGTAACTTTTGGGGGAGGGAGAAAATTGTAGTCCTTGTGACTCTACCTACGTGTTAGGAGCCATGGAGGCACTATATTGGATCCAAGGCCATACCCTAAGTGGCCTTGGGTATTCCTAACAACAGGGGCATGGTCTTGTTCCCCATTTGGTATTTGGCAAAGTCAGTGCTCTTACAGTGAGTGCCTCTAGGTTCTGATGCTCCCTATGGAATATAGGAAATGGGGTGGGGGCAGGGGTTGAAGGAGACAGCCAAGAGCACGTGGTAGCATGTGCCACCCTCACTTAAAGGGATCTCTTTCCATTACAAGTCCAGGTCCATTAGCTCCCAGAGAGGATGCTTCCCTTCCTTCGCACAACAAGAAAATGGAAGTGCTCTGTAGCACTGCCTCGAAACCACGCGTGCACTTCTTTGTCCCTGAAACCAGAGGATGCTGGTGGTCCCTGGCAGCTTTTTGTAGAGATGAACCCTTCAATATCCTCATATCCTCATGCCTACCTATCAGTTTTCTGAGCTTCTTGAGCACAGAGCTCCCCTGGGATGTACCATCTGCTTCCTGATCAATTTTCTGCTGGCTTTTCCTCCCCTCTTCTGAGTCCCGAGAGCTCAGCCCAGATTCTTTTCTCAATGTGTGCTTCTATTACCATGAATCAGCACTTCCTATTTTCCCCATCTGCAACCCCCCTTTAGTGGTTATATCGACGCCATCCAACCTCACCACTGGCGACCTCGTGTGCACCTGAATCTTGCTGCATCTGCGCTGAGATAACCCTTCTTCTTCCACCCACAAGTTCCAGCTGACGTGGAGCTTTGTCATTGCTCTTCCTCATCTCAGATCGAATCAAACACCATGTCCTGTGTGCTCCTCAGCTCTGGATCCCTTCAACCACAGCTCATCCAAAGTGGCACCCTGATGCCTGAACTAACTGGTCTCCCTCTACTTACACTTCATGCCTTGGAGCAGCCAACACTTCACTTTGCAGAGGAACACTGACTACATTTTCTTGGTTACATAGCTCCCTATTCCTCTTAGAGTTGAACTCTAAACGAATTAACCTGACTTGCAGAGCTCTTCAGGATTGTGATGGGGCTTCCCCGCTAAGCATCCTTATTCCTTGGCCCAGCTCATGCCAATGTTGTGTGCTTCTGTCCCAATGCAGTAGTCAATACGACAGTGAGTGACCACCCACTGGTTATCTGCCTGGTGTTGGTTTCCCTGTCAGATCCAGTCTTCCCCAGGGCAGCCTGTAGCTCGGTGGATAGCATAAGGCCTGCACAACTGAGAGATCTACATATTTCGGGAATGACTGCCAACAGGCTTGAGGGAAAGGTTTCAATTCCACCTCACATTAAAAAAAATAATCTAGCCCAACATACTGGAAAATCCTCATCACAATTAAAAACTTAGACATTTATAGGCAAGTCCTGTCTTTATACAGCCAGTTTCTATTTTGAATTCTGTGCCCCCTTCTTGGTAGGTAGAAAATACAAGTGGTATTCCTGTGATAGAACACACACACACATATTAGCTAGAAACTTTACCTGTTTGTATACATGCATGCATGTATGCATGTTCAGGATCACATTTGCATACAGGTGCCCATACATGTGTGTGGAAACTTGAGTGTCTTCTGCTATTGGATGTCTACCTTCTATTTATTTATTTATTTTTCTTTTAGAGAGAGAGAGGGAGAGAGACAGACAGAAAGAGCGAATTGGCATGCCAGAGCCTCAGCCACTGCCATCAAACTCCAGACCCTTGCATCACCTGGTGGGCATGTGCTACCTTGCACTTGCCTCACCTTTGTGCATCCGGCTTATGTGGGATCTGGAGAGTCAAACATGGGTTCTTAGGCTTCAAAGGCAAGCACCTTAACCACTAAGCAATCTTTCCAGTTCCCCATCTTCTATTTTTTTTGGGGGGGGGGCTGGGTCTCACACTGAACTTAAAGCCCATTGATTCAGCTACACCAGCTAGCTAGTAATCTGTAGGGATCATCCTGTCTCCACCTCCGAGTGCTAGGATTATAGACACATACTGTCATGCTCAGCTTCTACATGTGGGCTGGGGATCTGAACTCAGATCCTCAAGCTTGTGTGGCAAGCACTTTACCATCTTCCTAGCCCTCAGTCTTTTGCTTTTATAACATTGACAACAGTGTGACGTTGATATTCAAGAATACTAAATGAAACCTTGGACTCTTGAACAACTTGACATATTCTATGAAAAAACTTACTGTCATGAGGTATGCTAGTGTTCCTGGGGTTAATATGATTCATTCTTGGGACTTAAAGTTACTCTTACAATAACAGAGGTATCAAGTGCTCTCAGCAAGTTGAAATAAGCACAAATCACTAATACCATTCCAAAATTCTTGGGCAAAATCAAAGAGTACCATGGGTCCTGCCCCAAATTAGTCTGTAACCAGAGTAGAACCAGGGATACCTGCAGGGCCCATTCTGGCAACATGACTGCCAGGTGAGTGAAACAGGCTGCACTTGTTTCAGCTAAGTCACAGAAATTCTTACTCAGCTGTATCAAAGGTCCTTTGGGTGCTAGTCTCACCATTGGTGAGTTTATTCATCTTGGCCAAGTTCCATCAGGTTCCTGGTACTTATAAATGGTGCCTTATCACAGGTCAACACCTGAGTCTGTCCCTATGATTTAATCAGCCACAAGCCACTTCCTTTCTTAAGAGAATACATGACTTCCTTCAGCTCATCGTCAAAGTCTTTCTAAGAACATACAGCCACTGGTTGGAGCTTAGCCATGTCCACATGGATACCTGTAAACACCAAAGGACACACAGGACTTCCTTAGAAACCTCTGGGGGTAGATGATATCTGAGGTTACCAACTATGAAGGCTGTAGCCCACGTAGTCCCCGTGTTACCCGAGGGTGGCGAGGAGGCCTTTATTCAGAACTGGAAAGGTAATTTCTCTCTCTCTTTCTGCTCTTAAGAGAACCAACTTCTCATGCTGAGCTACAGACTACAGCTGTTTCTATGTGGGCATGCTCTGGACACCCAAAACACAAACAGTCACCCCAGGCCAGGGTGGCAGACATACTACAGGGCTCTAGAAGGGGCAGGACTCAGAAGAGGAGTCTCTGGTGATAGAACTATTGTTACTCAGGTTCTGAATTCATTGTCATCTGATCACTTAGCACTTCCTTTCTTTTTTATTGCACTCTAGGGCAGGATAAAGAACCGAAAGATAAAGCTGGTATAATCAACTGACACCCTATATCCGCATGCACTCTTGATTCTGCTGAGAAGCCAGGTTCCTATCCACTATCACACAGTACAGAGAGTTCATGTCCTCATGCCTGCAGATTCCTTCCATGCAAGCCAGGGTGTCAAAGTGTGTCTCCAGCGATGTTAAACTCCCTGAGCTCATCTCTGACACCTCCGTGGAAGACTTTTCCATAAATGCCATTGCAGAAGGACATGGGGAGGGCCTTGCAGTAGCTCTAACTGGGAGCGTGAGAGAGAACTCAGCTCAAAGCTGAGTACTACTGGGCACAGCTTCTTTGCTATTTCTCAGATACCCTCCGTTGTGCAGGGCAAAAGACCACAAAAGACCAGACAAGTGAAGGTTACGGACGAGCACCCCACGAGCAGTGGCTTGGAGCTTACAGTACAGTTCCAATTTCTTCTTGAGCTGTGTGACTTTCGGCAAGTTAATAACCTCTTGTGGCTTGAATATAAAATGTCCCCTAGAGGCTTATGTGTTTGAACATTTGGACCCCAGCTGATGATGCTATTTTAGAAAGTTGTACAACCTTCAGAAGGTGGAACATTGTTGGAGGAAGTGGAACGCTGGAGTTTTACAGCCTACCCTACCAGGATGGACAGTGTAACCTCAATCTGTAAGCCAAAACAAGCCCTTCCTCCCTTAAGTTGCTTCTTGTCACGCATTTGGTCACAGCAACAAGTAACTAATAATACATCTCTCTGTGAACTCGCTGCAAATATTTAGGCATGGGATTACCGTGAGGGTTAAATGAGGCAGTCCATGCAAGGTGCTGAACGAAGTGTCTGTCATACGGTCTGTGCTTCGGAATCAATAGAAATGAGCACTCAAGTAGCTTGATGAATAAATGCAGGGAGCTCACGTAGGTCACACAGAGGGGAGGGGGAAGGAGAAGAAATGACAGCTACAAATAAGGCCAGACGAGGCACGCTCTGGGAAGACTTTGCATCCACCGAGGACCTAGATCCAAGTGGCTATGAGCATGTGGGCTAAAATTTAAAAAAAAATTAACAAAAAAGAAGAGAAAATTCATTCCTATAAGGGAACATCAGCACGTATACATATTTGCATTGCTGAGGATTTTAAATGTTTTCTGGATTGGCAGCAGGAATTTTCTAGAGCTACATGGTCAGTTCTTTCAGCCTGAAATGAATCAGTACCTAGAAGGAGAAAAGGCAAGCGGTTTCGGTTTCAGGCCGCGATACCCTCAGTCAGGGGGCCTGGGGAAGCGCGGGTCATTGGGTCTAGGCCAGGCAGAACTCTGAGGGCCGTGCCTAAGAATGTTTTATCACAGCTGGAAGGCATAGGGCTTGAATCCAAAGAACAGAGACCAAGATACTTGGGAGGCCTGAGAGAGTGGAGGAAAGTGTATAGGCCCAGGCTAGGGGCCAGTGAACAAGCCACACAAGGCCTGGGCAGCCTAAGGAGGTCATATTCAAAGGCAGCTGCAAGGGCCTGCCTTAGAATCTCAATGTGTGTCGGGGGCGAAACCAGAGATTGTACATACACCTTCCATTTCTGCACTTTGCATGTCACTTTGGGGCGTGGCCTAACACACCTGTCCCCCATTTTACTGCCTTTGCTGGCTTTGGAGATTTCTGCCCCATAGCAGCACAGAGCCTCCGTCTACCACACTGTAAATCTCACACAGGACAGCAGGTGGACTTCAAACCTCCACGTGATGAGCGTTCTTTATGCTGACAGTGTGCTAAGCTGACACACAGGCTAGGGAGTGCTTTACACCCTTCATGCCGCTGGCGGAAGCCTCAAGGTCCAGTCATGAGGCTCAGAGTTCATGGCTCAGATTACACACCTGTGCTCACTGCCTCAGCAAAGGCGAGCTAGAATGCTGACGAAGGGGAACAGGAGGTAGCCTTCCTTTGCCTCAATCATTTCCTCCCTCTGAACCCAATTTTCCTCTTTCTCTTCTATGTTTAAAATTAGTACATGATTGTTTTCATTATAACAGTTTAAATATGAATATCACATGTTTTGCTCATATCTACCTCTCTATTATCCTTTGTTAAATAGGAACCACATGCACCTTGCCTGAAAGATAATGGATAGATGCAAAGCGAAAATGAAATACGAGATAGTGGATATAAACAGCTACTGGCACAAAGAAACCACTGAATAAATGTGGCAGTGCCACTGTAGGGGATGGCTGCTGCTTATCTGAAATGAGTGCTCCAAGGATATAATGGGGGTGCCGGGATTCACCGATTTAACCGGGGAGTTTGGACCACGATGTACCGTTTAATAATCAACCTGGTCCTGATGCCTGCCGCTCACCACCCCATTCTGCAATGTGAATGAAACCATAGGCCCACGAGCCGGGGCAGGCTGCTGTTGGAAAACCTGTCAAATTACCAACGCTGTTTCCATGCAGTTAGTCAGTCAACCATTGATAAGCTGCCTGATTTCCCAGATAGTGACACACTCTTGGTTTCTCATTGCCTGGAGGCTCTGATTTATCCTGTAGAGGAAGAAGGCCTTGGAAATGAATGCAAGAAGAGTTATGAGAAGGAGGCTTAAACAACGGTCTCTAAGAGCAACAGGGTGAGAGACTTGCATGGGACACACTATGCAAGAAACAGTGGCTGACAGTGAAGTTCCCCAGCCAGATGCCATCGATGTCTGCTGCTGATGGCAGTCTTGCCTTCTGGCTGGTGGTGGGCATGAAGGGTGTGTGGGGAGCACAGTGGTCCCCAATGTTCAGAAGAGAATCCACACTCAGGCTCCCCTTGCTACACTGGACCTTTCAGTTATCTAGTTGTTCCCCGTGATGTAACTATCACCTGCATTTTGCCACTTGATCTCCCTGAGTCACTCAATTTGCAATCAATGTCACCCATTCCACAAATGTTTCTGAGGTGTGTACTATTTGCTTTGTCTTGTGTTTTCACGAAGCTTCCATCCTAGCAGCAAGATAGAGGCATATATAGAACATGGTGGTCATCGGTATGTAAAAGGAACAATGCAGGGAGGGGCAGCACAACACGCTAGAGGAGAACAGGCACTATCTCAGCCCAGCGGTCACAGAATGCCTCACCACCTGGGTGATCTGTGACTGTGGCATGGAGGCTGTTGGTCCTGTCTGGCATTCCGGGAGCAAAGGAGATCTTACTTAGTGAGGCTCTGGACTCTGTCCTCCGCTGTGGTCAGAGTGTGCGTGCACCGAGCAGGTGGCGGCCTAGCTTCGAGGTGGCCCCCGCTTCCCTCACCTCCTCCAGCCGCCTCCGCTGCTCTTTCTGCTCCTCGATGCGCTTCTGGCGCTCGGCCAGCAGCTGCCTCTTGTGTTCCTCGTTCTCGCGCTGCTGCTGCTCCAGCTGCTGCCTCCGCAGGGCCTCCGAGCGCTCCTTGTTGGCCAGCTGCAGTCTCAGGAAGTCCCGTCGCAGCGTCGACTCCCCGGGCAGGTTCAGAATGGAGCTGTGGACGGACCAAAGCATGAGGATTGTGCATGTGGCAGGCAAGGGCCATCCTGCCTGCAGCTCCCGGGGAGGCTGCAAGAGACCGGTGTCCCACCTCCCTTTAAGTATGGCTACTCTGCACACATATGCTGTCTCCAGCCCTAGAGGGACATTGCATCCTGAGTCATGCCCTCCTCCAGGACCATCCACTCCCATACCCCCACCCTGCGTGTGTGCGCATACACACACACACACACACACATACACACACACACATGAGAGAGAGAGAGAGAGAGAGAGAGAGAGAGCGAGCAATGATTTGTTTCCTAAGACTTATGGAGTAAGCTGGGAAGAAAGCTTAGTTGGTAAGGTTCTTGTCTGACAAACAAGGAGGACCTGGGTTCAATCCCCAATACTGATGCACTGGGGAAGTGAAGATAGGAAAAGCCCTGGAACTTCCTTGCAAGTCTAGGCTTAAATCCAGGACTGTGAGACCTATCTGAAACAGCAGTGCATGGTGTTTCTGAGGTTATCTTCTGGCCGGCACAGGCATATACACATACATACACATGTCCCCCACACACAAACACATATGCATGCATGTCACACACACACACACACACACACACATGAAAAAAAAAAGATTTTAGTGGTTGTGCAAGTCCTGGGCCTTATTTTATCTCCACATATGAGAACAGCAAGCAAAAACAAAGGGGTGGGGGACACTCGTGAGTAAGTTGAAGGACTTGGTTCCAGCCAAAGAGAATGCCACTGATTGCACCATTATGTTCAAGCATAATGTGATGCGTGTGTGTGTTAGATTAAAAAAAAACCTGCCCCTATGTCACTGGCAGTTTAGGGCTTCCCTACTCCAATCTAACTGCATGTGGCCAACTAAGTCATAGACTGTTTGGCTCTGGATAGTTACTAAAGAGAGACGGAAAATGACTCCTAATAGTTTGTTTAAATGCAGCCATTTATTTTGGAAGCCTCTACCCGAATAAATATGAAATACATATCTCCTAGCATTTGCCACGTGACAGGTACTGTGAAAGGCTCCAGAGCATGGTACCAGCCAGAGGTTAGGTAGAAGACAGACACGAGTGGGTACAGCTCTGGGGTCCTAAAAGACAGCTTAGAACCTGCTCCGGTCTGCAGAGCCTTACAGGCTATTATAAAACCCTGGCCCCATGATGAAGCCTCAATTTTCTTAATCAACAGACAGCCATGGGCCTTTGGGCAGTGACACAAAGGAGTTAGATTGCAGCTGAATCTTGGTAGCTGTGTCCCCTGAGGGTCAGAATGCCGCTTTATCCTTAAGTATCTTTAAAGTTGCAGAGAGGCTGTCCTCAATATATCAAAAATTAAGGACCAGGCACTTTCCCACACATGTGAACTTGGCTTCCTTATAATATCATTTATATTGTGATGTTGACTCTCCCTCTCTCGTGGGCTTTTCTAGAGAATCTTTGGAAGCAGTATCCTAGAAGGGAGACTTGGTCCTCCATGATTTGGGAGGGAAAAGGATCACTTTATTCCATGAATATGCCACCCACATCATGCAGATTCATAAGAATTTAAAATCTACAATGCAGAACCCATGTGCTACTATAGTACTTTGGAACATCCCACTCCAATCTATCTTTACAGCGCAAGCCTTGCTTTATTCTGCTAAATACATGTCGGCTTAAGCTGTCCCTAGATTGAACTCTTCCTTCTTTCTTGAACCAAGAAGAGCCTTTGTAACACATGAACTAATTCTTATTCCAGAACTAAAATTCTTCCTTGTAGGGAAAACGGAGAAATTATTACAAATAATAAAACGTCAAAAATTAATTAGGAAGGGCAAGAAAAAGGGCAGCTTCAAAGGATGATGGTTAAAAAGTAACAGTGGCTGGGGGCTGAAAGGAGAGTTAAGGGCTCTTTTGTAAATGGGGTCATCAAGAGGGCAAGTACGAGTGAATGGAGGGGAAGGATGTTCAGGCAGAAGTAAAAGCAAGTTTGGATCCATTTTAGGACCAGGTGTGCCCTTGTCCAGGAACCGGGCACCAGCGTGTCCTCCCAGAGCTGAAGGCGTGAGAAGGAGCATGGGTCAAGAGATGGTTAGAGGCACAGTGGCCTACCAGGGAAAAGGCAAGGGGTAATGCGCAGGTTAGCCGACAACACTGTGCAAGGGGTCCAGACCAAGCAACGTGCTAGCAGGTAGGACACTAGTGATGACTCCAGGTAAGGACTTAACCCAGGGCAGGAGCAGTGGGGACAGAATTAAATAGTGGAGTGAGGGATGGCCTGCACTCCCAAGTGATAGTGCTTACATACACAGGCTTCATGCTCTGTTTTGTACACTTCACATGCATACAGGAATGCCCCATTAATATTAAATGATTTTTGAATTAGTATCAGGAGACCTGAGCTGTATTAGTGGTTCAACTACTAACTCTGTGTGACCTGACGGACATCCTTCAGCCAGCGCCTCATGTCTAAGATAACCATTGTTTTTTTTTCATTGTTTAGGATTTCATAAAGATTAATTAACTGTATTCATAAAATAGGACTTGAACACATAATCTTCCCTGTGATAGAATGACATGTAATAATTATAGCTGGGTGGCTCACAGAATGACCCCTGAGACACAGTTAGCAAGTGTTGGATAGATAGCATTCCTCAGTTCTTTAGCGGGTGGTCAGAGGGTTGACCTGGCCATCTGGGAAAACTGTTGGGAAACAGCATGGCTTCTCTGAAAACTGCTCTAGAGATCCTTGCCCCCAGGACTATTCATGTCCCATGGCACTGTTTGACAGTCGTATCTTTATGCAGCTATCATGGGGACAGCTAACATGCTGTGACAGAAGGAGAGGACTTTCCTTCAGTCTTTGACCTTGAGAAGTCCCATGGTAGGTGAAAGAGAAAAAACGAATGGCCTTGTAAGCTCAATCTCACCCTCTTCTGCTCCATTAGCAAGAATCTAGCTTGCTAGGGGAATGGACACGTGGTGTCTAGCTCATCCTAGCAGTGCGGCCCCGCCCTGACCAGTGATACAGCAATCACCCAGTAAATGCCACCGCACAGTTACAGTACTGGCACCCTGGGATGGGTATGCCTGGGCCTCTTCACTCACCAAACTCTGCAGAAAGAGTTCTTTCACCAAAGAGAATCCCTGCCCTGTGAGCACACCAGCCTTAATTATGTATAAACATAGACGGCAAGGAAGCTGGGATCAAAGACAAGTCAACCTCAAGAAGTACAAACAACAGCCATTAAGGAATATTCACATGTGGAGCCCATCATGTGACTGCATGCAAGTTTCTACCAAGGGGGTCACCTCTAGAGAAACTGATTTCCTGGAATCCACTTCTTTTAGAATGCACTGAAATAGCAGGGCCTACGACAAGGACAGTGGCCATCTGAAAGCACTTTGCAAAGGGATGTAGTAATGAGCTGAATAACTCAAGTTTGAGACTTAGGTCTTCAAAAAGTTGAAATTCAGTCCTGCATTAGCCTCCTTTCCACTTCTACACACGTGACGAAACAAGGTCTTGAATGGGGACCATAAATCTTGGGGACAAGATAAAGAATGTGCTGATTTCCACATTTTTGTAAGAGTCTGCCTAGGGACATTTCCCCAAATTAATGAGTGCATTTGTGGGCCATAAATTAAATAAAACCACCCAGGTTAATCTTAGAAATGAACTTGTAACTCAGAAGGAAAGTGAATCTCACACAAGCACAATTTAGAATATGGAAATGAGAAAGCCTGCTTTTGCCCTCATACCTGGGTTCCCCGGAGTCATTCTCTTCCTCTTCCTCCTCACTTCCGCTGTACTCATACTCGGTCTCATCTGGAGAGAGACTCACAGAAGGTTATTGCACAGGATGGGGCTATTGTTTAGTGAAGACTATACCCCCTTTCTTCACAGCCACGGTCGGTCCACAGACCATGGATGTAGAAGCGAACCCCTAACTAACAAAGGAGGTAAAAATTCTGATTGTCTAATGGCACTGGAATGGTCCTAACTTCATAGCACAATGAATTCCTCACCTGTCTGCGGCTGGTGTGAACAAACTTACTGTGCTGGTAGCCATATAAAAGTATAGCTATATGATCATGTACAGTACGTATTACTTGACGGCAAAAATAAATGACTATACTGCTGGTTTATTTCTTACTATCATATACTACTATATATATGTGTATATAGATGTATATGTAAGCTTATGTGGCTCAGGGTGATAGCCATATGGTTGAGAACTTGCCTAGCATGCATGAGGTTTTGGGTTTAATCACCACCTTGCTTCTGGACAGAAAGATAGTTTTTGATTGATCCACTAGGGAAATTCATTTAACCCACTAAAATATTAAACAAGGTAATACATGATCATTTAACTGAACCTTTGCTTTTGAGAGGACAGAAAACATGAGCAAGTCAATTAAAGACCAGTGTTTTCATGATTCTGAAGAAAGGGGATGAGAGGGAGAATAGAGGGGTATGGAAAATTGTGCTTATATAAGTATTCATAATATACATGTGTGTGCATATTTAAAAATCAAAATAAAGTAAGGGAATGAATATTGGTTGTGTATCTTGTGAGCAACTGGTGTTAGTTAATATAGCTATGTATCCAATTTATTTATCACAATCATCCTCTGACAAAAGGGAAGTAGTCAATGACAAGAGAGTAGGCCGTATACCCAATGCACTCACATTAGGTAAGGTCAGTCTGGGAGTTAGAACTCAATACAGAAGTTTTCCAGACTGAAAATAAGTGATTTATGTTTTCCCCCTCACATACTACATGGTAAGCAGAAAAGGTAACGAGAAATGAGATAAAAGAGCAGCTATCACCACTGCTCAGAATGGTAGAAAGAAACAGTAATGTACGGAGGAGGAAGTGACGTATGTGTTGACATCCCTTCTGCAGGCAGCTGCAGATTGACGTGCTGGGCATGAGTGAAGCTGTTCATATCACAGTGTATGACGCATTCAGGAAATGTCAAGTCCTGAGTAGCAAGGTATCTGGACGTGGAAAAAGCAAACAGAGGTAGAAAGGCCAGCAAGGGTACAATAAATCACTGATGCACAGCCGCTATGCCTTGCTAAGGACTTTTCTGTGAGTAATGAGGAATCTTTGGAGGAGATTTGAAGCAAAGACAGCTGTCACAAGGCTATCGCTTCACAGCTGTGAGTTCATATTATCACCCTGAAGACAGTTGTGCATCCCTTGGAGGAACTGAAACTGCAATTTTGCTATGTCACCAGCAGGAGGCAGCATTCACAAGGCAAGAGCTACTGACTAAAAGCCTTGCCTTTTCACAGCATTTATATACAGAGAAGATAATGAAGAAACTAAAAATGTGATGAGTTCCAAGTGTGTTTCCTATCCTAGAGTTACAATTTTGCAGCATAAATTTAAACCATTTGGATAAGTATCGGCCTTTCAGACTACTTAAAGGATGATTTCACCAACCTGCATGGTGTCTTTATGTTTCCCTCATACTGAAAGTTTAATATTCTAAACTTTTCAAAAATGGATAAACAGAGAGTTCAAAGTAAGATGGAGAAGTTTTATCTGATAAAGGAAATTATAGTAAGGGAAAGAAACACAATTACTTCAATTATTTCTACTCTCTAAGGTAAAACTGTCACCAGAATCTTCAATTTCAGTATTTCATCATAATTGGATCTGATTGCTTTTCTAGTACTGGGTTAAATTTTTACATGTCAACATATCTTAAGCAAAAACTATCAAGTTTAGGGCTAGAGGGATGGATTAGCAGTTAAGGCATTTGCCTGCAAAGCCAAAAGACCCAGGTTTGATTCCCCAGAATCCATGAAAGCCAGATGCACAAGGGGATACACACGTCTGGAGTTCGTTTGCAGTGGCTGGAGGCCCTGGTGCACCCATTCTCTCTCTCCCTTTCTCTGTCAAATAAATAAATAAATAAATGAATAAATAGTCAAGTTAAAAGATCAGAAAGTAGAACAAAATAAAATTTCTTGATCTACCAAAAGCTGGTCAGAAAGAGACCAACTAGGAATGGCAAAAAGTGTAAGAGGTGTCCGGGCGTGGTGGTGCACACTTTTAATCCCACCACTCAGGAGGCAGAGGTAGGAGGACGGCCGTGAGTTTGACGCCAGCCTGAGACTACATAGTGAATTCCAGGTCAGCATGAGCTAGAATGAGACCCTACCTCAAAAACAAAAACAAACAATCAAAAAGTGTAAGAGGAATCAAATCCAGTCAGTTGGTCAAGCTGAGGAAAGGGTCAGAGGTCCCACTGGACCAAATCCTCTTCCTTGTGAGACAGACAACAATAAGATCAGGACTCTAATTCTGATCCCCAGCTCTTTGCACTTTGACACATCTCTGAATTATACCTATTTCCAAGACTTCCACTCTTCCATGCTACAGAGATTGAGCCATCATCATGAGCTTTGACTTGCATTCAAGGATTTGTGCCCCAAAATGTGACTCCAAACTGAAACACAAACTTGCCCAATCTTATTCATGGGTCACGAGTTCTCAGAAGTCACCCTTGGATAGCACCCAAAAAATGATAGGTTAGTAAAAAAACTGACTAAATGTAAGTGGCTAAGAGAGTTCAACTATGTTCCAGATATTATATCATATCGTTTATCATGTTATCTTTTCTAATCTTTGTAGTAATGCCAGGCATTGAGTACTAATATTATTACTATGCTCCCAACCCCTCTTTAAATAAAAGAAAACTAGGGGCTGGAGAGATGGCTTAGTGGTTAAGTGCTTGCCTATGAAGCCTAAGGAACCTGGTTGGAGGCTCGATTCCCCAAGACCCACGTAAACCAGATGCACAAGTAAACCAGATGCACAAGGGGGGCCATGCATCTGGAGTTCGTTTGTAGTGGCTGGAGGCCCTGGAACGTCCATTCTCTCTCTCATTCTCTCTGCCTCTTTCTCTCTTTGCTTGTTGCTCTTAAATAAATAAATAAATATTTTTTCTTACTGCTGTATAGAATTCCATTGTGTAGATATACCACATCTTAGTTATCCATTCTTCTAGTGATGGACATCTGGGTTGATTCCAGCACTTAGCTATTACAAATTGAGCCGCTATAAACATGGTTGAGCAAATCTCTCTAGCCTGTGCTTTGAAGGTTTTAGGGTTGATGCCCAGTAGGGGAATGACTGGGTCTGTTGGTATCTCTATACTCAGCTTTTTCAGAAGTCTCCATATTGCTTTCCAAAGTGGTTGTACCATCCTACATTCCCACCAACAGTGGATGAGTGTTCCTACTTCTACAATGCATGACCCGTATACCTCAACAAGGAGGGGCCAAGGGGAGGGGGTAGGTCACGGATGAGCCTAATAATGGTACCAAACTGACTGTATTTGCTGAATACAAAACTAACTAATAAAGAAAAAAAAAAAAAGAAAAAAAAAGAATCAACAAAAAAGAAAACTAGAGTGAGTTAACTGATAGAAAGAAAGCACAGTTAGAATTTGAACCTATGAAACAAGTTTGCGGGCTGGAGAGATGGCTTAGCTCTTAAGGTGCTTGCCTGCAAAGCCTAAGGACTCAGGTTCGATTCCCCGGTACCCACATAAGCCAGGTGCACATGGTGGCACATACATGTGTCTGGAGTTTGTTTGCAGTGGCTAGAGGCCCTGGTGTGCCTGTTCTCTATTTCTCTATCGACCTTTCTCTATATGCCTTTCTCTCTGTGTCAAATAAATACATAAAAAATAATAATTAAAAACCAGGGTTGAATATTTAACCTACTTGGTATATCCATAGTATGATAAAAGTTTCTTCTTACAGAAGTTGGCATTTAACAGTTGGATGCATGGCACACTACTCTCAAATATTTTCTTTAAATATTTTGACTTCATGGAGTAGTCCAAGACCACGATGGACAAGAACAGTTGAAAAGTCAGTCCTTGAACTTTGTGACACTGACCTACAGATTTCTCCTCAGGCCTAGGAAATACCTTTGGGCTGGCCTCCCAGCTCCTTGGGGCCTGATTGACATCTAATATTTGCCCACCCCCTAAGAAATGGAGACGGGGGCTTTGTGACCTTCCACTCCTGCATCTAAGCTGCCTGCCCACTTTCATCTGAGCCCTGAGGCTGGCTACCGGAGAAGGAACTCTTCCCTGGACTGGTCACTGAGGAGGAGGTCATTGCTCTTCCTCCCCTGGTTCTCTGCTGACCTTATTGTCCAACCCAGTCTACTCACTGCCCCACCGGAAGCCTCAGCTCACACACCTTGCTGTGCTAGGCTCGTTTTCTGCAGAAGCAAAGGAGGCAAGCCGACCAAGGGAGAGCAACGTCCGTCTTGTACTGGCCGCCACCTCCACTGCCCCCTGCACCGTGGAAAAGGGGAACAGGGTGGAGAAGAGGGCAGCCCGTCCCCGCTCACCCCTTCTACCCAGGCACTCTGGTGTCCTGCCTCACCACACTCCCATTGCTCACCTCTCCAGCCCGAAACTGTCTCTCACTACTGGGACCCAGCAAGCCCTTACTGCTTGTCTTCTCCACTTCTCTCGTCCACTTCCTACCTTATGCTCACATGACCATAAACCCTGCCCAGACCCTGTGGGCTTGCACCTCACTCAGGGAGCTTATGGAGGAGTTGCAAGTCTCCAGGCTGGGGCACCGTCCCTGGACCCCAAATCTGAACTCAAGGCAAAGACTATGTGCTAGAAGAGAAAACCTGTGCACCTGCGAATGAAAAAAAGTACACCTAATGACCTTCAGCTCAGAACCCGAGGGCGCATATTTCTAACATGGCAACCTAATGGTCTTTTATGTCAGTTCAACTATAAGAAAATGTGTACTGACTTTGAAGCAACTGCATCAGAAATGAGCCTCAGAACACCAGAAACTTAAATGCTAAAGACTGCCACTACAGGAAAAAAAAAAAAAAAAACTCAATTAGATGACATTTTTAGGTTTCTGCTGTCGATTTTTAGTCTCCTAAATGTGAATATTCATGTGAATTAAGAAAATCCCGTGCCATTTTAAAGTGCCTCCTGGTTGTACTCATCATGGCTTTGTTCATTGCCTGGAAGAGGCAATGTTCCTAGCGGATCTAGTTTTTCATAGGATTCTACTTGAGCAGTGATTTCACTCCATTTAGCTGCTGTGACCTCACAGGCGGCTCCTTCCCCTAAAGAGCAACACAGACTCAAGCGAAATCTCCCCGGTCGCCTCTGGATCCAGGAGCCCATGGCGGCTCAGTCTATCGTTTGTTTCTCTTGCCGAAACACAAGGGTGCAGCTAACCTTTTTCTCCTCGCTTCTTCTTTGTTCTGTCAATGTGGTCCTTCAGCTGGATGCGGACCTGTCTCTCGTTGGGCTGCTCTCGGATGAATGGGTGTTTCATCAGCTGTTCTGTTGCTGGCCGCTGGCTGTGATTCTTTACCAAGCAGCTCTCAATAAATGACTGGAATTTTTTTGACCTGCCAAACAAAAGAGACGAAACCCACAGATAAAAGGGACAAGGCAAAGCGAAACAAAAATATCTTTTGAAATGCTGGAATTAAGGGGGAAATAAAAAGGTCCTATCTGGTCAGCATAGGGATCAACCAATGGCAAAAACGGCTCGGATTGTATTAGGTACAATGAAGATCAAAGATGTCATCACTATCAATATATAAGTAAGTTAACACATGGTGGTTGTTGTACACATGGAAGCATTTTCACAAAGTGTAGATAGAACTTTACCCTGGAAGGGATGAAGAAGAAAAAAAAGATCTCTATGGGAGTCATATCTAGAAAGCCAGGCAAGTGTTTGCTCCGCAAGTACGGGGACCTGAGTTCAATCCACAAAACCCACGCAAAAACTGTGGGGCATGGGGGCGCAGCACTCTATATAGTGCCAGCACTGGGGAGGCAGAGACAGGGGGATTCCTACAGCTCACTGGCCAGCTACTCTGGCCCAATCAGTGAGCTCCAGGCCAATGAGAAACCCCGTCTCAGAAAGGGTGGAAGGTCCCACCTGAGGTTGCCTTGGCCCCTATATATACACAGATACACACATGCTCATGTGTACCTGCACACACGCATGAGTTCCCCCACGAACATGTACACATATGCATTAAAAAAGAGGCCAGAACTTCTGTGCAAGAAGGAAAAAACTCAGTAGCAGAGGCCAGTAAGTTAAAAAGGAGATAGAAAGGGAAGAGAAAGAAAGGGAGGAGGGCATTTATTAGGTTGGTATTGTATATATGTAAGTAGAAAGATTGAGATGGGGAGGGGATATGATGGAGAATGGAATCTCAAAGGGGAAAGTGGGGGGGGGGAGGGTACTACCATGGGATATTTTTTATAATCATGGAAAATATTAATAAAAATTGAGAAAATTAAAAAAAAAGAGGCCAGAAGAAAGATTCTCCCCAGGAGAAAGGAAATCAGTGAAAACTCAAAGCTAGGAATAAAAATATTGTATGTTAGGGAACACCAAAGATAGCTGCCTAAATGAGACAGAAAAGTGAAACCCAGGAAGGAGGGAGAGGTGCCAGGGAGTGGACTTCGTGGGCATGAGCAAGGCTCCTGTGTAATCAAGTGAGCGTGAACTAGGCAAACATTGTTAATTGGTAATCTCAGAATTGCTTTTGCTTTTGTTTTCCAACTTATAAGAACAGTATGTATGTGTGTTTTTGCCTCTAACCAAAGGATTTGGACACTTAACTTTCAAGAACTAAGCTAACACCCAGGATCACATCTACATCCTTCTAGAAAGACCCTATTTCTTCCAAAATCAAACTTATGTCAAAGAGGCTTGGGGGCAGGGAAGCATTGGACACAGATACCAGCATGAGGTCAAAAATCATGGTGGACTTTGGTCATGCTTTACAAATTGGGCATGCTCATGCTTGCTGAAAGTTCCAGGGAATTGCCAACAGTCATAAATAATTAAGCTCACGATTTGACAGCATGCTGTTCCAAGGCTGACAGCTCAGCGCTTCATCCCTAAGACCTTGGTGCAGCCCTGGTCATCTTGCCTTACAGCAGAAGGGCTTCACTTTGTGCTCTATGTCTCCCTCTTGTGGATACACTGGTGACTGCAAATGCAAGATATATATGCTTGCATCGTATGTATTAAGGAATAGACACATATTCCAGAATTCAAGTATTTGAGTCTTGACAAGTGTCCTCTCCGCACACAACACCATAACCCTGAATACCATTTAACATTAAAATATAAGATGGAACTTGTGTGGACCACCCTCTGTTTCTGTCTAGGTCAAAGCAGTTTTTCATGTTATTCTGTACTTCTCAAGTAATTAAATATTGGTATTTTTTCTTTCTAAATTTTTATAATCTTTTTTATATTTTATTTATTTGAGTGAGAGAGAAAGAGGGGTAAGAAATACTGAGAGAGAGAGAGAGAGAAAAGAGAGAGAGAGAGAATGGGTGCACCATGGCCTCCAGCCACTGAATACAAATTCCAGATACATGCGCCACCTTGTGCATCTGGCTTACATGGCTACTGGGGAATCAAACCTGGGTCCTTAGGCTTTGCAGGTAAGTGCCATAACCACTAAGCAATCTCTCCAGCCCTATTCATAAATTTCTAAGCTATATTTAAAGTCTAAAAGTATGTTGCAAGAAAAAAAAGCAATATTCAATCCTTGGCTGCCGCTCCCTCCTCAAGATGAATCAGGTATGGCCCCACTGTGGGTTAGGATTAATGACAACAGGGTAGATACTATGCATCTGCCTGTGATGATGCTCTTCAGTCCATAACTCTGTGTCTTCCACACTGGTAGCTGTCATCAGGGTCAGGAAGTATGTAAGCCACCTTTATAGCATGGGCCCTACCACCTCCTCTATGTGTTTGGTGAATGACCAGAAACACAGAGGCAGAAGTGCTGGACAAGGGCTGTGCTGCGGCCATATTTGTGTTTGCTAGGGATAGAAAGGGAGATCTGGAGGGTGGATACGATTTTATTTCTCTGATGAATCAAAAAATAAAAAAAAATCCGTGCATGTACAAACATGGTATTATCTTAGGAGCGCCTGTGTGTGGGGCGGGGGGGGGGCATGATGAAATAAAACTCTCCTATGGAATAAACAGGAAAGCTTCAAAGCTACCTTGAATAAAGAGACAAGCCTCACACAGGTCTTTTCTAGGTATGAAGACCAGTATTAAAAAGATGAAAACAAAAGCAAATGATGGGAAGCTACTAGATATTCACAAGGACTGTCAAAGGGAGTCCTCTTTTGCTTGCGGGTAGCTAGAAGGAAGCTCTTGCTTTTTTCTTTTTAATAAAGGGCTGTGCTATTAATTAGAGGTGATAAATAAATCACATTCAATTTGAAAAATGAGACCCAGACTTAAAAAGGCTGTACACTGGCATCTTAAAAAGAAAAAAAAAATAATGAAGCCAGAGAAATCTACAGACATCCAGGGCAGAGCAGAACCCAAGGAGGTTAGCGAAATGGGTACTATGTATGACAGTCCCTTTTTACAGACCTCTCCTGGATGGGCAAACTTCACAAGAGAATAAACAGAATTCCTTTGTACCGAAGGATCTAGTGTGCCTGTGCAGAACTCAAAACTGGTGATGAATCTCATGTCTTAGGAACAGGCATTTTTAAAGAGAAAATAATATTTAAAGCACATCTTCAAGACAGGCATTCTTGCAATATCAGTAGTTGGGAGGCTGAGGCAGGAGGGTTGCCATGAGTTTGGGGTCAGCCTGGGCTATGTAGAGAGATCCTATGTCCAATAAAAATAAAAAGCAAACCAAACCAACACAAAACAAACCCTCTACATCTTCAAGAAGGATCCTCTATCACTTATTTAAGTCAGGGACCGTGGAATCAATATGCTTAATTGTACATTTAATTACAAATGAAAATACTTCACCCATGCTGAACATCACCGAACTGTTAGAGTGCTTGAATGTGTTCAAAGCACATTTATATAACTTTCTCACCTGAATCTCTACTGCTAGCAATGTAGTTTTATCTCTTGGACAACAACACCTGCCCCCCCCTCCCCCAGACGGAGTCAGCATGGAGAGGAGATTGTTAACGAGGGTGCTCATAGTCCAAGGTTCTAACTCCACCACAAGTCTCACCAATGCTCTGTCTTCCCACATCTATCCTGTTCACATGTTAAGATAGGGGAATTCAAAGTGCCATTCTAATCAGATGGGCTAAATATCTGTGGTCATCATCAAACTCCCTACATATGATTTGATCTCCATAATTTGCAATGGCCCAACTCTATTTTGCAGAACTACCCCCACTTTCTCTACTCTGGGCTCCATCACTTCCTGGGAGGCTTAGGGAAAATCACTTAACTTTTCTGTGCCTGTTTCTCTAGGTACAAATGCAGATGGTATTACAGAAATTATTTCAAAAGATTATTGTGATGATTAAATAAGTTAATTCATGTGAAACACCCAGAAAAGTGCCTGGAAGCATAAATTCCTTTATTGCTACTGTTACTGTAAGGATAACATATCAAGCCTTCTCTGATGATTACTGGGTTTGAGAAACACAGAAAATGCCTTTCAGGATTTTGGTCTTATGTATACCTCCATTTATGGTGAATGTAGCCATGCATTAATAACAAAGATATAGTTTTGCGAAACGATTTTTGTCATTGCGTAAATGTCATAGAGCGTATCTGTACAAACTGAGATGGCTAGGGTGTCATTAGGAGACTCTGTCTCATGGCACCACTAGTGTGGCCCATTGTGGACCAAAAACTTTGTCACGTGGCATTGGACCAGACAGCAGTTTTCAAGGGAATTACTTTATGTATGTTTGAGTTAAGAGATTATACAAAAAAAGGAGTGATTTTTAAAAGCCTGTGCTGTATAGCAAATTCAGTGCATATGAAATATTTTGTGATATTTGCTTTATGGTATCATTATTTTCTTTGGAAAACACATAAATGTATGCACACACACATAAACACACGCACACACACACACACACACTAGCTTTATCTTATCTCAAAGCAAAAGTGAATGATAGCATGGATAAGAACTGAAACTCAGGCTGGAAAGATGGCTTATGTTAAGGCATTTGCCTGTGAAGCCTAAGGACCCAGGTTCGACTCCCTGGTACCCATGTATGTCAGATGTACACAGTGGCACATGTGTCTGGAGTTTATTTGTAATGACTCTCTCTCTCTCTTCCCCTCAAATAAATAAAAATAATTATTTTTCTTTAAAAAAGAATCAAAGCTCTATAAAATAACAGGTGATACTAAGCTTTAAAGTCAGAGCAGGAGGCTGGGGTTTCGGGGGCCCTAGCAATGCTGAGCCTGAGGCTGCATCTGCTGATTTCCACAGAGTTTCCCTGGGTCTCTAACTCTGCATCCAGAACACATGCAAGCAGGGTGGACCAGGGCATTTTCTGTACGAGCAGTTTGGATTTTTCCACTGATCTCAGCTGAACCCCGTTTTTTCCTTTGTGGACTCTTCCAACATAAGGGCCAAATGGAAAGAACACACTGATGTGTGCTATTAGGAGCTGAGTCGCCAGGTCCCCAGATGTCCCTTAAGAGTAGCCCTGACACTGAGTATACTGTACAGCGTGGGTGTGTGGATGAGAGGTGGGAAGAGAAGGAAGGAGGAAGCCTCTGGAAGAAGACCTGTTATCCATGGGATTATCCACGCACGCCCAGGAGACAGGAGAAGGAAATGGAGCTTCACTGTTTGCTCACTGCTGGTGACAAAGACACAGAGAGTGAGAAGATCTTTGGTTGTGTCTGATTCAACCACTGTTACCGTTCTCTGACTGCCCATCACCGTGCGGCTGTGCTGTCTAAGCCTCCAGAGGTGCCTTAACTTCATGAGTCCCCTAGCACAAAAGCTTCTATTGGTCCCACTGATGGAGGGAACAGCTATGTTCCTGTTTATCCAGGTGGCTTCCTTCAAAACTAGTTCTCACTGTCAGAAGTTTGAAGCAGGCTGCATTCGTTTTAAAGTGTGCATTTCTCAGGTGAGGGCAGTGCAAGCCGGACCTCTGAAAGCAAGGTCTGTGAAAACCGACACTGTGGGAGAGTCTGGCTACTTGCCCTTCTGGGGGTCTGGGGGGCATTCAAAGGAGCCATCTAGGCCAAAGTTAAGCGGAAAGCAAAACAAGTGTAACAACCACATGCCAAAGGCCATCAGCTTTGGGGTATGGGAGCAGTGGCATCTGGGGCAGAAGGACTACCTCTTGTTCCTACAGGAGCCTCTCAGCAGGACAGTACTGTTTCCCTTTAGGGAAGAAAAAAGATCAGACATCAAAATATTTTTTAAAAGTTATTTATTTATTTGAGAGAGAGGGAGACAGTGTGACAGTGAGGGAGAGAGAGAGAGAGAGACAGAGAGAGGGAGAGAGGAATATGGGTGCACCAGGGCCATACGCCACTGCAAATGAACTCCAGATGCATGTGCCACTTTGTACATCTAGCTTTATGTGGGTACTGGGGAACTGAACCCAGGCCTTCAGTTCCTTTAGCTGCTGAACCATCTCTCCAGCCCCTTAAATATAAATACTAATCTTAGTTGCCAAATTCTTCAGTGTTATCAGTGAAAAAAAATATTTTAGGATTAGTGAGTGGATTCACCGTGCCAGTGTGACAGGCAGTCTTCATTGTCAACTTGACTGGATTCGGAATCACCTGGGACACACACCTCTGGGAATGTTTGTGAAGGAGTTTCCACAGAAGTTTATTTTGGGAAGGAAGATATACCCTGAATGTGGGTGACACTACCCCACAGACAAGGGCCCTGATTAAATTTGAAGGAGAAAGGCCTGCTAAGACCCAGCACTCATCTTTCTGTTTCCTGACTGTCATGTGACCAGTCACCTCATGTCCCCACCACGATGCTTTTCCTGCCATGGTAGACTGTTACCCCTCAAAACATGACCCAAAGAAAACCCTTCCTTTCTTATGCTATTTTTTGTTGGCCATTTTGTACAGCAGGAGAAAAGTAACAAATAATACAGAAAATTGGTACAGGGAGTGGGGCTGACTGTGTAATTAGTAGACATTTGAAATAGATTTGCTAAAGGAAGCTGGAAGTCTTTGGAGCTATGAGCTATAGAAACCCTAGAATATGGCTGGAGAGTTGGCTTGGTGGCTAAGGCATTTGCCTACAAAGCCAAAGGATCCTGTTTCAACTCTCAGGGACCCACGTAAGCCAGATGCACAAAGGGGCACATGCATCTGGAGTTCGTTTGCAGTGGCTGGAGGCCCTGGCTTGCCCATTCTCTCTCTCTCTCTAATAAATAAATAAATAAAATATATTTTTTAAAAAAAGAAACCCTAGAATATTTTAGGCAGAGATTAGTGGACCATTCTGGTGGGAGTTCAAAAGAACAGAATGCTCAGAGAATTGTGGTCATTGACTACCTCATGAGTGTTCAGAGAGAACTATAGATTCAATGGGAACTAGGCTGGAGGCCCTGTGTGTTGCATTATGGCTAAGAGTCCAGCTGCATTCATCTTGTGATGTGTTTTTGTGTCAGGTTGACAAGGGGCACTTGTGAGGTTCAATCCTCATTGTCAATTTAGTTGGATTTGGGATCATCAAGGAGACAGAGTGTCAGTGAGGGCAATTCCAGAGAGGTTCAACTGAACAGGGGAGATCTACCTGGAATGGTGCCATTCCTTAGACTGGGTTCCCAGAATGAACAATAGGAAAAAGAAGCCAGCTGAGAAGCAGCATTTGCCTCTCTTTGCTTCGTGACATGTCACGATGGGACAGCCTCCTCATGCTCCTTTCACATGATGGACTGCATCCCCTCTTAAAACACTGAGCCAAGCAGCCAGGTGTGGTGGTGCATGCCTTTAATCCCAGCACTTGGGAGGCAGAGGTAGGAGGATCACCATGAGTTAGTGGCCACCCTGAGACTCCATAGTGAATTCCAGGTCAGCCTGGGCTAGAGTGAGAGCCTACCTCAAAAAAACAGAAAAACAAAACAAAACAAACCACTGAGCCAAAACAAATCCTCTATCTTTAAGTGGCTTTGGTCAGGTGTTTTGTCACAGCAATGAGAAAGTCATTAGTACAGTCAAATTACATGTGTCTGTAGACCACTTGTCCCTCTCTGTGGAAAAACACAAAATACTTGCCCTGGAATAGGGAAGGGAGAGAAGGAGAAGATGACACAGAACGCAGGATGTAAGACCCTCGGTATACAGCAAGCTCTCCTGGGAGGCTTGGCACACAGTCAAGCAGAAATCTGGCAGGAAGGGGTCTCTGCGGTGTCACTGCCACTCTACGAGAGAGAAGAGAACTGGCTCTTTTCCCCACGAGTGAGATCTAGGGAGGAGAGAGGAGGGATCTCAGAGGAAAAAGGAAGGGCCCGCCGGCTCTCTGTGACCACATGCTGCGTGGGGCCCAATGGAAGGCTGTTGCTGGGGAGAGAACAAGTCTGGTACCATCGTGACCCTCTGGGGAGGAAGGAGAGCAGGGAAGGCTCTGCCTCCCGGTTACCCATAGCAACTCACTCTCTCCCCTTGCAGGCCTGCCAACTCGGGAGGCTGCCGTGTGTCGCGGCTTTTCTGTTTCCTTCCTCTCTCTGCGCACATGCCTTTGCCCTGCTCCATGCACGTTGCTATGCCATTACTAGCTGATTGGTACTAATTAAGCCTTCTCTCTATGATGAGGGTGAACCTGTGGGTGGGAAATGTGAGGGCCCCAGGCAAGGGCCTGAGCATGAAGTCATACGAAAAGAAACAAAGAGCTTGGCCCTTCCTGGTCTACCTGTCCAGGGTCTATGTCTAGACCCAAGGGCAGGAGGTCACAGGTGGGCAGGAATTGGCCCAATGTGGGAGGATCCAGAGACTGAAGAATATATAGGGAAGATAACCATGTCTGTCAAAAGGAAGGGATGAAGTTTCTTTACCGAATAAGATATGAAGACCCTGTGGTAAGTATATAAGAACGTGAAAAGGTCATAACCTGTAGAATTCTGTTTCCCAAACTTCAGCCATCATTGACCCCACACAATTCCCAGCACAAGCGCCACACATTTTGAGTAGTATTTACATGTAGGAGTTTGTAGGAAGTCACCTTTTTCGCAAGAATAAAGTTAGTAAAAGCAAAGGTCACATTGCTACCACGAATCAGCAGCAGCAGCAGCTGTCATACCGAGGCATGAAAGCATACAGAACAATTGCCCATGCCAGGGAAGGCACACGGAGTGTTAGCAGGTGCGCACGTGTATGCTTAGGAAACCACCGTCTGGAGGACCAGAAGTCAGCCAATTGAATGAGCTGACTCCGAACCGTCACTGTCTCTGACGAGATGTGTCGTGCCGTGATATCCCTGAAGTCATAAATCAAGACATTTTCATGTTATGACTCGGGCTTCATTTTGGCTAATAGCTTCTTGCCTTAAGGTGCAGGGTTAACAATGTGCTGTATAGACAGGAAGTAATGAAGCTACTGCTCTGGGATGAACGACAGCATATGGAAAGTCACCTGCCACATTGCAGTATTAGTTTAACCCAGTGTGGGGGACTCCCACGTCTGGGCTAATTCAACAGACTATCACAGGAAAACTTAACCCTGAGATCTGGGAAGCACTGAAGGTCAAACTCACCACTTCTTAGACTTGAGCCGAGGCGCTGGGTTCCGGGGGATGAGGAAGAGGGCTCTCATGGGGTGCATGTCACAGAGAGCTGCAAGAGAGCAAAACAAGGGCCACTTCCAGTTAGGAGATCAAAGCCACACAAAGTCCATCCTAGCTGCTCAGCTGATGCTACTAAATGAATGCCTGACTCCATAGGACCTGTGGGTGTGCGGTCAGAAGATCTACATGCTTCCATTTGCCAAGTATTTCTGATGGCTAATTAAATGATACTCATAAGACACATACCTTTCAAACAGTTACATTCCTAGGGGGAACATATGTTTACTTCATATTAAAGAAAATGAGTTAAAGGGCTGACAACTAGACATCTTTTCTGTAAATAACCCTGTGACATTCAATGTAAATAACACCAGATAGCAATTACAATGGAGTCAGTTAGGTTACTTGTAGTTAACAAAAACCTAAGCCATAATATAAAGAGGTATTCCACCAAGCCAGGGTGGCTCTTATCCCCTGGGGACTTATCCAAACAGTGTTATCTACACAGACTTCTAGAATTTAAAGTCCCTTCTCAGACAACTCTGCTTCCAGACTTCCCCACTGGCTAAAAGATCAGGTTGCAAGATAGGTTTAGTTTTGTTTTAAAATTCCCTGGTCCCAGGATGACCAATGAATCCCCCAAATCTGGCAGAAAAACAAAGTTATAAATATATCTCAACTTGTAAACTGACATAATCGTTTATTGTGTGCATGCTTATGCATTCTTATTTTAACCAAAATATTTTGTTAGTTTACTTTTCAAACAGCTGGAGCACTTTGTTTTCTCTGTATGCAGATTAAGAATATTTGCTCCCTTAATGCCATAGGATTCTGTGGGTAAAAGACTATTTTTATCCCTGTCTAACACTCAAGATGATAACATAGTTTCAAGGGTGTGGTACATTACTTTTCTGATTCACAAATGTCATTGTGAACAGAGGGAATGTTGTCAACAAACACTCCACATCAATCATGCTGTAGATGGAGTTGAAAAGCTCTAGAGAAATAAGAAGACAATGGTACAGTGAAGGGGAAAACTCCTAAGTTTAATAATGGCCTGTCACAACACAGGTGAAGGTCCTACTTTAGTCTGGGTCCTTTGAGAAGCAGACAGCAGGGTGTGGTATTAAACACGAAAGGACATTACTGGGGGAAAGTTCTGTGTGAAAGGAAATAAGATGGGAGCCACCCAGGGTCAGGGAGCCATTACTATACAAGTGTCACCCTGAGTGCAGGAGGGAGGAGACAAGGTGAGTGGACCTGTCTCAGACTGCCCTGCAGACCAAGGCAGGCTCATTCAAGTATTTGGGGGTTGCTTAAATCATAGATGCCTGAAAAGAAATCTCTCTTCAAGATAGGGTGTGCCTTGGTGTTCCTCATGAGCCTGGTTATCAATACGAGTGGCCCATGGGAGAGGCAGGCTCAGTGAGTGGCATTTCTAGTATTTTTATTTATTCATTTGTGAGGAGGGAGGGAAGAAGGGACAGGGAAGAGAGAGAGAGAGAGAGAGAGAGAGAGAGAGAGGGAGGGAGGGAGGAAGAGGGAGAGGGAGAGAGAGGGAGAGAGGAGCAACTGCAAACAAACTCCAGATGCACGAGTCACTTTGTGCATCTGGTTTTACATGGGTATAGGGGAATTGAACCGTGGTCATGCAGGCAGGCTTTGCCAGCAACAGCATTTAAATGCCCCTGGTGGCATTTTCTTTATGGAGTTTAATGAGGTAAGGTCTCAGTTCTCCTCTCCACCAGAAGTGTTCTATAGTTCCAATACTCCCGGCCCCAAGGGACTTAGGCGCATGTCAAAGTTATCCGAAGCCTGGTCACTCCATCTCAAATACAAGCAAGAAAATCTAAAGCTAAATAGCAGTGTTTTAAGAAGAGGGACAGCTGCTGAATTTGGGTGTCTGTGTAAACCGCACGCTGAAACTCAGCTGGGAGCTTTTGGGCACTGGAGTTCACAGTCTTGGTGGTTGCTCCCAGTTTTGTTAGAAGTGTGGATGCCAAAGCAACACTCCCCAAAGTATGCTGTCTTCCTTCCTAGAGGAAAATTCTAGTGCGGAATGCACGGAGTCCCAGTTCGCTCAGAACTCTGCTTTCCAAATAGGCCACATCAGACCCGTGCCAGGCACCGTGTAGCCAAAGGAAAGCCAGCTCAGCCCCTGGCAAAGAGCCCTGCGCGACCTGCAGAGCCATCCACGGCAGAGCTCACTTCAGAGGGAGGTACTTACGCGGGGCTCCTTCTGCCATCTCAATGGCGGTGATCCCCAAGGACCACAAGTCACTCTGAAAAACAAGAAGGCAAAGACATGCATAAATTCATCAGCTCAGAGCAGCCTGGTTAAGCCTGCAGTTATTTCAGAACTGCCTACGGACAAGTCAACTAGGTGTCTCTACAAATCTGTGTCTTCCATCCAGCTTCAAAGCCAAAATAGCTTCTTCACCATTATGTTTATAGATGTGTGTGTGTGTGTGTGTGTGTGTGTGTGTATGGCATTTTTATTGATTTATTTGAGAGAGGGAGAGAGACAGACAGACAGACAGACAGACAGAGAGAGGCAGAAATAAAGAGGCAGACAGAAAGAGAGTGAGGATGGACATGCCGCCTGAGCCTCCTGCCATTTCACACCAACTCCTGATGCATCTGCCTCTTTGTGCATCTGGCTTTATGTGGGTACCAAGGAATGGAAGCCAGGCCATTAGACTTTTCAAGCAAAGGTCTTTTTTTAAAGGTTTATTTATTTATTTATTAGAGACAGGGGGTGGTGCGGGAGAGAATGGGCACGCCAGGGCCTCTAACCACTAACCCCTAAACAGGGAGATGACCTGCAAACAAACTCCAGACGCATGTGCCCCCTGGTGCATCTGTCTTCCGTGGGACCTGGAGAATCGAACCTGGGTCTTTAGGCTTCTCAGGCATGCACCTTAATCACTAAGCCATCTCCCTAGCCCTCAAGCAAGAGTCTTTAATGGCTGAGCCATTTCTCCAGCCCTACTCATATATTTCAGTCTTATTTTATTTTCTATTTAGTATACAGCGCTTTAGGTATCATTCCGATATTTTTCAAATATAATTTTAATCATTTCTCCTCCCCATTTCACCATTCTTCCCTCTCCTTTCCTGTGCCTCTCCATTTCTGTATATGCGTCACATGTGTAGCAATCTTAGGAGAGCAATGCACTTCAGCACAGAAGATCAAATATCCTCTGACTTGGAAGCAAACTGTTATGTAACATGGAAGTCTTTACACTACACACTTCCTTATGTTCAACTTCCTTGTATATAATTTTTTTTTGGGGGGGTTTCAAGGCAGGGTCTCGCTCTAGCCCAGGCTGACCTGGAATTCACTCTGTAGTCTCAGGGTGGCCTTGAACTTATGGTGATCCTCCTACCTCTGCCTCCTGAGTGCTGGGATTAAAGGTGTGTGCCACCATGCTTGGCCTTTTATATAATTTTTAAAGGCCAATGCTCCCGCTTTTACCTCTCAGTGATCTCTG